>CM053783.1:390062716-390577716 GCA_028749045.1 Cupressus sempervirens
ACTTATCTATCTCATCCATCAACTTTATAACCCATCATATTCTACACCTTTCTAGATATTGGTGGAAAAATAACATGATGTTGCTTGAGAATCAGTAATCTCTAAAAATCCTAAAAAGAAGTGAAAATGTTCTTTTAGAAATCCAAAAAAATATAAATATCTTTCAAAAAAAACTTAAATCTCAAAATCAAAACAAATAAGAAAATTTAAATCCCAAAAATTCTACATCTCTATCTTAGTCTTGAGTTTATCAGTTGTGAGGAATCTTGTGTCAATATTTATCACATCTTTTCCTTTGGAAAATCATATCTTTGTAGGGCCAAGCTCCTAGTCACCCCATTGAGGTTAAATCTAATAAAAATGTTCATAGTCATCTTATTGAGTTTGACTTTAATCAACAATTTTCTAGTCATCTTATAGAGGTTAACTCTGATTAGCAAGCTCCTAGTCATCCTATAGAGGTTGAATATAATTAACAAGTTTGTAGTCATCCTATAGAGGTTGACTCTAATATTTAAGTTCCTAGTCACCCTACAAAGGTTGACTCTAGTAAAAAAGTTCCCAATTATCCCATAGAAGTTGACTCTAATTAGTAGCAATCATCATTTTGAGTGGAATTAGCCACAATATTCAATCAATCCTATCAGTCGTGGGTTAGCCCAACAAACTATGTCAATCTAGGTCCTATCCTAGGAAAGTTTTCCACTGACATAAAATAGTGTTTATTAACACTCACACAAAATTATCACAAACAAAGGTGTTTCTTAAGACCACCTACCTATAGTGGACATCAAAATTAGTGTTTTTCAACACTTTAATCAACAATGTTACTTAATATTGTATAGCAATTGACATTGAAGCTAAAAAAAAGTGTTTCTAGATAATACCTAGAAAAAAATGTCATAGTCAAATAAAGAAACACAAACATATTGAAATCATAATACAAAAATTTGACACAACTCAAACAAGCATTGCTTTATGTCTTCTTGCTTGACGTTATGATGTCTTCTGACTAGAGAAACATGATTAAACATTTGAACTTTCTTTGCATCATTGTTGATTTTTTCTTATCAAAACCCTAAGGAACTTGATGATGTCTATATTACTAAAGATGTAAGGACATGGGGCATGATGCTTTTCTTTTTCTTTTTTTCTTCCTATGGTGATTGTCCCAATGATTCCAAGGCTCCACTTAAACTAGGTGTCCATTATAAGTTGTTCCATCATGATTGGATGGCCTCATGTGCCTTGACCTTCTTTATATGGAATATTTAGTGAGTTTGTATCATTCTCCTATTTGTTTGTTTTCTAATAAAATAAACTCCCTAGTGAATGTGTATGTGTGGTCATGTACCCAAGGATATGAATAAAAAATTAAGGCTTATTGTGGGTTACAGATCATATTTGACACATGAACAAAAGAAGATTACTAAATCCAAAGGAAGTAATAGATGAGACTTGTTGGCCTACATGCCTTGATTATTAAGTTCACTTTTGACATTGGATTTGATGTGAATGATATTCATATATTCATTATTACTAAATCTATAAATTAAGATTTTACTAACCTATGATTTCCATTACCAAATTCCCTATGATGAAAATTTGATCCACTATGCATAATTAGTGACAAGTCCCATAGGTCTTAGTTTAGTTGCATTAATGGTCAATCTAGATGCATGAATGTTTAGGTTTCATGGATTAATTGAGCTTCAAATTATTCCTCTCATAAATGTGAGTTTAAAAAACTCAAATCATAAATTGAAAACCAAGTTTGATCATTTTATCAAAATCTAAATCAAGCTATAAAGAATGGTTGAATATTAAGCTCACTAATATTGCCTCCATAAGAGTGTTAAGTACTATCATAATCATTTAATCATAATTCATTATTCATAATAAAGGTACATTTATCTCATTTAATTACATATACATACATATGATATCCCAAAAGCATAAGTGCATCTACATAGATATGCATGCATACATACATTATATATGGAAAATACAAAAGCATTCATTATATGTGCATAATCAAATAGAAATCATATATTTGCATATCAGTGAAATAAAAGGTAACATGATGCCATACTAATCAAAACATCAAAACAATCTCATATTACCAAGATGCATATCAAATAAATGGATTCATATCATTTGTATGGAGAAATTTAAAAGAGTACATCAATGCATCAACATTAGCATATCGTTGTTTAGTAAAACATCAATGGATCAAGAAAAAAATCAACCACAATATTAGAAATAATATACTACATCAAAATATAATGGAAGTATGAAATTAAATTAGTGAATATCAAAGGTACTTCAATGAATGATCACATCAGAATAACACTAGAAAGATTAGGTCTAGCTTCCTCCTTTGTTAGCAAGTGGTGTCAAGGATCCCTTTGAATTCTATACTATTACTGTATAAGATGGAGCTCTCTAATGAAACAAAGTAATTGCATTATAAAGGGAAAAATCATATGCAACATACTAACTTTTATTGGAAGAGGTTTGCATGTGATAGTGCCTCTCTACTATCAAGGCACCAAAATCCAAAGCATTCTCTTCTTGTAAAGAATCTAACTCTATATCTCCCAGAAAGGATGATCTCTAACTATGCAATATATGATAGAAATTTCTCTCACTCATGAACATATCCACCAAAGGAATCACTAGCCCTAACTATGTCCCTAAGAGGCTTTGGATGTCTCTAAGATTGGCTCTATAGTTGTGGATTTGGTCTTTGCAACTATGTCTTGGGTCTTCTTGGCTATAGCTATCGTCTTTGTGGTTGAGGTACCAAAAAAATTCCAGCTAGAATCTCTAGAGGCACTAAACAAGGAGGTATTACTCTGAGTCTAGTATGATAACCACTATCTCCACCTCCATCTCCACCCTCATGTCAGTCATGATTGTCTCCATATTATCCATCTCCATAAACTCTAAGTACACCTAATATTCCACCTTCACCTCTCATCCTACTAGTAGAGAGGCTCTTATTATCACCTCTATCTCCAATATCTCCACATTGGACTCTACCTTTTGTGAAAAAAGGAGCATCGAGTGTCAAATCATAGTCTAAAGTATCCTCAATTTGAGGTACTGGACCATTAGGAGTTGTTAAATGGAGGAAATGATATCAAGAAAGATAATCCCATCTATAAGCTATAGTAACACCACCATCCTCTACCTTAGGAAGAAAATACCATGCAACCAGAACCATCTCTAATATCTCTCTACATGCAATCTCATATGATAGCTGAGGTCCCTAATCATACTCCTCATCTTGAATAGAGGCATATATAGGAGTACCATGTGGAATACCCTAAACTCTACCAAACTAGTTTATTACTCAAATGATAATAAATATCTCAATAACATAGGGTATATGTCTAATTAGATAATGTTTTTGGAAGACATATGGTATATGTCAGGCATTGGTGGATGACTCATAACAATTGATAAAAGGTCTACATATCACCTCTATGATATCGTCCAATACTCTTCTCTAGTACTCAACCTTCCCTAAATGAGGTTGCTACACATATCAAAATACAACTATACATGAGGCTCCTCTAAATCTATCTAACATTGTTCAAATACTCTAGTAGCTTGGAAATGCTCCTAGGCCTATACTATAGAATGTTGATGCCCACTAACATGCTCTGGGCATGGTGATAGAAAATATCATGTAACTCTTGATATATATATGCCAAGATACATGTACCCCAAGCATAATAATGGGGGCACTCTTAACTTCACTCTAAGAATGTGGGCCCAATCACACAAGAAACCATGCTAATTGCAATATAGAATCATGATATCAATAGAACTCTGCTAAAATGTAACCCTAAGCATGGTCACATGAATGTGAGTGATCTGCCACACATCCTTGGGAATCAATATCATCTCCTTACTAGGAAATTAAAAGGCGTTATGTTCAGAGTACCAATTCTCTACTAAGGCTATCAAGTGGCCCCTGTTCACCAAAATATCAAGCATATCCAGAATACATTATAGATAAGTTAATCAATCAATAAATTAACATGCAAACAAAGGCTAACACTCAATCAAAGATTTAAACAAGGTGCACTGACTGTATACATCATGTAGATCACAAACCATAAATAGCCCATTCAAATGATAAATGAACAATGTAAAACCCAAGAAGATAACTATTTCTAGACTAGAAATGATATTTTCTCCATAAATGACTCTTCTTAATGGAAACAAACTAAGACCCTAAAATGACCTTTTTGAACCATTGAAATGAGTTTGTTTCCTTGTTATGACCTAGGAACTAGAAATGAGTCTCCATGGTATTGGGAATGACTAATGATGCCAATAATAAGCTTTTGCCAAACCAGAAATGACTATATATTTTCAAAAATGAGCTTTTATTGAAAAGGCCCTAAAATGATGAAAAATGCATGTAAGAAAGTACAAAAAGTAAAACTAAAAGGGTTATTGGGTACTCATCAAAGGAGGATAGTATTCTAGTTGTTGATTATTCTTTTTGAGGTGAAAAAGATGATCCATCATTCAGATAACCACAATTATCTCTCAAATGGGGAATACAACAAGTACAAATTATGAAGGGGATTCCTTTTAGGACCTATTATACCTATTAAGGTTTTGATGACCTAAAATTGCAAATGGACGCGAAAATGAAGAAAAATATATTAGGAATATAATAAAAATAAGAAAACACTAAATGACTCACAAAGTGAAAATTTTGCAAATAAATCAAACCCTAATCGAGAAAATTCAACTTTGCTCAAACAAATGAGTAGGGACAAAATGAGGGTGTAGAAATGCAAAATTGATTCAAAAACATATCAAAATGTTTCAAAATATAATGGGAAGGTCACCAAAGGTCACCTAAGGCATAATACTTAGTAAAACAATGGTCAAATTTGGTCAAACCTAGTAAAAGAGGCACAAATAAGCTACAAAATCTTACTAGAAGGTGCAAAATTATATTTCTCATGAAATGAATGTAGTCAAATCACCAAAGTATTCAAATCACAATATTGAAGTGGTCAAAATTAGTCAAATGATGTTGTATTAATACTTTATCAACTCAAATAAGATTTTAATTGATCCCAAAATCTCTAATGGATTCAAAACATATTCTACGTGATTATAACCATCTTCAAATTGATCTTTATCACATTTATATCAATTAGAAATCCTCAAAGAATTCTTAAAATTGAGATTTCATTAGGTATTATTTCAATTTCACTCCAAAGGGGGCATTCATCATACCTAAATCAAACTAGATATACATCGATCTAGACAAGGATTGTATTAAGATCTATAAATTGAATCATCTAATCAATACTAGGGTCATGTCAGTTCTATTAGATCAAGTTGATATTGTTAGATAACTATCTTTGTCACATCATATTAGGTTGATTATACCTAAGTCAAATCAATCTCATTGGTGATCAGTATCATTGCACCAAATCAAATTGGTTACTCTATTTTGTCTAGCATCATTTCTTTTGATATCTTTTGACTTTGATCAGTCAACTCTTTAAATCAAATTGGTTATTTATCAATAATTCATGATCTCTTAGATAGTTAGTTTCATTACTTCATATCAAATTGGATATTATGGTTAGCTCTTATTGACCTTCTTTCAATCAAATTTGGAGTCAATATGGTTGGTTCATGTTCCATCAAGTTTGGAATCAATGGCTTAAGAAAAAAAACTAATCAAATTTGTAAGATCTTATTAATCTTTATTCCATTAAGTTCATAGTTGGTATGGTCAGATATTGTTCCATCAAGTTCAAAATTGATGGCCGAGAACTTTCAATTAACTGTATTTTATTTTCAAGATCAAATTCTTCAATCTATAAATCAAAAATATGTGCTTCATATCAAGCTATTCTCTAAGTTAACATCATTTATTTGAATCAACACACTTCTCCCACATTGATTCAACAAGGGGAAAATGTAATCACCCTAAAATGGGCTAGTTAACTAGAAGCCCTATTTTCTCTAAATCGAGACATACCCCTTAGATATGCCAACCCAACTATCAACATAGTTCATGAACATCAATAAAAACCTTAATAAAGCTTCAAATAAATATTAATTTATCATAAAAAACTCATTAATTACCTTGGTATGTTTACTTAAATCAAACAATTAAATATGCTTAGCTAAATTAATTAATATTTCCTAAAATACATGTCATCAGAAACAGGACAAGTAGACAAGGTGGTTATGAATGAACCAATGAGGATTAACACACATGGATCAATCAAGGATGAATCCTAATCACTCTTTAACTTTGAATCTACACCACTCATGTCTCCACTATTCTTATAAAATGAATTGATTTGAATCTCAAATGACCCATTCATTTTTATTCTAGTGTTATGTTGTAGAATTAATATCTTAATTGTTTAATCATATCTAGTTAATTAGTTCACATATCATTTTCATAATGGAATTTATAACCTACCTTTCATTTACTCATAGAATTGGATTTTTCCTTGAACTGAATCTCTTATTATAAGATTTTAATGTCATTGATTAAGATCTAAATCTTGAGATAAAATTAGATATCTTGATCATACTCTTCTTAGATAGGGAGAAATAAGATTCTTTTATTAGCTTCATATGCTTATCTTGGATTGATTTGATGATTATGGACTAACAAGATAATGTATTATTGAAGTGTTATGTTATTTGCATGTACACTAATCCACACACACATAATGCACTCACATATGCCTTCCTCCATGATTTTTTAAATGCTTCTTCCAAGAGCTTCAAATATAATGATGAATATTAAATTATCAAATACTTGTCTTATTCCTTTGGAGGAAGGAAGAAATACCTAAGAGGTCCCATTTATTAGGTCTGGGAGCTTAGGAATGAAGACACAAATCTTCATGAAACTAATCCAATAGTTTCTTAAACAAATTTCTCCAAGACCTCCAATAAAATACATTTATCCACCAACTCACATGCCTTTAGAATATCTAATTTGAGGTTCACTCTTCTTGTTTTTTCTTCCTTATAAAATGAATTGCTTCCTAACCAATACCAATTTCCTCTACTATGAATAATCTTGGAGAGAAACCACTTTATTCTTTTCAAATTATGACATTTAGTACCTCCTTCAACCTATTCACTAAGATCTTGGTGATAGTTGTGTATATTGTATTGCAAAGTGAAATTGACTTGAATTGAGTCATAGATTGCACGTCTTTCTTCATGGGAATCAGAGAAACCATATAGTTTAGGGCTCCTATTATTTTTTAAAATTTCTTTGCTCCTCAATAAATTGGAACAAAATTTCCTCAACAATATTCTAGAAATATTGGAAGCAACTAGCAAGAAAAATATTCGGATTGGGGCTTTATCCAAATACATTTGGGATATTTCTCTCCTTACTTCCTTGATAATTTATTTAAGCAACTATATATTTTTTCTTTGTTTATTAGAGATGATATTTTGATTAAAATGCTCTATTTTTCCTCCTTATGTTCCCCATTATCCTTACTCAAAATTTGTTAGAAAAATCTATCTTCTTCCTTGTTTAATTCATCCACCAATTGGGTCATACTTCCATCTTATTTTCCTATTTCTCTATTCCATTTCTACTTTTTTTGTAATTTATGCCTTGTAAAAAAATGAATTTCTATCTCCTCCTTTTAAGTTATATCTCTCTCAAATTTTGTGGCAAAATAAAATTCTTCTTTGGTCAATATCCCTAAAATGTCTTTCTTGAGATTTTTATTTTTCCCATTTTCATATGTAGTCATCTCTTTATTGAGAGAATTTTATCTGTTTTTGAAAATTTTCTTTTTCCTTAATTATGTTCTTGCAATGTGTTTTAATCTAGTATTTTAGTTTTTTCTTAACATAGCTCAAATTATTTCTTACTTGGAACATCCTAGAGTTATTCCCTGCTCCAAATTCACTCTACCATGCTTTGATTATGCCTTTCAACTTACAGTTTGTAAGTGACATATTTTCAAATTTGAAAGGGCACTTTGCAAAGGTGTTTTTTTTTGTTTTGATTAGTAGTTGGATTGGATAATATGATCCTATAAAACATGGAATGCTTTCCTATTGAATGTCATGTTGATTATCCTAATCTCTAACTAAAAAGGACCAAACCAATATTTCATTTATACTTATGAATCCTTTTCTCCAATTTGTTCATGTAAACATGTCATATTTAGTTTAAATGCTCCAAGATGATTTTTGAAGTAAAAAGATCTAGAAGTATACCTTAACTTGAGAAATATTTGAAAAGATAATCCATTTCTCATTATTTTTTGAAGTCATGGCATTGAAAACATTGGCTACAATTACCTTTTTACCCTCTAGTTTGGTCAACTCACCTAGTGCTTGCTACCACACTCCTATTTTTCTAGTTATAGAAACTGTCCCATACACATTTATGACATGAAATCTAATTTTTTCTCTTTAAAATAATTGCACCTAATAATTACCCAATTTGGCTTTCCTCTACAATATTTCCTTCCAATGTTAGGGGATTCCATACAAGTGTTGGATTGCTAGATGCTTTGCCAAAGTCTACAAAATGTACATTCTAGAATCTCCAATTTTTCAATATTTTCTCATTTCTTCTCCACTCCATTTAGTTCCTTGCAGAAGTAGTAGATCAGCTCTAAGTTTGTCAATTTGGTGTTTGATCATACACCAATTATTAGGGGCATTAATGCCCCTAACATTCCATAGTAGGGCCCTAATTTTCCTTGGGGAAGAAGGACCTCCTTTCCTAGCCCTAGTTCCTTATACCCCTTGGAATTAGCTATCATTTCCAACTTTTTATTGTTAGACTTTGGTACCCCTTTTAAAAATAAATAAATAATATGAGGCTTCTTTAGCTTGGATGGGGTCAACTCTATTATTCTCTCCCGAATAATGTTACCTTATCTTCCTTCTATTTATTTTGTTCCTTTGATTTAATTCCCCCTCTAACTTACTCTTCCACTAAGAGATCTATGGAAACTAGACTTACAATTTTTATTCAATCCCCTACCCTCTTCCTCACCTTTGTGACACTGACCTCCTCTATCTCCTTTGGTATTTTCTTGAGAATAAGAAGGTCCTTTTCTTCCTTAGGTGGGGGACTCATAGATTCCTTTTCCATTTTAACCTTCCCTTATCTCTTTCAAATTTTTATTTGTATTAAACTATAAGGAATTTTTTGTTTTTATATGGTTTCTAATAGAACACTATCTTTCTCCTTTAACCCTTCTATCTAAAACTTTTCTATTTTCAACATTGAATCTAAAAGCCCTTCCCCACATTTCAATTTTTGATCTAAGGTCACTTTGATTTCCACTTAAACTTGATGACCCTAGTCCCTATTATTAAAAAGGATCCTTTTCATAATTTCTATGTCTCTTTCTCTCAAAGTTTTGTGTTGACCTCTAAGTATAAGATCTTGATTTGTTTGAAGTTATTAATGTCCAACACTTGAATTCCCCATACCCTTTGAATTTTCATCTTAGGAATATCATAAAATTATCATCCATCTCAAATTATTGTCTCCATATAACTCCCTAGGTACAATTCCCAGTCTCTCAAGGGAGAGAGGGAAATGACATAAACTTCAGCCAAATTATGGTATACATTCTAAAACACGTGTATATTTCAAATTTCCATCACAACTTATATAAAGGGCCCCAATTTTATACCTATTTCCTTTCAAATCCTTCCTCTTAATATTTTTTTTGGAATATTACATAGGTGGATCCAGAACGGGGCATCCTCAATCTCTTTCTTAAATGGATCAAACTTTAAAATCTACTCCATAAAAATACTTTTTTTTTTCAATCTCATAAAACCATTGATTAAATATCTCCTCATCTCCATGTGTGCCAATAATTTTACCAAAAAGAAACCATTTATCAAGAACTTCAAAAAAAAATTGGCTTTCCATTTATTATTATAATGATTTCTCATCTTATCAAATCATGAATAACCTCCAACCTAGTTTATAAAAAGCCCTACCTCTTTAACCTTGATACCACTTTCTCAACTTTTTAATCATACAAGAGCACTAAAATGCAATTTCCACATGTTTTTTTGTGAGAATTTAAACCTTACCTTTATGATTTTCCTGCTCATTCTCAAAGGCTTACATTTGGGTATGTGTTTTCTTTTCCCTTCCAAGTTTTGTGTGTTCAACTTCCTGGACCTCACTATCTGATAGAAGGATTTCATTATCTCCAATTTTTAAAATTATTTTGGTTTATTGGATTCTATTACAAAAACTATTCATAATCATGAGACTCTCCTTGGCCTTGGAGAGAAGGATTCTCAATATTTTACCCCTATCCTTTTACTCTTCTTAGCTTAGATAAATTTTTGAAACTATCAACCAAGGGGATTTCTCTTTAAAAAGTCATCTTGTAAAGGGTATGTAGCCTCTAAAGTAATTTTTGTTTCATAGATTCACATTTATGTGTATGATCTACTCCTTTTTTGTTGTTCCCTTCATATCTCCTTGCAAAGGACCAAATATTAGGGTTATTTTATTCCTTTCTCTCCACTACTTGGTATAAATTAGAATATTTTATTGGGAGATCCTCATCCCCTTAGTTTGATCACCTACTCGGTTGCCCCCTCATTTCATATTCTTTCCTTCAATTGATATTTTATCCATGTGGTATTCTATTTTCTCCAATTAGGAAAGGATAGATCACTCATGGGATTTTGTTCGCTTGATTTGAATATTTTGTCAAAATCATACAATTAATAGGTAAATATGATTATTAAGATATTTGGTTTCAATCATGTAATATCATAAAATTAATAGATAAATATGATTATTAAGATATTTGGTTTCAATCATGTAATATTATGTTGTATTTAGTGATTCAAACCCACAAGAAACATCACCGCCATTTCATTTTTATTTGTTGATGTGATTTTTGTTCCACTACAACATGAGAATAAAATACCTAACATTTTGAGGAGAAACACCAAACACTCAATCCTCTCTAGATATAAGGTCATCTCTCATGCTAATCTTTCAACTTAAGAACTAGAACTGACTTCGATCTTCCTTCTTAATAATGGGCTTCTCTTATTTTTGTGATGTGATATGTTTGTTATCACAAATGGACTTATATTATTCATTTAATGTATACCAATTGCATGCACTTATAGATATTTAGCTTTGCAATGTACAATGAACATAATTTTATTTCAAACTTTTAATTCAACTTCAAAGTAAACTAAACTCTTTCTTCTACTTCCAACTATGAAAGCAAGGAATCATGGATGGAATAGGGATATAATAAATCTAGCTTGATCATTGACTTCACCCACATAGTGAAAGATTCCAAGTGAGTACACACATGGTTTTCACATCAATATCCCCTCTTTTATCCCATAAGATTGATGAAAATAAAATATTGAATATAAATTGATGTTAAGTGCAATTAGCCATAAAACTACCACACTTATAATCTGGAAGAGTCTAGTGGCCAGATTTGTCAAGTCAATCAAGTAAACATCCATAATTACTTCCATTCAACTACCTATTTAAACATGATACAATACTAATCTACGAGAGAGATAATGAACCATGCAATACTCCAATATGATCATATACATTCACCATGAAGACCAACAATGAATAGAGAGAAATTTTGGTTGTACCTTGAAAATAATTCTTCAACTTAACTCTCCTACTCTAGTCTTAAAATAAGTAGTTACAAATTAGGAGGCATGTATTTTTTATAGTAATCCCTAGTACAATGACTAGTTAACATTTATTTTAAATAAAGGGCTAAAATTAATTCACATAAGCCCTAGTTAGGGTTTGATAACCACCTACTACAAATAATAAATGCTCTCCCAATTACAAGAAAGAACTACCATGTAGGCTAGTTAGAAAATTGCACTACCTTCATGGTCCAATAAGAAAATTCAAATCAATAGAAACTAATAAGGTACAACAACAAATGAGCCAATCAAATAATTACAATCTTTTGTAGAAAAAGCCACCATTTAATGAACCAATAGGATGATGTCACTTGTACTTGCACCAAGCAATCTTTGAAAATTATATTTCTTG
Source organism: Cupressus sempervirens (assembly GCA_028749045.1). Lineage (NCBI taxonomy): Eukaryota > Viridiplantae > Streptophyta > Pinopsida > Cupressales > Cupressaceae > Cupressus > Cupressus sempervirens. The sequence goes on from CM053783.1 coordinate 390,074,811, forward strand.
TTTCTCTTTCTCTTGTTTGATAATAAAATGAATTTATTCAATTAGGATACTTGACACATTGTCATTGGTTGGGGATATAGATGTCACCCCATCATTCCTTATCTTACAATGTGAACAACCACTTATAATTTTTTCTAAAATTCTATATGATAGTTTCAAGAAGACTTAGAAAACCTAGCCATTTTAAACCAATTTAAAAAAAAGAAGAATTTAATGAGGTAATGCAAATTTTATTAGAAAATATTTGATTTATTGCCACTTATAGTTTATTTTCTATTAATTCAATTGTTCATTTGTTAAAATAGAAACCATTTGGATAAATTCAATGTCACAATAGATAAATTAATTAATTCATATTGAAAATCAATCTATATTTTATAAAATCAAGATAAATTTTAATGTAATCTAAATTCAAAACCTAGTTTTTTTTTTTTTTTTTTTTTTTATCATTTTCTCTCTTCTCAATTTTTTAAATTGATGCAAAACGTGTGTTACCTTAATTTGAATCTCATTTCTATTCCAATTAATGTAATTAGAAATATTCAATCCAAACCCCAATGCAAGGTTTAATTACATCAAATTCTAATGGTTAATTTCCATTTTAATTGTGATCTTTGACATGTTTATCATTGATTTCAAAAATGAGGTTTGTAAGGTTGTTGGTATACAGTTGTCTGGTTTACATGTTAGTAATAAAGAGATGGTGTTAATAAGGTGAATTTTTTTGATGCTATAGGAACTTACTGTCACACCAACAACCTAAAATTTTCCAAAAAAAATAGAACAAACACTATAAAAAAAAAACCAAAAAAATATCTTTTGGCTAAGAAGATTTTGAATTAATTATTCTATTCAAATGAAATGGAATGATATTAAACATAATAGTCAACATGTTTAAATAATAAAGATAATGGTCATTGTTTTTTTTTTGGGCAAAGGTGGATGGAGCCACAATATATAAATCATAATAAAATAGCTAGTTTGATAACTCCATGGGGAAAGAACTAGAAAGAAAACCCCATTTCCTCGTTGAATTACAAAAGATATAAGCAAAAGAAAAGCAACCCACAAAAGATTTTCACTGCAAATACACAAACTTCAAAGCACTGTAATTGGAAATATTAATTTTAATCCTTGATAAAAATTTCTACTAGAATAGGAAAGGTAGACAGAACAATTGGATGAGAATTAAGATTTCGATGTGAAGTTGAGGCAACAAACTCTACATGTTGATCATCACATCCAATATTTGCTAAATAGTTGACCACTGAATTACCTTCCCTATAAACATGAGATAGTTGATACCCTCAAAACAAATCCAATAACACCCAAATTTGTTTTAGGATATATGCAATTTTCCAATTGAAATAATTTCTTAAGAGATGTGCATTAATTATAATCATTGAGTTATCCTCAATATGAACTGAGTGAAAACCATTTCTTCTTGCTAGTATTAAGCTAGCTAGCAAAGTGTGTGCCTTGGCCATGTTATTTGTCTCCAAAGGTAAAGGTTTAGATTTAATTACCAAGACCCTCCCATACTCATCCCTAATGCAAGCTCTAATTCTTGATTTGCTTGGGTTTCCATGCAATGTACCATCAAAGTTAATCAAACTAACCTATACTTAGTCAATGATATCAAAAATTTCTTTTTCTAGGTTTAAAGGTTTTGAAGAAATGGATGGCATTTTTGAATCCCTTATGAAATTTTATGCTTCTTTTGATAATTTCAAATTAAATGGCTCCTTATAATTGAGGGTGGTATCAACATTTATTTTTAAGGCATTTTTGCAAGTTTTAGATTACGGTAAAAGTAGGTTTTGAAGGGACCCTGAAGCCCTTTAACAACTAGAGAAAATATATAGCAATAAAACCACCAGGAAAGAAGTCCTGAAACCAACAACAAAATCAGGTTTTACAAGGACCTGAAACCACAAACAATATAACAAAACTAGTTAACAGGACCAAAAACCAGTACCAAGTACCACATCCAGAAAACAAGACCAGAACAGGACAAAAGCAAAGAACAAAAACCCAAGACATTTCTGCAAGATCTTATTGGACTATGACTATGATTTAAAGTTATATTATTAGTTGAAGAGATTAATAAATTATGATTCCTTTGATATTCTTCTATTATCTTTTGTTCTCTATCTAATTCTAGAATTCTCTCTATCAATTATTATTTTTCTTTTAGGGCTCCTTCACTTGATTCATCTTCACTTTTTGAAATATTGTATTCTTCTATATGAAAATTAGGTTGTTGATCTTTTCTTGAGCTTTGGTTAAGATTGTCTTCTACTTCTAAGGGTTTTACTTTTAAAGGTGTCTAAGTGATGATTACTATTTTCTTGGTTATGATCTCTAGGATTAGTCTTGTTTGACTTATTTTTGTCCAATATTAGGGATGAATTTAATAGGATGTAGGATTCAAACTCTATAATTTCTCCTTCTTCTATTCTATGGGGAGATTATGAATTATATTTTGTGAAAAGGAATTATTATGTGAAGTTTATAAAAGGGAATACCTATTTAAGTTAGTATGCTTGAGTTTACTTAATACTAAACTAGAGGATTGGTTTATAATAGTATAGAAATTGCCGCCATTAGATCTAGAATCAGGCTAAAAAAATAAAAAGTTTATAATAGGGTTAGGGTAAATTTTTGGTTCCAATAAATATATAGATCTATTAGAAATAATTTTGATAGGTCTTATTTGATGGTTAGTAGAGCCTATATTAACTAAAATCTTAATATTATTAGATGAAGAAAACTTTGAATCAATGCCTAGGAATTCACCTAAGCGATTTCGAATATTTTTGTGGATATGACTATGGATCAACTCTATAGGTACTTTTTCAAATAAGATTTAAGTTGGTTTAGTAAATTTATTTATAATATAGTTATCAAAATTAGGAACCAAATTATGAAATGTTACACTATAACCATTCAAAAACTATTAGGATTTTGTTTAAAAACCTCTTTTATTTGTTCATGAACACATTCAATAAAAAAAATGGAGTCAAGTAGAGAATATATACTTACCTAGTCTTTGCTACCTTCTTTTATCCAATTTTCTAAGGTTGATTATGTCGGTTTAGGATTATGCCAAATGACGTAGATTCCAAAGATTTTATAGGTGAACCATTGAGTTTTTGAGTGGTGATTACTTATGATTAACATTTTTACATCTTCTTTGATTAATTATGTATTATTATCCTATTTTCTCTTTGTTAAATTTTTTTCCATCTTTATTCTACTTATGAATACTTCCTTCCAATCTTTTTGTTGCTAATATGTTTGTCTTTTTCTGAGCAGTTTTAACTGGAGGTTAAATTATTTTTTATGACATTCTTAAAGTAATCTTTCACTCTTCTAAGAATTTTTTATTTGTTATTGGAGGGTTCTGCTTTCTTTTTAACCTTAACAATTCCTTTTGCATCTTATCTACTGATAATTCTTGTCCCTTATTCATTCCTTCTGATATGGGAATCTTCATACATGTATTGGCCTTTTGTTGTTTAAGTAAAGGGAATTGAAAGAGTGAATCCTTTACTTGCCCTAAAATTTTGAAAGAGCTTAGACATTGTATTGGGAGATTTATTGTTGGCCTTGATTTAACCATTTTTCCATTTTTTTTTAAGCAAAAAAAAATTGTTGTTGTTTTATTTTAACTTGGGTCCATTCTGATTTTTCCTTTATAATGCGGTACGAGGAATTGTCCTCATTCAGATTATGCATAGTTTTTGTTGTGACTTTTTATGGATTCTTATTTGGAGGAGAAAATCTTGGTCTTTTTAATGCATAATTAGTTTTATCAAAATAATTATTTTAAAATTCTAGAGGTTTATTACTTTCCCTTATGTGATTCTTCTTCTTCTATTTGAATTGGAAAGTTGATGTGTTTGTAATCTTTGCTAAACCCTTGATTTTTGGAATGTTGTCTTTGAGGGAATAAACTTCATATTGGTTTGATAAATGCATATTTCATTCTTGTCATGATCTTGTTTTGTAGAAATATGAAACTGATTTTGTAACATTTTTTATTGAAATATTCAAAGGAGACCGTAGATCGTTTGACTTCGAAGCGTTTATTAATTGTGTTTTAGATTGAATCAACTTTGTTGATAGTGTTTTTGCTGGTCGAGTTTTTGCATGTAGAGTTTTCATTGGCAGAGCCATTTTTTCAAATCTTAAACTAATAATCTATATTAATGAGTGACCATATTGATTAAAATTAGGGTTACATTTAAATAATGAACTCTAACTATCTTTATTGATTAAAATAATAAATCATTTCTTTTAATGTGCTTGCATTAAATAATAAAGTGGAAAAATAAAATAATAGAGTTTATTTAATTAAAAAGTGAGTTAAATATGCATGAAAAGGTTAATTAAAAAAACAATTATATTTTATGGCTTTTCTAAATAGAAACACCAGATGGAGTTAGGACTCCATATTAGAAGTTTTTGGTTTTGTATTTCACACAAGTTTTTGGGGACCAATTTATGGGATTTTCAGCAAAAAATAATTTTGGAAGCTTTGAAGGGTTTGGGTTTAGTAAGGGTTTCATTGAGTTGCTATATTGTTAGCATTAACGTGAGGTAGGGTTTGAAACCTATAATAATGCATTTCATTCGAATTTTTTTTGTATGATTAGGTGCTTGATTTGATTTGTCATTTTGTTTTATTAGCTTTAGATCCATGCAAACAAAATGAAGCTTCATATCTCAATTGAAGGAATTGGAATACTTATGATTATCAAACCCTTGATTTAAATCCTATAGAAGAAAATTGTAGAGAAAATGAATTTGATCGGTTAGGGTTGATTGACAAAGAATTTTTTTTACATAGATTTAATTTAAAATTTGGATAGATTATATATATATATATATATCTTCATGTAAGAAAAATAAAAAAATAAAGAAAACTATGCTTGTTGGAAAATTAACAAACCTATACTAGTAGAAGGAACAAAAAAATACATATGTTTTTATTCAGTTAAAAATAATAACACAATAGAAATAATAAAAATTTATTTCTGAAAGAAGAGAAAGAACTTATAAATTGATTATTTTAATGGGAAGACATGCACCTCCGACCTCCATATACATGGCTCCATCTTTCTTTAAAAACAAATCACGAGGCAATCTTTTATATATAAAAAGTGCACCCATGACTTATCAAAAGTATGGGCGGGGTCATGTAACCCACCTCCCATTATTATTTTTAGATTAAGGTAAAATCAAGTTTTGCAGGGACCCAAAGCCCTTTACAAAAAGCTAAAGATAAGCATTAAGCAATACCAAGTTTTACAAGGACCTGAAACCTAAAGTTTTAAACAAAGAAACTAGGTTTTACAACGACCTAAAACCTAAAGTTTAAACCATTAAAAAAAACCAAGTTTTACAAGGACTTGAAACCTAAAGTTTTAAACAAGCTAGAAAATGAAAAGAAAAAACTAATAAAACCACCTAAACCAACACCCAACACACCCGCTCCACAACTAGCGCCTACAACAACTCTTTGATGATATTCACCACTTCTTTACCTACTTCTATAGTACTTTGGATAATGTCCACCAAAGATAAAATAGGAGCCTCAAGAGCCTCAGTGGCCTTTTCCCTCATGCTCTATCTGGTTCTCTTACTAGGTCCACCTGGACTCCCAACCCCACATTACTAGGAGACATTATCTCCTCATTACTCTTCTTACCCAGACTGGCCACCGCAACACACAAACTAGAAGTGACATGTTCTATTCTTTGACCACTTTTCTTAATTAAGTAATAGAGTTCATGCTTATAATCTTTGAGCTTTTCAGGGATGTTACCAATTTGTACTTCTGTCTGAGCTCTCATGGTGCGTTCATAGTCTAGCTATTTCTACATAACCTTCATTTTATTCTTAAGAACCATAATTTCATTTAAAGCTAGGAATCACCCTGAAGGGAAGCCTTCAATTTAAGTTTAGCAGTGTGAAGAAAGGATAATTTAGCATCATGAGAATCTTCCTTGCCATCAACAATAGCCCTAATCTCATGACCAATGGAAATAGTAACTGTCTTGATCTAGATATTAGAATTGATATCTCGCTTCTCCATCCTCTCCTTATTTTCCTCCTTACTTAGGATATTATCCTTAGTAGCAAGGTCTTAATCCTCAATATCCTTACCAATTTCCTCCATTTTCTCCTCGTTGACATTCCTCTTCGGGTGGGTAGGGTGAGCACTATGTTTCTCTTCGTCCTCCCTGAGGGCTTCCAACCCAACATTAGAGAGTAATTCTATCCTTGCTACCCTCCATATTATCCTTATTAGTTGACACCCCTTTGCTCCCAGAATATCCATCCAGATTAGAACTAAGTTCCCTCATTTCTATCTTGTCATCATTTTTAGACTTCTTAGATTCAATGATTTCCTCCATATTTTTCTTATTCCTCTCCTATTTGAAAACCTTCTTGCTATCACTAGTACCCTCCTCACTTTTAACCTTAATTATCTTAGAAGGAGGATCATTACTAGACCCTTTCCTCTTCTCCAAAATTGAAGATGGCTTAAAGGCCTTACTTTTATAGAAGTTTTCAATAAGTAAAATTAAACCTTCATGAAGCACAAAATTAAAATCTTTCTTCCTATGAGCATAGAGGCTTTGAAGCAGAGAATACTTCAGATAAAACGAAAAGGAAATCATATCTTTGTGCCTAAAATGATTTAGGAAAACATAGTGAAATTTATGGACTTCCTTTTCCCTACCATCAAGAATGAAATACTCATGGATACATGACAACACATCCCTCCAAATGATTGTAATTTATTTTAGGTCATATAAGTCACCATTTTTCTCCAAATTTTTCTCTTCAGCTTCCATCTTCAGGAATTTCTTAAAAGCCACATTTGAGATACTAGTCTCCTTACTAAATTTTATCCCTTCCATGGGTAGCCTTGTAAACTCAGAGATAAACTCTTCAATCAAGTTCACCATGACCCCATGCAAAGTGACCCTTTCTTTAAAACAATTTTTGAAAAAGGTCTCTGTAATGTGAGGTTTATACCCATGGAGTCTCTCAATGTAAATCATCACTTTTCCTATCTACAAAATCTCCCACACAAAAGCATTAGCCTTCCGTTCCTTGCAATTTCTCAGTTCTTTCTTTCTAGGTTCCCCTCCCATCTCGAAATATTATTTTCCCCTGCAATTGACTTGAGAAATAGAAACTAGAAAAAAGAGTAAAGTTTTTATGATTACCGAGGAGCTATTAACCTTACATACATGTCAAATGCAAGTCATAATAGAACCAAAGTACTTCCTAGGGAAACTCAAGCTATCCTCCATAAACCCATTACTCCCCTTAATAAATTTTCCAAACTTAGAAAATATTTCCTTCTCTAGCATGTGTCTTGTCATAATTAGCTATCATTGTTAGCTCCACTTCCTTGCATAGGTTAGCTTGCCAGCTTATCTTACTTTCCCTATAGACAACTTGGTTGGCAATCCAGTCAGCAACTGAATTACCCTCTTGAAAAATCTGAGAAAATAAAACATTATCTAAAGTCAACAAATGAATTACCCCCCTCCCATTATTATTTGAATGGTTAATTTAATAAAAGTAGTGGGCTTACAAAGGTAAGATTACTTTATTAAATTATTATGTTTCAAAACTTGTATAAAATTAATTAAGATAGATTATTTTGTATTTATTTTTTTAATTAATATTTTAAAAATTATTTTGTATTTTTAAAAATTGATATTTAATAAGTACTTTTTCTAATAAATTGATTTATATTAAAGAAGTATATGATTTAATTTTTTTATTTAGTGAAGTTTAGTTAAAATAGTTATATGAGGGTTATTTTCTTATGTGTAATAATTATATATTAAAGATTAATAGAAAATTAATGGTTATTAATTATTATGTGATTAAATTGGTCAATATTTGCATGATACATGTCTAATTTGCATAAGTTCTTTTGTTATGAATATGAGATATGGTATAATGAATTAAAGACTTGAAATTTATATGTGCATATATATTGTTGTTTAATTATCAAACATTTTCTTATAGTCAAATGAACATTAGATATTGATTTAAATTGAAAACCATAAGACTAAAAACCTTTTATTATTATATGTGCTTACTTGAGGGTTTGTGGTATATGTTTCCAAGTTTTGTGGGTTTATTTCATTTTGGTTTTGTGTATTTGTTTACCTATCCAAGTTAGGATGTGCACCAGAGGCTTTGAGTTTTCTTTTATGATGTTTTTTTGACTAGATGTTATGATGTTCCTTGAGATTCAATTGGTTTGCATTTACAAGATTTACTTGGTTGAGCATTTATGTTTACTTGGGGTGTGAAAACCAACTTATTGTCAGGTTCCTTGTTAAAAAACTGAGTTCAATCATTATGGGTTTTGTGGCATGGGATGCAATTGTGGTTTATGTGATTAGGGGAGGTTTTCTAGGTACATGTCTTTGGGAGTGGCTTGTAATGGGGGGTCGAAGCCCAAAGTGATTGCCAGGGTAACTAATTATAAGTTGTGTAACAAGTGATAACATAGTAATTAAAATATTTTGCCTAGCCCTTTCCTTGAGATACACTAAAAAGATAAGTTAGAGATGTTTTCCTCGCCCGTGCCTTAAGCACTTGTATAGGCTAAGGATGGGAATGATATGATACCTAGTGAGAGGTATGACTAGTTTTCCTCATCTTCATGAGAGGGCATTCTGGTTTTGCATGTGTCACTTGAGGGTCTAGGGTCTAGAGTGACTAGTCCATGGTAACTCAATGCCTTACGGTATGGGGTCTAATGAGAGACTAGTCCAGGGTAAATCAAGTAGTTTGACCATGTGATGAAACTCCCTAGTATGTAGCTTGAGTCTCCTTTTTAGATTTTGTATTTGCCTCAGGTGGTGTATTTATTGGTGGTATATTTATTGATGTATTTATTATTGATGGTTTACTTATTATTGGTGTATTTATTAACGTTGTATTTATTAGTGGTATTTTTATTTGTCAAATGTGTTTATTGTTGATGAATTAATTTCATTGGTGGTTGTTGGTGTTCGATTGATTATTGTACTTTTGACTTGAAGTGGTTGTCTTTCTTTTGCTTTATCTTTGGACTTCTAATATTTGATTTATACATGGTATCTACATATTGACTTGGTGTATGATGTTGCTACTGGAATGAGCACCTTTTCAATTTGGATCATCTTTCCTTCTTTGGTAGTTTAATACCCTTGAGGTAGATTTGCCTATTAGGATTCCTTACCTAGGATTTATTTATGGTTTGATTATTTGTATGTGGATCATTCATTATCTTCCCTACATAGTGGGAGTGGAAGCCTGACTAGGTGACCATGCAATAGGAGGTAGTGACTTATTACCATTTGTGTAGTGGATAATTGGTTTTTAGTTGGCATTGGGTAATTTAAGTATTTAATACTTGTGTTAGAAGGTAGTTAGGAAGTGAGGAATATGTCAGTTGGTTTCTAACCAACTGACCCCTTTATAAGAAGATTGATACTTGGACATTGTACATTCATGTTTTGGTAATATTAATAAAATAAAATTGTTCCTCACCTCCATTGGGATAACATTGTGGTATGGTATACTGGTGAGCTTGATAGTAATAGTTGTATAGAATTCTGTAACTTCTAGTAGTAATTTCTCTCTACATTTTTGGCATCATTGCCTAAGTTCAGATCTATGGGTTGTGCTTGATAGGATGGACTAATGGTAGGACCATTTATACCTTATATCCAAATTACTAATAGTGAGGAAGAGTAGGAGGAAATAACTAGGGAGGATTAGATGACATGTGACCTAGTGATAGAGTGGGAGGTTGCAGTTGAGTGGTACATGCAAAGGGAAACCTGTGAGAGGATGGTTCTTGAGAATGTAGTACATGAAAAACTCTCCATGCCACCAATGGTGCATGATCTCCTAGGATAGATTCCTCAGCTTTTGGCAAGGAACCTTGTATATATCAAGGATGAAAGAGTATATATCGAGAGGGAAAGAAGAAGGCAACAAGTTCTTCAATAGTTTGTTGAGAGGGCAAAAAATTCCAAAGGAGAGGAACCCAATTAGCTAAGAGAGGGAGATAGGCACTGAACTACTTCATGCCCCTAATTCCAAATAAATACTGGAGGATAGTACCAGAGGATGAAACTAATGATGAAGTTTCCCTAAGAACCTTACATCTCTAGTAGCAAGAAGAGAGACATCGTAACTGGAGAGCACAAGGGGATTCCCATCAGAGTCAGGAAGGGTGGATTGAGAATACTATTGAGGAACTAGCCAATTTGGTTATTTCAAACACACCAAAAAGGCAGTCCAGGTGCCAAAAAATGGAAACCCCTAAAAAGTAAGAAATATCTCAAGAGGAGATAAGGGGTCAAGAGTCTAGCCCATTTGGAAGTAGTGTTCCATCAGAAGGTAAACTTCCATCAGGAAGTGGTGTTCCATTGGGAGATAAATTTCAATAAGGAAGAGGAGTTCTATTAGGAGACAACCCATCGAGAAGTAGTGTTCCATCGGGAGGAAAACTTCCATCAAGAAGTGGAGTTCCATCGGGAGGGGTGTTTCTAGTGGGAAGTAAGGTTCCCTCGGTGGGGGTGTTCGATTAGGAAGTGGTGTCTCATTTGGAAGTAGGGTTCCACTGGGTGGTGGTGTTCCCTCGAGAGGAAGGGTTCCATTGGGAAGGTAGCAAAAAGGAAAGAAAATGGCAGTTGATAAGCAAAAATTACCCAAATTTATGGGGGGCAAATCAGAGAACCCTGCTCGCCATTGCAAAACCTATATAACTATATGGAAAGTGAACGGGGAGAATGATAGTAATGAATGGTTGATGGCATTTCTTGCCACATTAAGAGGGATCACCATAGATTGGTATGTAGACCTCAATGCTAGCAAGAAGAAGACTTGGGATAACTTGCATGGAGCATTTGAGGAGGAATTCAAATTGTTAAGAGATGATGATGAAATTTTCACAAAAATCTATAACACTAGGCAAGATAAGAAGGAATCGGTGAAGGATTATACTAGGTGACTGAAGGAGCTCATCAATAAATTGGACAATAAGCCTGTGGATGGGTTAAAGAAAAGATGGTTCATTGAAGGCCTAAACCCATCCTTAAGAAAAAAAAATGAAGATAGTCCCAACATCCACTTTTGGAGATGTTTGTACACATGCCATGGACATTGAAAATGAAAATAAAACCTCCAAGAGGAGACGGTATGGAAGCTCTAGTGAGAGTTCAGAGGAGAGTGGGGAAGAGCCTAAAATGATCCAAGCCTTGAGAAAGGACCTTAAATGGCTAATGAAGGAAGTAGTCAGAACTAAGGATGAGAAGAAGGAAGGTAAAGACCTATGGTGCACAAACTATGAAAAATAAGGTCATACCAAAGGAGCATGCCCGAGAAAGATGTTTTGCAAGATTTTCCAGATAGGGGGTCATGCAGTCAAAGATTGCCCTTATAACTTGAAAATAAGGAATGCCCAGATACTATTTACTGGAGAACAGTCTACACCACCAACAACTCCCCCAAAGAGAAATAATATAGAAGCTTCACCAAGGGGGTACAAGAATAACCAAAGAGGCAATGCCAATAATAGTAATAATGATGGTAACATAAACACACCCCGATGAGCAATCTAATATGATTCTTGAGGATGACCCATGATCCAATGCAGAAGATGCAATGAAAGGGGCAATTTTTCTCAAGACTATCAAAATGAAGGGGGGTATAATGGAGGAATGCTCTACAAATGGTGTGGGCTAGGAAACCACGAGGATGCCAATTTCTTGAAGCAAAAAGGTGTGAACATGCTAGATATTGAAGAATCAGAAAGGGAGGTACTTGCAATAACAAGGATGCAAGCCAAGAAAGCTATGTACCCAGAGGTGATAGTGGACAAAAAAAGATTCAAGGAGGCAAAGTAGAATATCCAAAAATGAGCTAAGAGGAGGAACAACATCTAAGCTAGCCAAGACCCCTAGGGGCAAGGGGGTACCTAACATCATAAAGAAAGTATTAGAAACTACCATTCTGGTCTCCATTAGGGAATTACTGGATACTCTACCATAGTTAAAAGTCACATTGACACAAGGAATGTGGCCAATGGAGTAGGACCCCCAGGGGGAACTAGAAATAGTAGAACAAGTGGAACCAGAAGTAGTAGAAGGGGTAGAACAAGAGGAAACTTCAGTGGAAAAGGAAGAAAATACCTTATGTATAACAGGTCTAGGGAGAGCGCCATCAGTGATAGAGATGGAAATTATGGGGTACAAATTCTTGAACATGATAATTGATGGAGGCTCAGGGGTGAATGTTCTATTAGAAGATACTTGGAAGGTGATCAAGAAACCTACCTTGTGGCCGCCCAAGTTTCAGCTTGTAGGAGTAGACAAACATGGCATCAAACCGATTGACACCTTGTTAGGGAAAAAGGTAATAATAGGAACCCAAAAATTTGTTTTAGATTTTTTGGTTATTACCTTGGTGAAGAAAGGATATGATGCTTTATTAGGGAGGGGGTGGCTAGTAGTAGCAAAAGCCAATCACAATTGGAAACAAAACACCCTCTCTATTGAATCAAAGGGAAGGAAGTACATTATTGATCTCAAAAACTAGTCAGTAAGTCAAGACTTGGCATCTGACTCTAAAGAAGAAGAGTATGAAGGGATGGAACCCGATGAGGAAGGAGTACTTAGGTTGGGAGAGTACTTGGAGGATGACATAGACTCCCTTAAGGGTTTATTTCACTAGCAGATGACGATTATGAAGTCTTCCAAGTAGATTGCAACATGTTACAAATACAAGAATCAAAGGAACAATATCTAGAATGGTATATAGAGTAAAAAGAAGGTGTAACTACCTTGAACACAACACTTGCCCACATTTTTGACCAAAAAGTGGAATACAAAGAGGCTAGCCTCGAGGCCTTAAACATAGGAGAAGTAGGGAAAACCAAAGAAATCTTTATAGGTGATGATTGGGATCCTATGCTGAAAGTGGTAGCCCTCAGAATCTTTATGGAATACAGAGATTTTTTTGCATGGACATACAAGGACTTGAAAGGAGTACCACCTGAGGTGTGTGTCCACTAGATTCCACTCATATCGAGAGCAAGGCCAATGTGGAAATGGCCTTATAGAAGAATAGAAACTATGCGGAGTGGTTAGGAGAGGAAATCACAAAGATGATGGATGTAGGGATAATATTTAAAGTTTAGACAAGCAAATGGGTTTCACCTATTGTAATATCACTCAAGAAAGATAGTACTCAAATTAAGATATGTGTAGACTTCAAAAGCCTAAATGCAGTGACCATAAAAGACCCATTTCCCATTCTATTTACAGAAAACATTTTAGAATAAGTGGCTAGTCATGACATGTACTCTTTTATGGATAGATTTTTTGGTATAACTAGATTAGTATTGTGGACTAGGATAAGTTGAAAACTACATTTGTAGTGGAAGATGGGGTATATGCTTATAATAGGATGCCTTTCGGACTATGCAATGCACTGGTCACCTTCTAGCAGATTATACTACACATCTTTCATGGTATGTTCGTAGGAAATTTTAAAGCATTCCTTGATGATTGGTTGGTTTATAGCGAAAAGGAACACCACATTAAAATTATTGGAGAATGCCTAGAGAAATGTCGGAGAGCGAGATTGGCACTTAATCCTAAGAAATTTTGGTTCATGGTCCCACACAACAAACTTTTGGGACATATACTATGTAAAGGAGGCTTAAAGATAGATCCAGACAAAATAAGGGTAATTTTGGAAATGGAGGCTCTAGAGAATGTGACAGGTATCAAATATTTTCTAAAGTATGTTGGGTATTATCAGTGATTCATCAAAGGATTCATTGAAGTACCACTTCCACTAGAAAAATTAACTAGGAAAGGTGAGCAGTTTGAATGGAAGAAGGAGTAGGAAGATGCCTTTCAAGAACTCAAAAAAAGACTTGTGGAAGCACCTATCCTTATCTATCTTGATTGGGACAAGGAATTTTGGGTTCATGTAGATGCATCCAACTATGCTATAGGGCCACCTTAGCCCAAATAGGAAAGGAAGGGTTTGATCACCTTATATATTTTGCTAGTAGGCTTATGTCAAAAGTGGAATAGAACTATAGTACCATGAAGAAGGAAGCACTTGGTATGGTCTACGCATTCCAAAAATTCAGGCACTATCTACTCGCTACCCCTTTTACATTTTTTGTTGACTACCAAGCATTAATGTATTTAGTGAACAAACTAGTAATTCAAGGGAGAGTAAGTCGGTGGCTAATTTTGTTACAAGAATTTACATTCAAAATTATAGTGAAACCTGAAAAAAATCATGTAATTGCTGATCAATTATCTTGCATCTAGTTAGGAGAAGCTGCTGGGAGTGGGATAAATGAGGATTTTCCCAATACTCACCTTTTTCAGATTGCCATGTTACCTGCATGGTATGAATAGATTAGCCAGTACATGTCCATAGCTACATTTCCTCATGACATGCCCTGAGTAGAATGGAGAAAAATTACCTTTAAAAGTTATACATTTCAATCAATTCAAGGGTTGTTGTACAAACTTGGACTAGATGGAATCCTTAGACAATGTGTGATGGAGGAAGAAATCCCAAGGGTTCTCGAAGAATCCCATGAAGGAGTGGTAGGAGGCCATATGGTACCAGATACCACTGCTTGGCAGGACTATCATGGCCCACATTGTATGTGAATGCCAAGAAATGGGTAGTAAGTTGTGACACATGCCAACAAGAAGGTAAGTTGCTCAAAAGGGACTTCATGCCATTGTTTCCATCTCAACCACAAGAATTATTTGAAAGGTGGGGACTGGACTTTGTGGGTCCTCTGCCAGGTAGCAAAACTCAACAGTGCAAATATATAGTGGTGGCCATGGAATACTTGACCAAATGGATAGAGATACAGGCCTTACCAAACAATACCACTCTTAGTACCACTAGATTCCTCTATGAATAGATAGTCACTGGATTCAAGATCCCACTGCAGCTCACCAGTGATCGAGGAGTGCATTTTGTGAATCACATTATCGAAATGATGACTAGTGAATATAAAATATTTCATTCTTTCTCTTGTCCCTACTATCCAAAGGTGAATGGTTAGGCAGAAGCCCTGAACAAAATATTGGTTTCTATTCTCTACAAAACTTGTGGTGTTGAAGGCTAGGACTGGAAAGAGAAAATTCTAGCAATAGTATGGGCCTATAGAACAACTTGTAAAGGTATTACGAGACATACCCCATTTCAACTTATGTATGGGCAGGAAGCAGTGATGCCACTAGAGTATGTGGTTCCAAGCTTAAGGATAGCCATTCAAAATAGATTAAGTGATGAGGAAAGTCTCAAGGAGTGCCTATATCAGTTACTCCAATTGGAAGAAAAAAGAATATTTGCTCAATGGTGTACAGAGGTGGCTCAGAAGCAATAAAATTTTTGGCATGATAAACATCTCAAATTGATGAATTTTCAACCAGGACAACTTTACTTCGGTGCAATGGAAATAATGAAATTAAGCTTAGTAAGTTTAAAATTTGTTGGCTGGGGCCTTATAAAATAATAAAACTAAAAGCAAATGGCACGTTAAAGTTAGCTACTCTTGATAATCAGCCAATTAAAAATCTAGTGAATGGGTCCAAATTGAAAATATATAAAGAGTGAAAAGTTCCTGCCTACTTTATAAACCTCCAAGACTTTAGCCAAAGTCATTTATTCTTGACCATGTGAGCAAAGGAAGGTGAGTATAAGAACTATATAGAGGATTGTGAACATACGACATATTTGGACAGTAGCACAAGGTGACGTACAACCTATCAGACTATATGAAAAGGATAGGGGTATAGTCGTACATGGGATTAGCCATACAGAGACCAACATATGGAATTTACACTTAGTTTTTGGTAGCATACATATAGGATTTTGATAGTGTACAACATCCAACATATGGTCAGACTTGGAAGTTTTATTGTGTCGTATGGACCCTAGTGTACAGAGGCTTGGCAAGATAGGAGATTTGTTGTTCCTTACAGATCCTAGTGTATGAATGCTTGGCAAGGAAGGTGTGGTCGTATATCACTCACGGATCAGAGTATATCACTCACGAATCAACATTTTATTTTTTGATTACTATTTCAGCACGTGGCCAACAATTATTTTGGGTGGTCATTGGTGATATTGCAACTAGTAGATTGTAGAGTGGACATATTTCTTTGACATGGTGAAGTTAAGTATGGGGAATCCCAACCGGGGCCACATTATTGATTCCAAGGGTACTAAAGTTGCTTCCTTACAGGAAAGAACTCAAAAGTTAGTAATGGCACAAGGCAAGACTAAATTGTTACAAAAGATCACTACTTCTAATATTAGTTTTGAAAGTGTGCTCGATAGTGAGTGTAGGGCATGGTGGGAAAAGTCAAACGTAGATCATCCTCTTCAGAAGGCATTGGTCACCAATCTTTGATTTACATGAATTTGAACCTATCCTTCGAGATTTGATTATGGGGGATGATGGCACAATTCATCAGTCTATCATACAGTATGCTTAGCACTAGCTGGTAGTTTCTTATTCTTCTAAAGTACTTAGTAGAGTTTTTGGAATCCCTAATCAGGGACGGGAGTTGAGAAAAGGCCCTATGATAGGAGAAGAAAAGCAGAAATGGCTCAAACTCTTGTGCCACTCGGATGTTACCAATGAAGAATGGGAAGGTATTCTAAAGAATAGTCAGGGGTTGAGAAAGGTTTTCATTACAAATGAGAAATGGTGTGTTAGATTATGGTGACTAATCAGGAAAGTATTGTACATACTTCATAATTAGTGGGGTTTTTTTTTTTTTTGGTACTATTCGTCATTCGTAGATTTGCCACTAAAGTTATGGCTAATTATGGCCAACATGTTATAACCCTAAAGTGGTTTAATACTTGTATAAAAAGGGTTTAGGGTTGGGTATTTTTTCATTATGTTGTGATGTGAAATTGGTTCTTGTGGCAGTATTGAGCTATAAGGGATTACGAATTGTAATTAGGTTGTAATCATTGGATTGTAACAAAATTGAACTTGCTATTTGGTGGACGTAGCCCAGGGATTGGGTGAACCATGTTAAATCTTGGTGCCTTGTGATTATTTCTATGTGATCTATTATTTTCTGTTATTGGTTATATATGCATGTAGTTTTTATTTCTATTTGTGGTTTATCCTAACAAGTGGTATTAGAGCGAGGTTGTCTTTTGGTTATCCTTTGCAGGAAAGTCTCACAGTTAAGTGGGAGTCTCATAGTTGAGTGGGAGTGATGGCAGATGAGGGTAAGCTGAGGGTTGACAGGTTTAATGGGCAGAACTTCCAATTATGGAAGATGCAAATGGAAGACTATCTATATTAGAAGGATTTATGGAACCCATTGGAAGGCAAAGCCAAGAATCAGGGAACTATGTCAGAGGCTGAATGGGATCTTTTGGATAGAAAGGCACTCAGAAGCATTCGATTATGCTTAGCACCATTGGTGGCATTTAATATTATAAAAGCAAAGACGATAGAAGATTTGATGAAAACCCTAGTGACACTGTATGAAAAGCCCTCCGCTTCAAACAAGATATTTCTCATGAATCGTTTATTTAATATAAAAATGGCAGAAGGTGGATCTATTGTAGATCATTTAAATGAGTTTAATACTATTACTAGTCAGTTATCTTCTATGGGTATCAATTTTGATGAAGAAATTAGGGCTCTCTTGATTTTGTGTTCTTTGCCTAAAAGCTGGAATCGCTTGGTAATGGCGGTGAGTAATTCTATTCTTGGATCTAATACCCTAAAATATGATGATGTGATCGGTGTTGTTTTGAGTGAGGAAACTCGTAGGAAATCTTTAGGTGGATCTACATCAAGAAGTTCTTTGAATGCACAAAGCAGGGGCAGAATGACTGAGAGAGGAAGTAACTCTGGAAATCGTGGGAAATCAAGAGGAAAGTCAAAGGGGAGGAGGTCTTAATCGAGAGGACCAAACGATTGCTGGTACTATGGGAAACTAGGGCACAAAAAGAAAGATTGTTGGAATTGAAAAAAAATGAAGGAGATAAATTAGATGGAGAAAAGGAGGCAAATGTGGTAAGTAATAAATTCAAAGAGGATGCTTTGCTTCTATCTTTAGAAAGTGTAGATGATTTATGGGTTTTAGATTCTGGTGCTTCATTTCATGCTACACCTCATAGAGGTTATTTTATTGATTATGTCCAAGGGGATTTTGGACTTGTTTATTTGGGGGATAATGAACCCTGTCAAATTGTTGGAAAGGGAAAAATTAAGATTAAGTTGCAGAATGGGAATCATTGGCTACTACATGAGGTAAGACATGTTCCACGACTGAGTAGGAATTTAATTTCAGCAGGGCAACTTGGTGATGAGGGTTGTGTAGTTACTTTTAATGATAAAAATTGGAAGGTTTAAAAAGGTTCCCTTGTAGTAGCAAAGGGTGTGAAAGTAGGCACCTTATATCTTTGTATAGGTCATATTGTTCCTTCTACTTTGATTGTTTTAGAGAAAAATGAATGTTTAGGAACAATTGCTGTAGTTGAGCAGGGAGAACAAATAGCTGTTGTAGATTTTGATACAACACTATGGCACAACAGACTTGGGCACATGAGTGAGAAAGGTATGAAAGTACTTCATTCAAAGAAAGTTTTACCAAGTTTGAAATGTGTTAATATGGATTTTTGTGAAAGTTGTGTGTATGAAAAATAAAAGAGAGTGAGTTTTGTAAAGACTGGGAAGGAAAAAAAGAGAGGAGAAATTAGAGCTTGTGCATACAAATGTATGGGGACTAGCTCAGGTATCTTCCCTTGGTGACTCTCATTATTATGTTACATTTATTGATGATGCAACTAGAAAAGTATGGGTTTATTTCCTTAGACAAAAATCTGATGTATTTCAAACTTTTAAGAAATGGA
Source organism: Cupressus sempervirens (assembly GCA_028749045.1). Lineage (NCBI taxonomy): Eukaryota > Viridiplantae > Streptophyta > Pinopsida > Cupressales > Cupressaceae > Cupressus > Cupressus sempervirens. The sequence goes on from CM053783.1 coordinate 390,093,792, forward strand.
AATGCTTGGTTGAAAATGAGACTGGTAAGAAATTAAAATGTCTTAGATCTGATAATGGTGGTGAGTATTGCAGTCACGAATTTGAAGATTATTGCTCCTCTAATGGTATTCGTAGACAGAAAACTATTCCAAGGACTCCACAAGAAAATGGAGTGGCTGAACACATGAACAGGACTATAATGGAGCACGCAAGGAGCATGAGGTTGCATGCTAGGTTGCCCTTACACATGTGGGTAGAGGTTGTCAATACTACAGTATATTTGATTAATAGAAGTCCATCTACTCCTTTGGGCTGTGATATTTCAGAGGAGGCACAGATTGGTAAGAGTGTGAGTTATTCTTTTCTCAAGACCTTCGATTGTGAAGCTTTTGTTGATATAGACTCTAAAAATAGAACCAAGCTAGAAGCAAAATCAAAGAAATGTGTCTTTTTTGGATATGGCATTAATGAATTTGGCTATAGGCTTTGAGATTTTGAAAATCATAAAATTGTTAGAAGTCAGGATGTCATATTCAATGAGAAAGTGTTGTACAAAGATCTATTGCAGCAACATCAGAAAAAAGAAGATGATTATGTAGTGCTGGATGATACTCCAAAAGCTGTTGTTCCAACCATTCCTCATGATGTGCAACAACTACAACAACACATACCACACACACTAGTGAATGTTAGACAGTCAACGAGGTAAATTAGACCTCCACAAAGATTTTCTCCCTCTTTGTATTCTATTTTACTTACTGATGCTGGTGAACCTAAAAGTTATGATGAAGTTATGCAGGTGGATACTAAGATTCAGTGGGAGTCTACAATGAAAGATGAAATGGACTCTTTGCTGACGAATAAGACATGGGATTTGTGCAAGTTACCTGCAGGTAAAAAGGCTTTATAGAATAAGTGGGTTTGATGAGATATTTTCTTCTGTTGTTAAAATGACTTCTGTCTGTACTATTTTAAGTCTTGTGGCTACTGAAGATTTGCATTTAGAGCAGCTGGATGTCAAAATAACCTTCCTTCATGGTGATTTGGATGAAGAAATCTATATGGCTCAGCCAGAGGGATTTGAGGTCAAAGGTAAGGAGAACTTAATGTGCAAATTGAAAAAAAGTTTATATGGCTTGAAGCAAGTACCTTGGCAATGGTATCTAAAATTTGACAGGTTTATGCATGAGCATGGCTATAATAGGTGTCATTCAAATTATTGTGTTTATTTTAAGAGGTTGGATGATGATAGCTACATTATTTTATGTTTATATGTTGATGATATGCTTGTAGCTGGGTCTAACATGGATCATATTAAGGGGTTGAAATGCCAGTTAGTACATGCATTTGCTATGAAGGATTTGGGGGCAGCAAAAAAATCCTTCATATGAAGATTTGCAGAGATAGGAAAAACAAAACATTGACGCTATCTCAGGCTGATTATGTTGAGAAGGTGTTGCAACATTTCTCTATGGAGAATGCTAAAGTTTTCAGCACACCTTTACCTGGTCATTTGAAATTGACTAAGGAGATGTGTCCTAAGACACAAGAAGAGGAGGATAAGATGTCTAAGGTACCCTATGCTTCAACTGTAGGAAGCTTGATGTATGCTATAGTATGCACTAGGCTAGATATTGCCCATGCAGTGGGAGTCATTAGCAGGTATATGAGTCATCCAAGATTTGAGCATTGGAATGCTGTCAAGTGGATTCTTAGATATTTGAGAGGAACATCCAATAAGTGTTTACACTTTGGGGGCTCTACTACTAATTTACAGGGCTATGTTGACTCAGATTTGGCAGGAGATATTGATACCAGGCAGAGTACTATAGGTTATGTCTTTACTATTGGTGGGGTAGTCGTGAGCTAGGTTTCTAGGTTATAGAAGATTAATTCTCTATCCACTATAGAGGCAGAGTTGCTGCTACAGAGGTAGCCAAGGAGATGATATGGCTTCAATTCTTCTTGGAAGAATTGGGACATCCTCAGAAGGATAATTATTTGTTCACAGATAGTCAAAGTGCCATTCATCTTGCAAAGAATTCAGCTCTGCATTCTAAGACCAAACACATACAGTTGCGGTACCATTTCATTCGATTAGTTTTGGAGGATGGAAAATTAAAGTTGGAGAAGATACATACCAATGAAAATCTAGTAGATATGTTGACAAAGGTTGTAACATAGGAGAATCTGAACTCCTCTTCAGCTTTGGTTGGTCTTTTAGACTGAACATGAATAAAAGAACAGTAGAGTCTAGGGAGGTTTGATCCAGTGGGAGCCCCATGTGGTAGTGGTATTTCTATAGGATCAGTCTCCAAGTGGGAGATTGTTGTTTAGTGTGGAGCCTGATCAGTCCCCAAGTGGGAGATTGTTAGATTGTGGTGATTGATCAGGAAAGTACTGTACATACTTCATAATTAGTGGGGTATCGCCCCAGAATTTTTTTTTTTGGTACTATTCACCATTCATAGAAATTTTTTTGCTACTATTTGCCACTAAAGTTATGGCTAATTATTGCCGACATGTTATAACCCTAAAGTGGTTTATTACTTGTATAAAAGGGTTTAGGGTTGGATATTTTTTCATTATGTTGTGATGCAAAATTGGTTCTTGTAGCTGTATTGAGCTGTAAGGGATTACAGATTGTAATCAGGTTGTAATCACTGGATTGTAATAAGATTGGACTTGTTGTTTGGTCGACGTAGCCCAAGGATTGGGTGAACCATGTTAAATCTTGGTGCCTTGTGTTTATTTTTGTGTGATCTATTATTTTCTGTTGTTGGTTATATTTGCATGTAGTTTTTATTTCTGTTCGTGGTTTATCCAAATAGTTGCATGGTTGATTTGGTAAAAAGTAAGCTCATGGCTAGCAGTTGCACCTCTGATATTGCTCTTTAGTTGTTGCCAGTAGTGGATGGCCTATCCCAAGGATAGGTTTATAATTGGGCCCAACTCCTTTCAAGTAGATTGCAAGAATTTATGGAATTGTGGCATAAGGCTTTCTACATGCCCCATCATGCAGTGGCTTTGTTCTTGGAGGTAGTTTGGCTTCAAATTAGTAGTGAGCATCATAGGACATTGGTACAAACAAGTAGAGTGGAACTGTACCACCTAGCGATGACTTATTGGCTACATCTTGACACCTTGGGTGTGGGTTCCTAGGGTTTTGGTGAACCAACCAAAAAGAAAGTATGTTAGGCTATAGTGGTGAAAAAGGATGAGGATCAAGTTAGTTTTGAGGACACCACAGGTGATACATATTCCTCCTCTTTTGATTCCCAAGAAGCTGAGATTCACCTCAATCACTTATAGGGCACCCGAAGTGAAGTAGTGTTTCTACCACTTGCAACAGGACCCCTTCCTATTGGGGTCACTCAGTTCCTCAGCTGGCTTCTCCACCTAGTGATGTTGTGGTAACACTAGTTTCTTCCACTAAAGATGCCAACTTAAAAGTATCAAGTGGCTCAGGACAATTTTTGACATGGGGGACTTCTAAGCTATCTATTATAGGAATCAAGCCCCTTCTCTCACCAGCCCAGCATACTTGCACCAAGGTGATTGATTTAAGATGACAAGTTCACTGTAGACACAAGGTACAACTACAGAAACCTCTTGGGCCAAAGGTGGTCCAGCCTATGGCTCTTGTTGTTAAGTTGACTGCAGGGGAACAATCGAAGGACCCTTCCTCTTTGGGTACTCAGGTGACAATGGTAGAAGAAGATACTACTTTAGAAGAGGCAAACAAGTTGCTAAAAGAAGAGGGGTTGGTGTCCTCCCCTATGCCCTTATGGCTTGAGGAACCAATGGAGATATAGAGCAGGCATGAGAAATTTTTGGTTCTAGCTTCCTTTGTAGCTCAAGTAGAAGGATTTCTTATAAAGTTATATACTATGGAGCATTTTACTCAAGAACTCCTTTGGCATGCGCAGTCCTATAACATGGAGGGTGAACTTGCTGCAGCTATAGCATTGGCCTAGTTCATGTGAGCTGACTGCTACACAAATTGGGGTCTCTTAGAAAAGAGTAAATATAGCCAGGAAGATATTTCCTCTACTTGGACCAATCGGTCTATCATTTCTCAAACCCAAGTTGCTTCCTCTCCTCTCATGGCCTCTCTGGCTACTATGGAAACTTCTTTTTGGGGTGTTTTTCTGGAAGCCTAGCAGGACAAACATCTTGATAACTGAGTATAGGTAGAAAAGACTATTATGTTAACAAGTTGGCAATTTGAGCAAGTTGAGTTGGAAGGAAAGTTGGTAGCAGTTGAAGCTAAAAAGATGGATACTTTGTAGTTACTTTAGGGCATTCATACAAAATAGAAGACAGTGGAGCAGGAGCTGCAATGCTTGTGAGGCACTCCGAGTCCAGGGATGTCCTCCAATCCTTCTTCTTGACACATTTCTCAATTATTTTAGTCATTGTGTAGAAAACAATTCTTTTTTGGGGGGGGGATATATGTAGTTAGCAATTGGTTTGTAGTCAGCATTGGGTAATTTAAGTATTTAATACTTGTGGTAGAAGGTAGTTAGGAAGTGGGGAGTGTGTCGGTTGGTTTCTAACCATCTAACCCCTTTATAAGAAGATTGATACTTGGATATTGTACATTCATGTTTTGGTAATATTAATAAAATAAAATTGTTCCTTGCCTCCATTGGGATAACATTGTGGTATGGTATACTGGTGAGCCTGATAGTAATAGTTGTATAGAATTCTATAACTTTTGGTAGTAATTACTCTCTACAATTTGGGTCCCCCTCAGATTGACAGTTATTGGATGTTCATGGATATAGTTTTACCTTTATCATTCTTATCCTATCTTGAAGACTTTTATTCAGCTAATGTACATATATATTATCATGTATCTTGTACTTTGATGTAGTTGTATCTATTCTTGCATGCCTTATGATATTTGTAGTGGATTTTATTCATTAGATGAGCTTCATTGTATCAATTGTAATTATACATTTTCTAATGAGACGATGTATCTGTTAGTTCCCTTGTGATCATGACATTGTACTTGAGACTTAAACTAATTAATAAAACTTCTTAAATGTGACTAAATGTGAAGGAACCCTTGAGGAATGAAATCTATATTATGATTGATGTGTTTGCGTATATTGCTTCCACATTTCCATTTGATGTTGTTTGAAATTTAAAGAAAAAAAAGTTCAGTAAACATGGTGATATGTTAGGATTATTTCTCTTGGGTTCTCAAGCTGGGCGTTACATTGTTCATTTAGGGGTTAGGTCAAAAACTTCCATTGTCTTTGGGCATTCATCATGTGATGACAATGGGTATGTAGGGTAGGTGGTGGAGTGGCTTCTCTCATGTACCCTAGCTTGAAAGTGACCAACAAGATAATGTGAAGAGATTTTAAACAAGTGACAATCCAAGTAAATAATTGGGTAATAAAACTTAATGATAAGATAAGAGAACACTCGTAAAGTATGTGTTCATTGAGGGAGTTAAGCCATAACATACGAGGACACAAGATGTGGTCTCCTGTTGGATTTGAGTCATACTAGGCATGTAGCCTCCTAAAGGAGTTGAAGGATGCTTGGTATGTGGTCTCCTAGGGGGAGTTGATCCATGCCACATTTAGCTTGGGCTTTCCAATTCCAAATGACTTACAATCCATTTGAGTCCCTACATAGTTATCCTTAGTGGGTTTGACCAGTGACCTGATGTACTTCATTATCTTCATGATCATATAGATGTTGGTATCATATATTTCTTGGTGTGTCTATGTTAGCCATGGGTGACTATCTTATATGATTGTGGTCAGGTCATTATCTCCATGAGCATAATGGAAGTGGGCCTGTAGGTACCACATGGTTGCAAGGTGTGGCTACCTATACCATTGCTAAGGACCAGTGTACAAAGATGGTCTACTTCTAGTTTGAGGTCGGTCCTAGATATTCACTTATTACTTTGGTGTATCTAGAGTATGTTCTCTTATGATTTATGCTTTACTTTGGGTGTATTTGATATCATGTTTAGATGATGTTTAATATATTACTTGATTCATTCCTTTATCATGATGTTGTATCACATTTCTTAGTTGAGAATTCATACCATTGCTTTAGATTACTTACGCTATTGGTAGATTAGCATGTTAGATGTTCTTATTTCATGTGATCTTAATGAATAGTTTATTGGTAAGAAAGATCTCATGAGACAACTCAAACAATCTTGTTGGAAAATTGAGATTCATGCTCAGGGTATGGTTAGGGCCCTTGAGGTCTCATGATGTTGTTATGGTAGAGAGGAAATAAGCATGATTCATTTTATTCAGTTGTAGTTATTTTGATAGATTCCTTACACTACGGTGCTTTTTATTCTCTTTTCATTTATTAATGATGTTGATCAGATGGATTTTTGTATTTAGATGTGTATTTTATCTTATTTAAGTTCTTAGATTTACCTTTATGCTCTTGAGTGATCATTCCTCGATTTATAAGGATCCGCTACTCCACTGTAGTGCCTGCCCCTAGGTCGCATTTTTTTTTATCATTGTCGAACTCTTTTAGGGCTAGTTTTATGTTGATAATTATTAGTAACATGATTTTAAGATTATCATATATTGTTTCAGATTCAGTTTATTACATGATGGGATTACTTGGTACTTTATAGTTCATGTATGCATGATGGTTATTTTAGTGTTTGTAGTTGTTGATGATAATTAGTTAGATGATTTATTATCATATGTGTTTTCTTATGGATACTTACCCCATACTTGCATGTGTATGGTGTGTGTGTTTGTTTCCTTTCTGCATGGCATTTCTGATGTGGTTAAGGAAGGGAGTCGTAGTCATCTGCTAGTTGGGATCTACACGATGCACCACTTTTTGCCATTGCTTGTTTAACTTAGTATATATATTGTGCTTGTACATGCGTGAGTTTTATGTAGAGTGTCGGTACCAGGTATCAACTTCCCTGAATTGCCAGGATGAGCATAACCTATCACATTATCTCAATGGTGAGAGAGGGGAGATAAATTCTCAAGTCCAAATCCCAACCCTTTAAGCCATTTGTTCTAATTGAAAATTAGGACAAGTATCTGAGTCAAGTACCCTCTGAATGCATCGGATGACATAATTCATGATATTAACCCGTTTGGTTTGATTTTGTATGTGTTTTTCTATGATGAGTTTTTGTATTTTACTTTAAGTCTTTAGTGTATTTTCTATTAATTAAGCCTAATTAAAAGATTTAATTAATGGTTTAATTTAATGGAAAATTAATATGATATTTATTTTATTTTATTAATTGGAAAATTAATTAAATAAAATAATTAAATTTGAAGATAAAAGTTATAAGTTTAAGTTTAGAACGTGAAAATATTTATTAATTTAATAATAATATATTTAGAGCTCATTTTTATTTTATCAATTAACTTTCAAAAATAAATTTAAAAGTAGAAAAGATATTAAAATTATTAAAAGATTCTAGATCACATGATGTGTGCATGTGATTAAAATATATTAAGATAAAACAAGTGGATTTAATAAAGTGAGTGCATGAGATTTAAAATTAATTAATTAATTTAATAAGGAGTCAAATGAATATTAAATAAAAAAATTTAATAAATTAAGGTGTATTATTTTAATATTTATTCACATAGGAGTATGCAAACTCTTGTAAGTTGTCATGTTGACAACACAGGAGTTTGCACTCTAATTATGCACATGTTGTCTACACTTAGGAGTTAGCATATATTATTTGAGCACATGTTGTCTACAACATTCTAGAGACCTCATCATGTCTATCTTCTTGTTGTGGATGTTACGTGCTTAGTTGTCATGCTTATCTCCTAGTTCTTTCTAGACACATTCTAGATGCATCTTAGAGGCCTTTAAATAGAGGCTTTCCTAGTGTGTATGGACATCCTCATATGCTTCTACAAGCAATCCTAGTCACTTGGGGGGTTCGGTTCTTGGAGGAATTGCGAACGTTGGAGAAGGAAGGAATTTTCGAAAAGGAGAAGGTTCTAAGAGGAGGAGCTTCTCTACAATTTTTTGTGGCGTAGCAAATTAGCATCAGTGTCCAGGTAGACACTTATGATTATTTCTCATATTTTATTACGCTCTTTCTTTTCCTACTTCATCATGTCTGTTATGTGTGTCTCAATAATTCGCTATGAATGAATCTTCAATTTTATAATTTGAAATTTGGGCATGCATATTGTTTCATCCCATTATGGGAATTAAAATATTATTGCAATCTTCCCTTAGTAGAATCAAGATTTGAAAATTGACTCGAGTTTGGGTTGGAATTAAAATAGAATCTTATTATTATGCATTAGTTTTATATGATTTATTAACTAATATAATTTAATTTAATTTAATTAAGATTAGTTAATAGTAGAAGAAGTGTAATTAATTATTAGTCAATTTAAGTAAATAGATTTTTAAATGAGGGCAAATTAAAGGAAAAGAGATATTAATAATTGAATTATTAATGAGATTGATTTTACTTAAAATCAGTAAAGATTATTTTAAATAAATGATTGTCCTTGAAGTGTTTTAAAGGAAATTGTAAACTAATTGTTTGAAAGTTGATAAGTATTATTTTAATGTTTTGAATAATGTGAATGATTTTATTAAAAGTCAATGGGAATTAGTTTAATGATTTAAATAGGTAAATAATTATCTTTTGACTATTTTAGAAAATTATTTTAAAATAATGGAGGGATAATTCTATGTTTTATTTGAAAAAATAAATGAGTTGAGTTGTAGATTAAATGAAGAATCTTATACACTTGAAATGTGCTTGAAAACAAAAATTGAAACCTAATATTTGGCTCAACCATGTGATTGTGAAAGAAAACTAAAATATGTGCTTGTATCTTGTTCTTTATGCTATCCATGTTTGGTGTTTAGGTGGTCCTAGAGTTTTGACCAGTTAGGATGTCTACCATAGGCTTGGGAGTTATTTGAATGTGATGGCATGTTGATGTTATTTGATCTCCATTCTTTTAAAATCCAACCATGGTAATGTGATGGCATGCTCTATGAGATGTTTGTATTTACTGATTGTTATTTCTTTCCAGTCTTCTTGTGTGAAGCTGAGGTGTGTGTATTTGAGACACTTGACTTAACCATTTTTGAGTCATCGATCAGTTATCTTTTGACTACTTTCTAGTCACCATGATGGGACTGAAGTGTTGATTTATTTCTTGATGTTGTCATGTTGTGACATGTTTTGACTCGACCATTTTGGAGTCTTCAATCAGTATTATTTTCTTTGAGATGCCTTTTTGGTTGCTTGTTGAGAACCAATGGATATTGTGATTATCATTGATACCTTCAGTTGCCAATAGAGAACTGTTGTGGTCATGATTATCAATGGATGCTTTTTAGTTGCTCATGGAGATTTGATGTTCTTATTATGGATTATCTTTTGGCATTTTTTTAGTCACTTGTTTAGGACTGGGGTGATTTTATGTGATTATGGATTTGTGCTTTTATTGAGTCTAGGGTAGGTTATCTACTTGTAGTGTCAAGAAGTGGCTTACAATGGGGGTCGGGGCCCTAAGTGGTTGCCAGGGTAACTAATTGTAAGTTGTTTTAATAAGTGAAAACATTTAGACTAAATGGAGATTAAATTAACCTAATAAGATAATTGTATGTTCTCACCCATGCCTCGAGTGCTAGTATAGACTAAGATGGGAGTAGAGAGAACGCTTGGTTGCGACCTTGCATTTTGTAGTATGCCTTGTTAGTACGAGAGGATACTAGTGGCCGCATAGGGATCACTAGGGGGCTGGGGTCTATTGAGAGACTACTAGGTTAACTCTAGCATGATTCATGCAATGACACTTTCTTGCTTACATAGTAGGTTTTCTACGTGTCTTGTGTGCCTCTGGAAGTAGATGTTGATTTGTGTATTGGAACCTTTGAGTTAGTATACTTTTATGATTCCTAGACTTAGAGAGTACTTATGTTATGTGATTTTTTATCTTGTGATATGTGATTTAATATCCTATTTGGGACTTGAGACTATATCCTTAGCATGGTGGGAGTGGGCCATTTAGGTCCCATGCGGTCGGGTGGTAGTGCTATTTCACTCTTACCATTTGAGATCCATCCGTAGACACCGTGGCTAGAGCATTCTTTGTTGGCATCTATCTTTGTTCTATTCCTGAATTATGATGGTGGACATGTATCCTTATATTGATGATTAGCGTATGATAGATGTTGTTTTTTACTTATCTTATGTTTTTAATTTTCATGTTAGATTTCTTTCTGCATATAATGTAGTATGTTTAAGGAGTGACATCCCTACTATGATAATACCGATGATCTCTTCGATGATTTGGGATGTTACACATGGAGGGATGGCTAGGACCCATGATGGTCTAATGATGCTATTTATGTTTGGGAGGAACCATGCATTTATATAATTATGTGTTGTGTTTATGATTTATGGCTATCTTTTATGATGGATGTTTATATCTTCTATGATGATGTATAATGTATAGAATTTGGTTTCATTTACTGCACTTGCATCATGGATTAGAATAGGGTGATGTACTTCATTTTCACACATGTATATTCTTTTAAACCTTTCGTACCCTGTGTCATGTACAGTGGATGATTGAGCATTTCAAATTTAATTTCCAAGAGGCATTCAGAACAAATGTGTAATATGGACATTGGACTTTCTATTTATTCTTTCATGTGGATGTGGTAGTGGTTAGACTTAGTATTAATTAGATCAAATGTGACTCAACATCTTGGGATCCTTAAGGAATGTAACTTGTTATGAATATTTTTAGTTGTATGTATGTTATTACTTCCGCTACTATGTGTTTGATATGAATGGTTTATCTTTCATGTTTTAAAAAAAAATTGTTTGGCAAACTTAGTAAAATTTTAGGTTGATTATTTTGGATCCCTTGGTGGGGTGTTACATCCACAGTATGGAGGTTTCATATTTTTATGTGTTCCTTCTTGCACATTTTCTCTCTTGTCATATCTTTGTTGACTGGGAAGGGCATTCTCTCATGTAACTAAGAAAAGTATCGATGAGTACGTACTTACTCAAATAGCTAAGAAAATTCTCTTGCGATCTTGGTTGGGTGTCTCACTTGGTTCATGGATAATACTCGCCTCATAACCAATCCTGACTCACATAAGAACTTGGGGGTTATTTTGTCACATGGAAAATAGTGATTATTTTAACACACTTTGAGAAGATGTAACTTATAGTTTTGGACACCTTTTTTTGTGTTGCATCTTCTTGGATAAAAATAGATCAGTTTTAGGGTGTATAAAATATATCATTTAAGTTTAAGAAAGAAAAATCTTGTTTGGGATTGATAGCTCAATGTTTCCCTCATGGGATCTGCAGATGTTATCTAGATCTCCTTTGGGTATTCTCATGATTGTTATGATATTTGGTGTTAACTTTTCTTTTGGTGCTTGGGGATCCTTGGAAGTGTTTGTAAGATGTCCACTTATGTAAGTGAATATGTGAGTTTAACCATGCTCCCTATTTTAGTATCTTGACTAGATGTTTCATTCTTGCATTTGGTTACTTTATATCGTTGTTAAGTAGCTTATCATAAGAAGAAAATTATATAGTTCATGTTTTATCCTTGTGTTCCAAGGATCTTTGTGTAGGGCATTACATCTAGTATCAGATTATATGTTTCAACATTGGGATCTCTATTTTATGCTCCCACTATTATAGTGGATATTGAAGTACTTATGTATTGATATTATACAAAATGTTTAATGACTTGATCTTCTAGTACACTTTATAAGTATATGATTCTTGTCTTGTTGTCTCTTAAAGGATTCCTCCTACACGTAGGGCAGTTGGTCAAAGGAATACTCGATAGAATAAGTTGTGATGAGGAACAAAATGAAGAACACCATGAGGAGGAACGTCAAGAAGAAGGGGTGAGAGAGGGAAACAATCTAGGTGGAATTGACGCATTGGTGCCTTTTCTACAATATCTTATAGCTTATTTGGGACCTCAAGTTGAGGGTTCTTAACAAGGTGGTGATAGGGAGAGGGGTCGTAGGGTGCAAACTCCCATATGTCAGAGCATAATGATAGACATGAGCATGTGCATGAGTGTGAGCATTCTTGCACACCAATTGGTGACAAAGGACACCATAGGAGGTTGAGACTGTGATGATGAGGACTCCATCTAGATTGATATGGTGATAGACTTTCAATAGTCTAAACCACCATACCTTGATGATAGATGAAGTGGCCTCAAGGATGAACCTTTGTTATTAGATATGGGGCATTTCTTTTCTATGCATTCTTATGAAATAAAATTGAGAGCCTATTGCGCTATCATGCAACTGAGAGACCATGCATCTATTTGGTGGAAAATTCAAGGGAAAAATATCAAGATCAGTACAACATATCTCACCTCGGAGATCTTTGAGGAGAGGTTTAGAGATAGGTTCCTATCCCCTTAGTATAGACAAGCACAAACTGATAAGTTCCATGAGATTAAGCATAAGAACATGTTAGTAGATTAGTACAAGATGAGGTTCTTTGAGTGAAGGAAATACTTGAGCTATAACTAGGATGAGGTACTCCTCACTCATAATTTCATTTGGGGTCTTAAGGAATCCATCATTGGAGATGTTTGTATGAATCAACCAATGACACTTGCATTCTCCATAGAAAAGGCAAGGATTGTCAAAAAAAATTTGCCTAGAGGATTCAATGGTACTAGAGAGGGTTCACATAGTCATAGTGCATGACCTACAAGGTTAGGTGCACCTCCTTCTTAGACACCATCCTCCAAAAAAACTCCTACTTAGTTAGCACCTTCAAGAGGTGGATGTTAGTGACCTAGTATCAAACGCTACTTTTAGAGTTAGTAGAGTGGCTATAGCTCAAATGCCACATGAGGAGAAGGACAAAACTATCCCAAAGATATGTAGTCATGAAGGAATCATGTAACTCAGAGTGGACAACAAGATTTTAGTAGAGGGAGTGGCTAGTAGTTTAGTGTACTTAACCATGACATGATTATGGTTATGATGGTGGGGCATGCTTCTCTCATGTTCAGCTTGGCCATAAGGTGATATGATTTCTTGAGAAGACATCATTAGGACCAAGAAAAGGTGTGGCCAAGTTAGAGCCCATAGTAGGAGATGTCGGTAGATCCCATAGAACTTTGTGGTAGTTGACAATCGTCAGGTGAACTCTTAAGGGTTGAGATATAGAGAAAATAAAGTTCCTATGGGACTTGAGCAATGAGACATTGGCCACTTTGGAGGATGCCACATGGTTAAGAGAGATGTACCCCTATCTTTTTGTAGGCTTCTAGGGCTAAGCTTATACCTAGTGGGGGAGGATGTAGTGCCTCCTATGTTTGCATTTCGTACCATGGCCTATTTTGATTCAAGATATACTTTATGATATTCATATTTATGTGCTTTGAGATGCTTTGATGATTACACATTATTTTAATTATCAATATCATATACAATATTAAGTTTGCTCATATCTACATGATAATGCTAGTGATATGAGATGATTCTTTATGATGACATCTAGTTGTTTTATATTCAGATATAAACTTTATTTATGGATATATGATGGAATTTACTAGATTATGGTTGATGTGTTTGTGCCACGAATATTTATCTCATTCTTAAAGTAAACTTTTATCATGGTACAAATGAATGATTTATATATTTTATTTTAATGATATTAATTAAATTGTTATTTACACAATTTTGTGCACTATTGCTTCGCCTATATTAGTATTGCACATCTACACTTGATCATGTTGTTTATTGTGCAATGATATTTTAACTGTATGCCTAAAATGTGGGCATACTTCTATGAGTCATTATATTCAAGATTTCTCAAAAATGAGGTCTCGAATGGTGACTCATAGCTCCCTATTAATGGAGTGCAAGAGTTTGTAATGGAGGCCCTCAGTCTGATCTAGTTTGTGCCCATGCAAGTACACCATGAAATAAGAGATTCAATGATCTAATATACATTCAAATGGAAATAAAAAACTAATCTAAATGATAACAATGCAAAACAATGCAAGAAATGAAATCTAATCTATGAAAAGAAATAACAATGCAGATCTAATCTATGAAAGCAAGATCTAATCTATCAATGCAAGATCTAAGCTAACATAAAAATCAAAGTATGGATCATGATGATGGAAGCCATGCATGCAAGAGAGAATGAGACAAGAAGATAGAAGTTCTCCACAAAAGCTTTAATATTTGAAACTTCTTCAAAAATCACTCTCCAAACCTACAACATAACAATAGCATAATAATGGGTGTCTCAAAAATGAGGAGAGGGCTCTCCCTTATAAAGAAGATTGGAAGATCTAGATTGAGAGGAAAAAGATTTAATTAGGGGTGGAGAAATAATGATCCATGTGAAATAAAGATCCACCAATGAGAAAAGTGGAGTGGTTGAGAAGAAAGTGGAGAGAGGATGAAGATAAGTCCCATATTAAGCGTAGATAAATTTTTTTATTTGTTTTAACACCTTTTTCATCAAAAAGAGATTTAAGTGAGATATTTTATTTAATTAAAAGGGAGCAAGTTCTTTTAATTAAATAGGAAATATTTAATTAAATTAAAAGAGGGGTTTTTCTTTTAATTAATTAAATGTAGATGAATTATTTAATTAAAAGAGAGGTTTTTCTCTTAATTAATTAAATGTGGATGAACTATTTATTTAAAAGAGAGGTTTTCTTTTAATTAAATGGGGACTTATTTTATTTAATTAAAAGAGAGCAATTTATTTTAATTAAATAAGACTTAGGATAAAATGATCAACCTTAGAAATAAAAAAATTTGAATTTGATCAAAGAAATTGATTTGAATTGATTTAATAAAATATTGCAAACCATTGATTCAAGAAATTTGATAATTGATAAATTAAATAATGGGGCCCATAGTCTAGGCGACCATTTTAGGGTGCATACATTTGCCCCTCTTTGGCTAATGTGTGATCAATTTGGGAATACATGTAGTCAAAGAAAGAAATTGAAGTGTGAGGTCAATTTGGGATCACAAAACAACCTAGATGTGTGGTCAATTCAAGAACACATCAGGACAACAATGCAAATAAATTTTGACTTGAAAAAGTCGAGGATAAAATTGATAAATCTGAATCAAAGATTAAAGTTGATAATTACTAACCCCTCATGATCGAAATAGAAATGAGATAGAGGAGAAACAACAAATTGGTAAATTTGATCAAATCAAACAAAAGATAAAGTTCTTGATGTAAGATGAAAGATATAAGAATCACAGAACTAAGGTAGATCAAGCAAGAAATATTATGCCCCAAAGGTGATTTAGAAGAAAAGAAGTGTGGGAAAAAAATTGGAAGATAGGAGTTTGGAAGATATGGAAAGAAATAGAAGGAAGAAAAGAAAATGCCTCAAAATCAATCAATTGTTTAAGTGTAATGTCCCCTTTCTAGCATTCATAGCATGATGTTGTTGTTAGCCTATTTCCCCATAGTCCCGTAGGCTAACTAGGACATTAAAGGGGCTTAGAGGCCATTTGGCCTAGACAGTTTCAGTTGCAGGTCTTTCTGAGGGGTTCTGGGGCAACTTTGGGCATACTTACTATTTATAGTAAGTCATCTTGGACATGGACGGACATTCAGTCACAGTGGTATGTCGATGGTAATTGTTTAAAATAGACAGAAAAACTTATTTATCATTAATAAGATTTGTTATGCATTGATAAAGCCATTTTATAAAGTTAAATTTAAATATTTAACTTTATTAATGCATAGACTATAGTTTGTGGGAAATATTTAAATTAAAAGAGTTCCCTTTATTTTTATAACACATTGGAGACATAAGGTACATAAAGGGAGTTATGTTTTATCCCACATTGAGAAAACAAAGGATTGAGCTCTTGTGAGAACACTATAAAGGAAATGGAAGAGCTTTTTTTTTGTATGCTTGGATGAAGATTAATGTTATGTTGCTGGATATCTGATTATTGGACTTGGAGGACGGAATCCCTCTTTGCTAGCATTCTCTTCGCTGTTGGAAGACACAGTCAGGAGGATCAAGGGTGTTTTCATTTCAAGAAATACACTGGGTTTCATTTGGGGCGTTTGCATAAAGAAATTTACAAGGGTTTGAGGTGCAGATCTGAAGTTAGTTATTGCTATAGTGCCGCATGAACAGTATTTTGCTACAGTCGGCATGAATAGTATTTTTCTATAGTACGGCGTGAACAGTGTTGGTATCAAGTTTACTTGTTTTTCTGGTTGATTAGAAGTTTGGAGGGCTGGCCGACTACATCTGCAAAATACTATGGCAACTAATTCCAGGTTTCTTCTGTCAAATTTTGATATTTTGCATAATAATTGTTGAATACAAGTCTGAATAGTTGTTGCAGCCTTTAAGGCAGCTGTAAGTGCACATCTACATTTAAAAATCACCCTTTATTAGTAGATTGAAAGAGTTTCCAGATTTTTCATATACTATTGAATGTGTGCCAAGTGTTTGTGAAAATGTTATGATGTGTATTATGCATTTTAATGTCACTTCATAGTTTTTTGTAAATCTACTCATTGGAAAGCAATTTATTGAGGAAATTAGCTTTATGAGTTTGCATACAAAGTGTTTGACAATATTCCTTAAGTTAAATTTCTGCAAGTCAAAGTTCAAATCAGGGGAGGATATTATAGTGGTATCAGAGCTATAAGTCCTACCATCCTATGGAGGTCTTATAGGAAATTTGGAACTGGCGGATAGAAGGGAAAGTGTTTGATGAAATGTCAAAACACTAAAATCAAAGCATTTATGTTTGAGCATGCGACAGGGGCCTTATAATTTCTGCAATACCAGAGCAAGACAAAATAGGAGTTCAAACCTGCAAAGAAAACATTCTAGTTCATTTGTATAGGGGGGTATAGAATCCAGTCATATAGACATAGCGGAGGTATTCTTTGATCAAGACAGCAATATGGGTGACCTAGATGACAGGAATACAAGAGTAGGTGGAGGCGAGAATGCCGGTCCAGAGCCTGGAGAGGAAATATTCTTACAGTTATTAGAGACCTTGGTACAGGGTCAGCGAGTAGCAGAACAAAGGGCACAGGAACAAAATCAAAGATTGGATCTTATGATGCAGATGATGGCTCGTCAAATGGGGTTGAATGGTAACAATCAAAATGGAGATGAACAAGTTGGGAACAATTTTGGTCATGCACCTCAGCGAGCTAGGACAGTGAGTTCAAGGTCCATGATTCCTACATTTCCTCCTAGAGCTCCAGAGCAGCTCGTACCAGAGCCCCAGATTACTGATATACAAGACCAGTTGAGGAGAGATTGGGAAGCCAGAGGGCCAAATTTTACTGCTGCAATTACCTTTAGGGAGTATATGGATGTGCGGATGAAACATATGCCATGTGGACATGACAGGAACCAGAGCTATGAGCTACGAAAGAAAGTAGGGAGACTTGAGTTACCATATTATGATGGCTCAAGAAAGTCTACAGCAAGAGCTTGGGTTCAAAAGCTTGACACATACTTTCAATTGAACCCTATGCCCAAGGAAGAAGCTATTAAGTATGCAACAATTCATCTAGATGGGTTAGCACACGAGTGGTGGCATCATGGTATGGTCACTATGGGACATGCACACATTACCTCATATGTGGAGTTTACAGAGAGGCTAATTGAATGTTTTGATAGGAAGGATCCAGAACTCCATTTCAAGGAGTTAGCTCAGCTTAAACAGTGGGGATCATTGGAAACATACATTTCAGAGTTTCAGAAACTTGCAGTGTTAGTAACAGATGTATCTGAACGGAGGATACTAGTTCTATTTATGGATGGGTTAGCTGATCCATTGAGAGGGTGGATTAAAGCTCTCAACCCTCCCACTTTGTAGGAAGCCATTAAGAAAGCTCGTGACATGGATTCCTCTTCATCTTCAAAAAATAAATTCCAAGCAAAGAGTTTCCCTTCAAGGAAAGATAAGGACAGGAAACCTTTTCATAAAGAGGTTCAGCCAGCTAAGGAGGAAAGTAAGAGGTTGGACAATGAGACACTTAATGATCTCAGGAAGAAGAAGCTTTGTTTTCATTTCAAGGAGCCTTGGGATTTGTCACATAAGTGTCCATTGAAAGAAAAAGCTAAGCAGATGGAGTACTTTTCAGCCGAAGAGTCAGTAGATGGAGATTCAGAGCAGTCATCTGAATTAGATGGAGATGATGATAGTTCTTCACAGGAGGAAGCATGCGGTGATAGCATGATAGCTCAGTTGTCAAGTATACAGGAGGCCGTCACTTTCAGAGTTAGGGGAACCTTGGATGGACAGAGAGTTGTGGCACTCATTGATATAGGGGCGACACATAACTTCATTGATGAGAAGTTTGTGACACGTAGAGGGCTACATAAAGAGGAGCATAGGGGATTTAAGGTGATGGTTGTCGATGGCTTCAAAATTGAATGTACCAAGAAAATATCCAACTTGCAGCTTCGTTTGGGAGATTATGACATGACAGGAGATTTCTTTGTGGTCAACATTGGTGATCAGGATATGGTGCTTGGGATGAATTGGATGAAGTCTCTGGTAGAGTTTACATTTAACCTTGAGAAAATGGAAATGAGGTTTGAGGCAAATGGTAAGAAGATAGTGCTCAGAGGTTTGTCAGATGGGAGACTTTGAGTGGTGTCACTCAAGCGGATACAGAGTTTCTTTAGACATGATCAGGTGCAGTGGGCAGCAGAGTTTAGAGTAAGGCTTGAGATGACAGAGCAGCATAAACAAGAGTATCCACCTGATGTACAAAAAATAATAACCAAACATACTAAGGTGTTTGGTGAGATACCTCCAGGGAGACCCCCGAATAGGGGAATCGAGCATGTTATTGAATTAGAGGAAGGGGCTAAGCCAGTTATCATCACACCTTACCGCCATCTGAAGAGATGTAAGGATGAAATAGAAAAGGAAATTAAGGAGTTGATTGACATGGGGCACATACGGCCAAGAAAAAGTCCTTTCACTTCTTTAGTAGTATTGGTGAAGAAGAAGGATGGTACAATGAGGATGTGCATTGATTATAGGGAGCTAAACAAGAAGACAATCAAGAACCAATACCCTATCCCGCGCATCGATGAGCTTATTGATGAATTGCATGGTGCATGCTACTTCTCCAAGATTGATTTGAGATCCGGCTACCATCGATGAGCAGATTTGAAGTTAGTTATTGCTATAGTGCCGCATGAGCAGTATTTTGCTATAGTCGGCATGAACAATATTTTGCTACAGTACGGCGTGAACAGTGTTGGTATCAAGTTTACTTGTTTTTCCGACTGATTAAAAGTTTGGAGGGCTGGCCGACTACATCTGCAAAATACTACGGCAACTAATTCCAGGTTTCTTCTGTCAAATTTTGATATTTTGCATAATAATTGTTGAATACAAGTCTGAATAGTTGTTGCAACCTTTAAGGCAGCTGTAAGTGCACATCTACATTTAAAAATCACCCTTTATTAGTAGATTGAAAGAGTTTCCAGATTTTTCATATACTATTGAATGTGTGCCAAGTGTTTGTGAAAATGTTATGATGTGTATTATGCATTTTAATGTCACTTCATAGTTGTTCGTAAATCTACTCATTGGAAAGCAATTTATTGAGGAAATCAGCTTTATGAGTTTGCATACAAAGTGTTTGACAATATTCCTTAAGTTAAATTTCTGCAAGTCAAAGTTCAAATCTGGGGAGGATATTACATTAAGATAGAAATTTTGATTGAGATCATGAAAGAAGATAAGGAAATGAAAATCAAAACATGACAACAATTGATTAAAATTCGACAATAAAGATGAAGGGAGAACCTCTCAAACTCATAATGCAGCCTAAAAATGCAAACTAATATGAAGTCTAATAATGCAAGCTACATGAAAATGCAATGGTTACTTGCAAAAGAGAAACTGTAACATAGGATTTTTGTGTTCATCATTTATTAGAGAATGTAAAAGAGCTTATTTTTATCATTGGGCCATTATTAACGAACATCAAAAAATTACACAAGCATCACTAGTCACAAGAGCAACTATGAAGATATGAATGTAATTTATATCGGATTGTAATGTGGAAAGATTCTAACATAAGCATCAAAGAAATAAAGGTCAAGATGACTTCGTTGTTAGCTTATCCAATTTAATGTAGCAAAACCATGCTTACATTAAGGCATAGATGCCAAGATGACCATAAGAATGGTTGTGCAAAAACAATCAAAGATGATGCCTCAAATCTCCTAAGTGTTTCAAGGGAACAACAAGAGACACTCTAGAGTTCAGGACCACAACCACAAGTAGAAAACAAATAAAAACATGCCCCATGCCCCAAGTTCTCTAGCTATGCATCACAGAGAGACTTACTAGACAAGGACACTCAACAAAAATCAATAACAGTCAGCACGCAAAGAAAATATCATGACATAAGTCAAGCAGTAAGTATTGCATTTAAAATTTAAGTGTGTTAATTGATACTAAGTTTTGAGGATAAGGATCAAATGCTTGCAAGTAGGTAAGATCACATGACAAAATTGGATAAGACCAAACCAATAAGTGTTGAAAAACACTTGAAGTTAATGGGTGTTGAAAAACACCATTTGCGAGGTGTCCTAAAGACTAACACATCCAAGAGACCAAAGCTAACATAGTTATGCCCCCTAGAAAAAGACCAATTACAAACCAAGGTAACAAGGACAAAGCATGATGGAGAAAGGCTAAGTGTCGAGGACATGCGCTAAGAAATAGGGGTGCAAAGGCCTCAAGTAGCGCCCGTTTCTAGGTTTTCACCACTTGGGTTCTTTTTTTTCTTTTTCTTTTTCTTTCTTTTTATTTTTTTTGGTAAGACTTTTTATTATTTTTTTGTATTTTTGCTACCAAGGTGCCTATTTCCAGGTTTTCACCAAGGCACTTTTTCTTTTTGTTTTTTTTTTTGAATTTTTTTGAATTTTTGAAATATATTTTTTTTTGGAGATACATCAAAGTTCCTATTGCTAGGTTGTTACTAAGAAGATTATTTTTTCAAGACATTTTTCAATTTTTAGACTTTTTTACAATATATCATTTTTTTGGATTTTTGAAATATATCAATTTTTTTTTGAATTTTTAAAATAGATCATTTTTTTTTGTATTTTTTTGAAATATATCATTTTTTTTTGTATTTTTTGAAATATATCTTTTTTTTGGATTTTTTTCAGGATCAATAAATATGTACAAATAATATACAATGCCCCCAAATAGAAACAATGACCAAACTCTCAAGAAATATCACATCGTGGAGTCCCAATGTCTAGCAAGGTAGAGGACATGATGGAGAAACAAGCTAATAAATATGATGGATAAGGAAGGAGTGTATGAAGCAAGTGAAAGTGATCTTCAAGGACTGACTCCTAGAGAGTACCCAAGCTAGGGAAAAATTGTCATGTAAAGAAGATTGGACAAGAAATGAAAGGCCAATATAGGATAATTCAAGAAAGCATAATGTAAAAGTGTGAAAGATGCAATCTAAAGGAGTAGACATATCAAGAGACTTCATAGCATCGTATTTTACTCTATTTTGTTAGATCAAGACCAAAGGGGTAAATGGGAAAAGGGTAGTGAAAGACTAGAATGAATGGAGGGAAATAGATGTGAAAGCTAAACATGAAAGGAATGAAAACAAGATAATCATAAGATAGCTCACAAGATAGCAAAATGTTTTTGTATAGGTCAACATTGTCAAGATCAAAGAGAGAAGATAGAATGGATGAAAGATGTAGAAGAACTATGCATGATGCTTGATTGCCAGGTTTTCATTATGGTACTTATCCAAGGTGCCACAAGGAAGTGGTTTTCACAATAGGATGAATTTATTTCTATTTACTTTTGCTACCAAGGTGCTTGATTACTAAGTTTTCACCAAGGCACATTTTCAAAATTTTCATTTTTTTTTTTTCAAATTTTTTTTTTTCCAAATTTTTCAAAATTTTCAATTTTTTTCAATTTTTTTGAAGTTTTTTTGGAAGAAGTCAAGATTTATAGATAATTCTCCTTGAAAGTTTAAACCATGACATGAAAAGGAGTTGAAATGGTATGCTCAAAGATGTTAATAGGGAAAGGAAAAGGGAAGACAAAAATGAAGGATATAGCTTTATGCAAAGCGAGTGAGATTGGAAGATGGAAATGAAGGCAAGATCAACGTCAACACACACCTTGAAGGGTGGTGAAAGGATGGATAAAATGTGAATGAAGGAATAAATAAAGGAATATGGTGAGTGTATAGAAGAGGTTCTGGTTTAGGTGCATAGAATGGAAGATTGCTTTTGGAAGAAGATGAAGTGGAATCCTTTGGAAGTTTGAATGTCAACTTTAATTGTTGTTCAACATTAGACTCTCTCAAGAGAGACTTTGGACTCAATATAGCTGTAGGCCTCTTTTCATTTCTTTTTGATGATTTAGAGATAATATCTTTAATGATAGATTTTGGAACCCATACTTGTCTTATAATTTTTTTCTTAGATATCTCTTTTGACTTTATGCTCCCATGTCGATTAGAGGAGACATGGTGGTCTTTTTTATATGGATTCTTGAATTTTTTTTTTCTTGTATTGAACATTCGAGTTACTTCCAAAAGACTTCGGACTTGTGGAAGAAGAAGGATGATATGACTAGTTTAGGTGAGTGGGTGGATGAAAAGGATTCAAGGATAAGCATCCACGTTGATCTTGAGGAAAGATAGGAGACAGAGGTATGTAAGGACCCAAGATGGATGATGAATTAGGAGAATTAGGAGGGGAAAGTGAAGGGACATGAGGAACCAAGATGGAAGGAATATGTGAAGCATTTAGCATCAGTGGGGGAAGTCCAAGGATGGATGTGGAAGATGAAAAAGGGTAATCAATAAGTTCATTAACATCTATATGACAATCAAGGACATTAGCATCTTTAGAGTGAGCATTAGGATTTCCAATAGGATCATGAACATCTTGAATAGGAGCAACTTCTTTGATAGTACTTGAAGCTTGAGAAGACTTAGGAAGAGTAGAAAGTGGAAGGAAAAATGGAGTGATAGAACAAGAAGATGGAAGACTTTGATCTTGACAAGGATCTTTGGATAGCATAAGCATAGAATTGTTCTCTTGATTTTCAATAGGCTCATCATTGGAAGTAACAACATCATTTTTAATAACCTTAATGGAAGTATCATCTTTGGAAGGAGCAAGTGTACTAAAGTCATTTGTATTGTCAATAAACTCAGCAGTGTAAGTAGTAGCTTTATCTTGCTTAGGAGAAGACTTAAGACATGGTGGAATGAATGAGAAAGGGCGTAAGGGATCAAAAGAACCATGAAATGTATTAGAGATATCATGAAAAGGATTGGATGACATAGAAGGTTCTTGATCTTGATCTTTTTTTATATTGTTTTCTTTATCATTTTTAGAGTCCTCTTGACATGAAGCCACTCCTAAGGAGAAGGAAGCATATTGGAATTGTATGGAAGACTTTGGAATAGATGATGAAGGACTAGTTGAAGTAGGCATTATAGTGCATGAAGGCTTAGGCTCTTTAGGTTTAGAATTATTGGAAGTATTTGTAGCCAAGTGAAGGTTAGCTTGAGTTTCTTTAAGAGGTAGCCCTTGAGGATAACTATAGGGAATTGCATGAAAAGCATTAGGATCTTTGTTGGATGAAGGATTTGTAGAAGATTTGAGAGACTCAGAATCTTTAGGAGATGTATGGATAGTGGAGGAAGTAGAAGATAGAAGAGAACCATCACGAGACAAAGGTTCAACATTAACATGATCTTGCTCAAGAGTGTAATCTTTATTTTCAGCATGAGGGTTCTTAGAAGAGGAACTCTTATGGCATTGATGTTTTACTTCAGTTGAAAAAACTGCTTTCTCTTCTTCAAAAAATGCAAATTTTTCATTTAGGTATTGTTCACAAAATTTATCAATGTTGTTTTCAAGATTCAAGTCATATGGATTACCATCAATATCTCTTCGTGACTCATCCCCTTTAAGCACAAGCATAGGACTAGGAGGACTTTTAGGATGCATAGAAATATAATAGTCGTCATCATCATAATCATTGCCACTATAGGCATTATAGATAGGCATATCACAAGACTTTTCATGTTGTTCATTAGGGTCTATCTCAATAAGAGGAATAAGACTCTTGGTAGAAGTAGAAGAAGAATGATATCATGAAGAAGAGGTAGGTGAAGACCTACATGAATGATATTTAAAAGAATCATCATAAGACTTGGAATATGAAGAATGAGAATGATATTTAGAAGAATCATGATAAGACTTAAAAGATGAAGAATTTGAATGATATTTAGTGTAATGCCTACCCCTAAGTTGCATTTCAGTAATCATTGCCAAACTCTTTTAGGCAAGTTTTATACTTGATATTTAGTAGCATTACTTTCAGATTTTCATATATTATTTCAAACTTAGTTGATTATATGATGAGATTACTTGGTACTCTATATTTCATTCATGTATGATGATTATTCAGTGTTTTCAGTTATCAATGATGATTAGTTAGATGGTTTATTATCACATGTGCTTTCTTATGGATACTTACCCCATATTGCATGTGTATGGTGTGTGTGTTTGTTTTCTTTATGTATGGTGTTTTTGATGTGGTTAAGGAAGGGAGTCGTAGTCACCTGCTAGTCGAGATCTACATGATGCACCACTTCCTGCCATTGTCTGTTTAGCTTAGAATATTGTGTCTGTACATGCGTGGATTTTATGCAGGTTGTAAGTACTGGGTATCGACTTCCCTAAATTGCCAAGATGAGTGTACCCTATCGCATTATCTCAATGGTAAGAGAGGGGAGATAAACTCTTAAGTCCAAATCCTAAACCCTTTAGCCATTTGTCCTAATTGATAATTAGGACAAGTATTTGAGTTGATACTCTCTGAATGCGTCAAATGACGTTAATTCATGATTTTAACCCTTTGTTTGATTTAGTATGTGTTTTTCTATGATGGATTTTCATATGTTGTTTTATGAGTCCTTGGTGTATTTTCTATTAATTAAGTTTAATTAAAAGATTAATTAATGATTTAATTTAATAGAAAATTAATATGATATTTTTTAATATTTAATTAATTGAGAAATTAATTAAATAAAAAGAATTAAAATTTGGAGATAAAAGTTTAAGGATAAATTTAGAACATGATAATATTTATTTAATTTAATAATAATATATTTAGAGTTCATTTTTAAATAAATGCTAAATATTATTGTTATTTAAATTAATTAAATATTTTATCAATTAAGTTTCTAAAATAAATTAAAAGTTGAAAGATATTAAATTATTAAAGTTTCTAGATCACATGATGCAGGCATGAGTTGAAAATAAAAGAAATTAATTAAAAGATAAAATAAGTGAAAATAATAATGTTATTTTAATTTCATAAAGTGCGCATGGGATTAAAAGTAATAAAGATTAAAAATAGAAGTCAAGAGGAAAACTAAATTAAGTTATTTAATAATTCATCTAATGTGCATAAAAAAGAAAAAGCAAAGATAAATAAAGTTAATTTGGAGTTTGAGTCTGGTGAGCAAGGAGTCCTCTCGGGTGAACGCACAATCAATGCCCTGATTTGAGGAGAAAACTCCTTATCACAACTTTGGGGTTCATTTTTGAGGGACAACGAATTTGGGAAAGAATTTTGGGAAAATAGGAATTTTGGAGACATCTTTTGGTAGTGAATTTTAGAAGGAGAATTCTAGGAAAGTTTTCAGAGAAAATTTATTGAGAGGAGCGAATTCTCTCACAGTTTTTCAGAGTTTTCGAATTAGCATCAGGAACAAGTAGGGTCTTGTGATCACTAATTAATTATTCAATTTTCCTACTTCATGTCTTCTTCGTGCCTGTAGATTCTTTGTGATGAAATTTTTAAACATTCCAATATTAAAAATTAATGGATGCTCATCAATTAATCTTCTGTACACGTAGGGATTAGAAAAGAGATCAGAAAGAACCCTAGTTTCTAAATCAAAGAACATATGATTTAATCAGGAAAGGGTCGAATCTAAAGATGAAATTCTAAATTTGGATGGTTGATAATATATATATTCCAGCAGAATATAGATGAAATCATTTTAAAATATATATATATATATATATATATATATATATATATATATATATATATATATATATATATATATATATATATATATATATATATATATATATATATATATATATATATATATATATATATATATATATATAAATTATATATATTAAAAAAAAAATTGTTTGATGAATTTATTTAATTATAAATTTTGTAAAATAAATAATTTTTTAAAAAAGAAGTTTGTTTAATATAATTTTGCATATTTATAAATGTTATAAAATAAATAATATTATATTTTAAAAAGAAATATTTAATATTAATAAACTGCGATTAAAATATAATAATTTTTAAAAATAAAAACAAAAAAATGAGATTTAGGGAGGGGCGGTTAAATCACCCCCTACCCCCCTTACTGTATATAAGTACAGTAGGTGACTATTGTACGCAGTCGTACCTGCTGACACAGGACGACTGCAACAACAGTCCCTGCGCAGCATTTATATCACTGCAGGCAGCGATTCAATGAATCGCTTATAATATATATTTTGTTTTAAAGAAAAATTTTAACATATGATGCCCGATTCATAGTTTTTTTTTTTTTTTTTGGCATTCGATTTTTATTAAATCGAAAGTAGTTTTTAATAAGTTTTAAATTGATTTCATATTAATATTATTGATAGATTTAAATGTTAAATTTTATTAATATAAATATTAATAAAATTTAAGTAATTTAATTAAGAATGATGTTTAATAATAATAGGAGTTATTATTATTAAAAGTAAATAATGGATTTTAATAAAATAGTAGTTATTTTATTTAAATCATTATTGATTGTTATTATTATTTTTAAATAAAAGATTATTTTAGATCATTTTGTTAGGGAAACAATTGACTTTTAATCTGAGGGTAATCTTATGTTTATGAATAAATAATCGAGTTTAAGCATAAGGGTAATAGTGAGAAATTTCTACACTAGAAATGTACATTGAAACGTGAATTGAACTTTAACTTAAACCCTAGTGTGTTTTCTGGAAGCGTATCTAACTATGATACTGTACTATTATTTTTATGCTATTATGTTTGGGGTTTTGGGTTGTTTAGATGTTGACCAGTTTAGGTTGTTACCAGAGGCTTGGGGGTTTTGTGAATGTGATGTTATGATGATTTGGTCTCGATCTTTCTTAACTCAACCATGGTAATGTGATGGAGTGCTCTATGATGGATGTTTTTTATTGTTTATTACTACTTTCTAGTTTCCTGATGTGAAGCTGAGGTGTGTGTATTTGAGTTACCTAACTTGACCATTTTGGAGTTTTCGATCAGTATTGTGATCTATTATTGGGATACTTGTTGGTTGCTCGTTGGAGAACCATTGGGTATTGTGACTTATCATTGATGCCGTCAGTTGCTGATAAATAAATGTTTTGATTGTTATGATTATCATTTGATGCTTTCCAGTTTCTCATGGAGAACTGATGTGACTATTGTGGCATATCTTTTGATGCTTTCTAGTCACTTGTATAGGACTGAGGTGATTTTTTGTTTTGTGATTTCATGAGCCTAGGGTAGGTTATCTATGTGTAGTGTCGAGAAGTGGCTTGCAATGAGGGACGAGAGACCTGAAGTGGCTCTGGGGATGACTCATTGTAAGTTGTTTGTTTTAATAAGTGAAAACATCTGACCTAAATACTAACTTAAATGAACCTAAAAAGATAACTGTATGTTCTCTCCCATGCCTTGAGTGCTAGTACAGACTAGGATGGGGTAGAGAGAATGCTTGGTTGTGACCTTGCATTCCATAGTATGCCTCGTCAGTATGAGAGGATACTAATGGCCACAAGATTACTAGGGACCCGAGATTCTTGAGGGATTGCTGGGGTAACTTCCAATGTGATTCATGTGATGACACTTTCCCGCTTGCATAGTAGATTTCCTACGCGTGTCTTTGTGGTGCCTCTGGGTTTAGATGTCTATCTATGTTGGAACCTTTGAGTTAGTATACTTTTAGGATTTTCGAGACTTAGAGAGTACTTGTGTTTTGTGTTTTGATATCCTGTTTGGGACTTGAGACTATCTCCTCAGTGTGGTGGGAGTGGACCATTTAGGTTCTACGCGGTTGGGTGGTAGTGCTTTTTACTCTTACCATTGAGATCTGTCTATGGTCACCTTGGCTAGAGCTTTCTTGGTTGGCATTTACCTTCATTCTGTTCATGGACTATTATGATGGATGGTTAGGTTTTATGATGAATGTTTTATCATTATCGATGTATGGATGTATCATGTGTGGTGGATGGTTTCATTTATTTTACTGTACTTTGGATCATGGATTTGAGGACAATGTATCTTTATTGTTACATATGTATATTCTTTTAAGTCTTTCATACCCTGTGACATGTACAGTGGATGAATGAGGATTCCGAATTAATTTGCCAAGAGGCATTCAGAACAAATGTATATTATATGAACATTGGACTTTCTTATTATTCTTTCATGTGGATGTGGTAGTTGTTAGACTTAGAATTAATTAAATTTAAATGTGACTCAACATCTTGGGATCCTTAAGGAATGTAACCTGTTATGAATATTTGTAGATGATTACATGTTATTGCTTCCGCTACTATGTGTTTGATGTGTATGTTATACTTTCTTACTTAAAAAAAAAAAAAATGTTTAGCAAACTTTAGGTTAATTCTTTTGGATCCCTTGGCGGGGTGTTACATTTAGAAGAATCATGATAAGACTTAGAAGGTGAAGAATATAACCAATATTTAGAAGAATCATGATAAGACTTAGAAGATGAAGAATCTGAACAATATTTAGAAGAATCATGATAAGACTTAGAAGATGAAGAATGTGAAGGATATTTAGAAGAATCGTGATAAGCCTTAGAAGATGAAGAATTTGAATGATATTTAAGAGAATCATAGTGAGACTTGGAAGATAAGGAATATTTGGAAGAAGGATATTGTGATTTGATCTTGCACATGATCCTAGCAAAGGTGTCTAATTTATCTATTTTTTTTAACATTCTTGTCGAAATGTTAGCATCCATGTACCTATTGGAGCGACAACAATTTTCAAATTCAGCAAGAAGGTCAAGATAATCTTCTCTCAAGTGAGGGTCTCTGACAAGATAATCAACATCCATGGTTCTAGAAGAAGAAGATTCAAGCATGGAAGAAGAGAAAGGATGAATAGAAGAAGGTAGACTATATGATAATAGGAGGAAAAGAATAAAAAATACATGAAGAAGAGGAAGAATGGAAATGGAAGACTAGAAAGACATGAAAGATGAAGAAGAAAGAAGACCAAGACTCAATTTGGGAAAATTTGATACCATTTGAGATCATTTAAATATTGAGCAACATGTAATAGCACTTGTAATCAACATGAAAGAAAAGGTACTAGTTTATAGGATAACCCTAAGAAATGTTGGTATCAAACTAGGATAGTAAAAGCACTAACATTGTCCAAAAGAGATGTGATAAGATAGAATTTTTGCAATAGGCATAAACCAACACTGCCACAGAGGTGCTTACAACTTTGGGTGAATACCCTAGCACATATGAACTAGGATGATGATTTACCCAAATTATAAATAATTAAAATTGATTTTTTATGAAAGTGAATGGATAAGAGATTACTAAGACTCTCTAATTGTAATATCAAAGAATCCAAGTGTATATCTTTCTCAACAAGGACGGTTTCTAACTCACCAACTCCAAACAAGGTCTCTTGTGAAATCAATGACTACTAATTCAAGAGGTCAAAGCACAATAACCTAAGGTACAAAAAGGCTTTTAACAATGAGGTAAGTAGCCTAATCCAAATAGGACCAACCTAGGGAGACTAGAAATAATGGGATAACAAAGTTATTCGATCATAAAGTCTCAACTCAAGAACTCAGATTTTGTTCATTTTAAATATCCAACTAGATGTATCAATAGATTCTTTATCATGAACCAAGCACACAAGATAGCAAACAGGGATTTCAAGCAAATAGTCTTCAAACAATGAGCAAGGGACAAAGCAACCTTGTGCATGAACAAGTATAGCGACTTAGTATTTCTACTCCTTAAAGGTTCTACTTGTGTATGTTCTTGACAATGTTTTAGTAGGCACTTAGAACACAACAACACCTTATCAAGTTGTCTACAAGGATATACATGGATTTCTAAAAGGAGTCCTCGATATACACAAGGTACATGAGGTCCAAATCCATAGATGAGAAGAATCCAAAATCACACAGCTGGGGGGAGACGGTAACCCAAATCTCCTCCTTCACTTCTCAAAGGTATAAAGTTCTTTGAGGCTTAGCCAAGAGTGATATCAAACTCAATTCCCAAGAGAGGTGTCTTTGGATTCACCTCCTGATATTTATACTTTGTCAGAACACAAGAGTTGAGGTCATCCCAAGGGGTGATGAAATCCCCAAGTAGGCCTCCTAGAAATAAAGACTAAGTAATTCACTATCAAAAGTATTTAGAGCACTAAAGGTGGAGCACTTAACTCTTCAAGTAAATGCGAAGTGAGTCCAAAAGTGGAACATTTAACCCTTTAAGATAATTTAAAGTGAGTCCAAAAGTGGAACATTTAACCCTTCAAGAGAATGTGAAGCAAGTCCAAAAGTGGAACATTTAACCCTTCACACAAACTCAAAGTGAGTCCAAAAGTGGAACATTTAACTCTTCACACCAACTCAAAGTGAGTCCAAAAGTGGAACATTTAACTCTTCACACCAACTCAAAGTGAGTCCACACCTTAGAAAACAAGTGAGTTCCAAAAAGCACAAAAGGGTTGCCTAGTGGAGCAATTAACGCTTCTTTCCGTTAGACCCCTCCCCCTTAATGTGGTGCTAATCTTACAACCACGGGGTAGAAATGAGGGGCCGATAGATTAGCGAGTCCAATAACCCAAGATAGCAATCTAGATCAATCACAAGTAATCTAAGACTGCTAATCAATACTACTCACAAATGAAAAAGGGTTGAATAATGGAATATTTAACTTTCCAAGTAAACATAGAGTGAGTCCACAAAGTGGTGCATTCAACTCCCTATGTAAACAAGGAATGAATCCATGCCCTCAATCACTTAATGAGATATTTGATATTGGAACCAAGAATTACTTAAGATTTAAACACAAGCATTCACTTACACAAACTTGTATGAAAGAAAATCTATGTTCATTCATTTCCCATTAAGAGCATCAATTGAAATGTGTTTTATGAAAGTATGTAAAACACTCAAGCCAAACACATGAGAGGTTTAATTTTAATCCCAAATCTAAATATTTTAGAGATCAAACAAAATACCTGGTAATCCTTGCAACGCATCTTTTCTTTGTTGTACCTTTTGTTTACGCTTGAACGCTCGCTCGCAATGAACAAAGCAACAAACAAAACAAGCAAACACAAGATATAAATATATGTCAACTCATGCAAAACTAGAGTTAGATCTAAAAATCTATTTTTTAAGAGTGATAATAATTAGCAAGTAACCCAAATGAAA
Source organism: Cupressus sempervirens (assembly GCA_028749045.1). Classification (NCBI taxonomy): domain Eukaryota; kingdom Viridiplantae; phylum Streptophyta; class Pinopsida; order Cupressales; family Cupressaceae; genus Cupressus; species Cupressus sempervirens. The sequence goes on from CM053783.1 coordinate 390,125,384, forward strand.
GCTCACATCATGCATTGATTCATTGTAAAAATTAAATGCAAACTATTCATTAAATGCCATTTTTTCAATTGATTTTTGACCTAGTCATAAAGATCAGATCTATATGATATGAACTTGGATCCAAAACTCAAAATACACAAAAGTGACCCCTATAAAAAATCAGAGAGCTTTTCAAAAATGTTAGAATTTTGAAAAGATCTTTTAATTTGTGCCATAGGGCGTCATTTTGTTAAAACAAATCAATTTTTGCAAATTGAATTATTGACCCCTAATATGACCTCTAAAATCAAAACACAAAGAACCAACTCTATTTAAAATTCCAAGATCTTTCTAAAAATATAAATTTTTCTAAAAAATATGTTAATTTACTCCCAAAAATAATTTTTCATGAAAAATCGATGAAAAATCATAAAATATAAAAAATATTTCAAAAAAATCTAAAAATTGGATCGAAACTTTTCTGATGTATCAAAACCTTACAAAAACAATTTTAGATCAAAATACTCAACCGGTTGAAAGATATGATCAAATCTTTCAAATCTAGGGTTTCTTTGAGTCTCAATTATTGACCCTTGATATGACCTCTAAAATTGAAACACAAAGAACCAACTTTGTTTAAAATTTAGAGAGCTTTCTGAAATTGTAAACGTTTTCAAAAAATATGCTAATTTACTCTTGAAAATGATTTTCTATGAAAAATCATAAAAATTTGAAAATATTTCAAAAAAATCTAAAAATTGGACCAAAGCTTCCCTGATATATCAGAACTTTGCAAAAAATATTTTAGATCAAAATACTTAGTTGTTTGAAAGATATGATCAAATCTTTCAAATGTAGAGTTTTTTTTGAGTCTGCAAATAAATCTGCATAAAATCTAGCAAGCAAAGGTGGGTTGCCCCACGGTGGGCGCCAAAAATGTATGCCTAAAATGTGGGCATACTTCAATGAGTTATTATATTCAAGATTTCTCAAAAATGAGGTCTCGAATGGCGACTCATAGCTCCCTATTCATGGAGTGTAGGGGTTTGTAATGGAGGCCCTTAGTTTGACCTAGTTTGTGCCCATGCAAGTACACCACAAAAGAAGAGATTCAATGATCTAATATGCATGCAAATGGAAATGAAAAACTAATCTAAATGATAACAATGCAAAACAATACAAGAAATAAAATCTAATCTATGAAAAGAAATAACAATGCAGATCTAATCTATGAAAGCAAGATCTAATCTATCAATGCAAGATCTAAGCTAACATGAAAATCAAAGTATAGATCATGATGATGGAAGCCATGCATGCAAGAGAGAATGAGACAAGAAGATAGAAGTTCTCCACAAAAGCTTTAATATTCAAAACTCCTTCTTCAAAAATCACTCTCCAAACTTGTAACATAACAATAGCATAATAATGGGTGTCTCAAAAATGAGGAGAGGGCTCTCCCTTATAAAGAAGATTAGATGATCTAGATTGAGAGGAAAAAGATTTAATCAAGGGTGGAGAAATAATTATCCATGTGAAATAAAGATCCACCAATGAGAAAAGTGGAGTGGTTGAGAAGAAAGTGGAGAGAGGATGAAGATGAGTCTCATATTAAGTGTAGATAAAAAAATAATTATTTGTTTTAACTCCTTTTTCATCAAAAAGAGATTTAAGTGGGATATTTTATTTAATTAAAAGGGAGCAAGTTCTTTTAATTAAATAGGAAATATTTAATTAAATTAAAAGAGGCATTTTTCTCTTAATTAATTAAATGTAGATGAATTATTTAATTAAAAGAGAGGTTTTCTTTTAATTGGAGACTAATTTTATTTAATTAAAAGAGAGCAAGTTCTTTTAATTAAATAGGAAATATTTAATTAAATTAAAAGAGAGGTTTTTCTCTTAATTAATTAAATGTGGATGAACTATTTAATTAAAAGAGAGATTTTTTTTTAATTAAATGGGGACTTATTTTATTTAATTAAAAGAGAGCAAGTTCTTTTAATTAAATAAGACTTAGGATAAAATGATCAACCTTTAAATTAAAACAAATTGAATTTGATCAAGGAAATTGATTTGAATTGATTTAATAAAATATTGCAAACCATTGATTCAAGAAATTTGATAATTGATAAATTAAATAATGGGGCCCATAGTCTAGGCAACCATTTTAGGGTGCATAAAGTAACACCCCGCCATGTGACCAAAAGAAGTTAAGTTAAAGTTTTACTAAGTTTTTCAAACATTTTTTTGTTCAAAGATAATAACTTAACAACAATAATATAGCGGAAGAAATTGACATACACTCATACATCAACACATAAACAGGTTACAACTCTTAAGGGTCCCATGACGTTGAATCACATTTAAGTTTAATTATTAATACATCTAATATATAATAATTCCACATCAAATAATAATATACCAGTATGAATCCATTTAAATAATATACAATTATATATGATGCCACTTGCCAATAAACAGAATGCACAATCATCCACTGTACAGGTCACAAGGTATGCAAAGTTGAAATAATAGACATCATGAAATAAATTACATCATCTCGTAAGATCTATGAAATCAAATACAATACACTAAGTATAACCATCCATCATAGAAATACAAGAACATATAGAAAGGAACATCTGCAGAAACACATCCAACAGTGGCATCTAACGGTCGGATCTCAATGGTATAAGAAAAAGCACTACCACTCAACCTTGTGGAACCTAAATGGCCCACTCACACCACACTGAGGAGATAATCTCAAGTCCCAAATAGGATATCAATCCCAAAATCAAAAGTAATATCTAAGTCAAGGAAAACCTAAAAGTAATCTAACTCAAAGGTTCCAAGATAAATCGACATCTAGACCTAAAGAAAAACACAGACACATAGGGAATCTACTATGCAAGCAGGAAAGTGTCATTGCACAAATCAACACTAGAGTTACCCTAGCCATCTAACTTGACCCTCACTCCCTTGTGACTCAATGCAGCACTAGTATTCTTTCGTATTGACAAGGCATACTAACGATGCATGGTCACAACCAAGTGTTCTCTCTACTCCCATCCTAGTTTGTACTAGCACTCAAGACATGGGTGAGAACATACAAAGACTCTTATGAGGTTCATTTTATTTCCATTTAGTGTAGTGTTTTCACTTATTAAACAACTTATAATGGGTTACCCTAGCAGCCACTTTGGGCCTCGATCTCTTTTGCAAGCTACTTACCGACATTACATATAGATAACCTACCCTAATCTTAGTAAAATTAAAAGATCACAAAAGAACACATGCCATACATCAGTTATTAAACAAGTAACTGATGAATACTGAAAATCACTTATCATAATCATAGATTCCACCAAAATGATCATCCTAACAAGACTAATCCCAAAATCAAGTATACATAAACCAATCCATATCATAACATGACATCACCAAGAATAAATCATACAAAAACCTCAGTCCTATACAAGTGACTAGAAAGCAATCCAAAAACAACTGATTGAAGACTTAAAGTTTATATCAGATGGGTCACACCATTCACCTCAGTTTCACACAAGAATACTGCAAAGAAACAACAATCAATAGATCAAAACACCTCATAGAGCATACAAGACACATTATCATGGTTGAGTATAAAAGATTGTATACAAACATCATCATGACATCACTAAACAAACCCCCAAGCCTGTAGTAAACATCCTGATTGGCCAAAGCTAAGACAAACCCAAAAACCACAACACCAATAAATCACACATCACATAAAACACATACAAAAGTGAATGTCATAATTCATTAGGTTTTGAAAATCCTAAATTCAATATTTACTAAAAGTTTTCAGATTAAATCAAAGACAATTCTATATTGGAAATCAATTTTCTCAAACAAGAGTTTGAACCTAGAGAACTTATGAAAATAGAAACACAAAAGACATGAAGAAGACAAGAATTCAAAGAACGAGTAAGTACTGCACAATCCCAAAGATCCTACCTAGATCTGATGCTAAAATAATGAATGCACAAACACATAAGAATCTTCCTTTTCCTTTGAAATCCCTCTTTTCAAAAATTGGCTCCTTCGAACCTGTGTATCTAGAAATGAGCTCTAATTTTCTTAATAAATTTTTTTTCCCCAAAATCAAGGCTTTGATCATGCAATCATGTGAAAGTCCTTTGTCTTTAATTACTATATTTTAATTTTCATGAACACACTTTATGCAATTTAATTAAAATAAACTTTATTTGATTTAAAGCTTTCTCTCCCTTATTAAATCATGCAATATTTTTAATATAATATTTATTAATTTAACTAATAATATTATTTAGAGTTTATTAAAAATAAAATTCCCAAATAAATTACTATTAAATAAAATAAATATAAATATGCCTAAATTAGAACTTTAATCAAATCTTATAAATTTAATTCTTTCATGCACATTTAAATAACTTTTTAATTAAAATATTCTTTTATATTTTCTTTTCCTCCACTTATTAATTAGTGTAAGCACTATTTAAAGCATATTTTATTATTTAAATTAATAAGAATAATTAAAGCTCGTTATTTAAATGCAACTCTAATTTAATAATTATTAATTAAATAATCACAATAAAACAATATTAAATCTTTAATCTTTTAATATTTTAATTCTATTTTTATCCAACTTCTTAAATTAGACTTTTAAAATAAATAATTTAAACAGAAGTACATATTTAATTAATTTCTAATTAATTAAATAACATCATATTCTAATCTTTCTTTAACCAATTTTCTAAATTTAGACCTCCAATTTAGACTTTTCATTTAAAGCATAAACTTAATTAGTTTTTAATTAATCAAATATTCACATATTTTAAAATTTTCTTTTTAATCAAATAATATTTATTACTCAACTAATAATATTATTTAGACTTTATTATTAAAATAAAACTTTTAAATAATAATTATTAAATAAAATAAATATAAATATGCTAAAATTAGAACTTTAATTTAACCTTTTAATTTTATTTTATTTTATTTTTGATTAATTTTTCAATTAATTTAATATTCAATTTTTTATATGCAACAACTTTAAGCAATTTAAAGTAAAATATCTTTATTAAATTAATTTTTTTTCTCACTTTAATTAATCATGAGATGTTTTTAATAAGATATTTATTAATTTAACTAATAATATTATTTAGAGTTTATTAATTAAAATAAAAGTCTTAAATAAATTATTATTATATTAAATAATTATAAATATGTCAAAATTAGAACTATGACTTTATCTTTAAATTTTATTCTTATTAAATTCATAGATATTTTTAATAATATATTTATTAACTTAATTAATAACATTATTTAGAGTTTATTATTTAAAATAAAATTTGTAAATAATTATCATTAAATTAAATAAATATAACTACACCACAATTAGAACTATAAATTTATCTTTAAATTTCTTGCATATGCTTTATGCAATTTAATAAAAATAAACTTTATAAATTTTATGTTTTCTCTCTCAAGTTAATTACGAGATGTGTTAATAATATACTTATTAATTCAAATAATAATATTATTAAAAGTTTATTATTAAAATAAAACTCTTAAATAATTATTATTAAATTAAATAAATATAAATACTTCAAAAATAGAACTTTAATAAAATCTTTAAATTTAATTCTTTTATTTAATTAGTTTCTCAATTAATTAAATCTGATTAAATATCAAATTTTTTTATAAAATTTCCATTAAATTATATCATTAAATTATCTTTTAATTTGATTTAATTATAATAGAAAATCATCACATATCCACAAAACCAAAAATGACAACTCCATTGAAGACAAAGGACAAAAATCAAATTCCAGGGTTAAATCATGAATTCACGTCACTTGATGAATTTAAAAAGGTGAAACTAACTCATATACTTGTCCTACTTTCTAGGAAAATTGGCTTAGGGTTTAGGATTTGGACTCAAGAGTTATTTCCCCACTTATACCATTGAAATACTGCGATAGGGTATGCTCATCCTGGCAATTTAGGGAAGTTGATACCTAGTACCCACAATCTGCATAAAATCCATGCATGTACAAACATAATATTCTAAACTAAACAAGCAATGGCAGGATGTGGCGCATCGTGTAGATCCCAACTAGTAGGTGACTATGACTCCCTTCCTCAACCACATCAAAAATGTCAAACAGAAAGAAAACCTACATGCACATTGTACACATGCAGTATGGGGTAATTATCCATAGAATCTACATAAAAATCATTTGTCTAACTAACATCATTAAATAACTGAAAAATCACTAAATGAACATATATATCATCATTGAACAATCATGCATACATGAAATAACTAGGTAACTTAATATATAATCAACTAAGTATGAAATGACATATAATCAAATATGGTGACTAAGTACTGACAATCGAAAAACACAATAAGAAAACTGGCCTAAAATAATTTGACAATACAATAAAAAAAGTCAAGGGTAGGCATTATATCCACTTCCCCTATACTTTGGCTTACTCCTAGAAGCCTACAAGAAAGATAAAACTAAACTAGGGGTAGGCATCATAGATATGTAGAGTTAGTGATTTAGTTGTTCATACCTAGCAAATTTTGTCCATGTATGGGTGATGCATCGTGTTTAATTAAAATAATAAACACTCCAATTGATTTGAAAAATTCAGATTCATTATGCATTTGTGACTAGATCAGTGAAGTGTCTGTGCATTTAGATGTCCACGATGGTTGACAAATCATTAAGTTATTTTTTTCATGTTTAAAGAAATTTTATATTTGATTTAAATTATTTTATATTACCGACAAATTTTTCATAGTTGAATTCCATTTAATTGGAATTACCTAATTTTATCTAGGTTGAAAAGGGGTTAATTTTTCCCTTATATGTCATTTAAAAAAAAAAAAAGGTGCATATATAGCCTAAGAATGGAAATAGACTTCACTTCTCACTTTAAGAATTGGGAAATTTTGAGCAAATCCTCCAAACCCCTTGTGAGCATTTTAGAGAATTATTCATTGTGGGAGCTACACTCGTGGGATTGACACACGAGTAGGTTCATTGGATTCAAAGTGGAAAACTCCTCCTTTGTCGAGGGTTTCAATGCTATTAATGCATCCATTATTTTATGTCACATGTTCTCATTTTAACCCATTTGGCTATAAGGTAGGGACTTTTCATTTTAATACTTTTGAATCATTTTAGCTCCTTTTATTATTTCTTTATAGTTGGAGGTTGAGAACCAATGTTCCCCTCCATTTTCATATGTTTATTTGACATGGTTGGGCATGTACAAGCAAATTGAGGTTTTCAACTTTGGAATTTAGAATTTTTGAGCCATTACGCTAGTCATTTTTGCATATGATCTTAGAACTTGAATTTTATTTGGTTTTTGTGCATTTGGGATCCATTTGGATAATGGGATTTAAATTCATTGATATTCAACAATGTTGAGTTTTTAGTAGTTTTCACTTCACCTCATTTTGTGTGCCACATAGTTTTCTTGAGAATTTATTGGCATTTGTTCTAGTCATGTATCTGGAATGTTGCTAGGTTTCCAATCTAGCCATGTTTTCACTTTTTCTTCATTGTGATTCGTGTAGGATCCATACTCCTATATTTATGTCAGTTGAGTGAGTTCGTGATATTTTGGTATTTTGTTTAATTATTGGGATTCATGTAGAATCCCTAATCCTAGATATAGGTCAGTTGAGTGAGATTATTAAACTTGTTTCATTTTTTTTTGTATTTCTCATATCCAAGCCTTGCCTTGGTATTATGTGATTACATTCATGAAGATGGTTGTGCCCACATACGAGTACATGTGCATGTGTATGACGAGATCTTGTGAGACCCAAACTCTTGGATACAAGTCAGTTGAGGGATTGTTTAGTTGGGGGCTAGGTTGGGAACTTGCATTTACTACGTAAAATGACCATGGGTATGTAGGGTAGATGGTGAAGTGGCTTCTTTCAAGTACCATGGCCCAGAAGTGGCCGACAAGGTAATGTGAAGAGGTTTTAAACAACTAACAACCAAATTAATAATTGAGTAATAAGACTTAATGATAATAAAAGAGAATAGTCATATATTATGTGGTTGTGAGGCCTCACCCCGACCCATCCTAGCATCGATGATACATTATTATTTTGATACTCATGACTCAATATGTCAGAACATTATTTGATGCACTGAACATTATTATGCTATTTATGATGTGTGATGCTTTACTTTTAGATATTTGTTTTCATCATTTAATGCTTTATGAACATGTACAATGATGAAGTAAATGAATGCAAAACTAACACTTGATTATGCAATTTTAAGCAAGTCAAAAATATGAGTAGAATTAGATAAATAATTGATTATTAGAAAAATGGATGTTTTAATTTATATGATTTTTCTGATACGAAAATTACATAATGCATGTGATTTGTTGAACCTACTAATGTGTGCAATGAGTGTGCAAGATATTTAGCTGAGAAACCTAATGGAAAGATGGAACTAAACCCCTTGTTAATTTGTGCTATCCTTGCATTGTTTTCCTTTGAAGGTTGTTAATTGGTCCTAATATTCCCCTAGCCTTTGTTTGTTTCTTATTAAGTCTTTAAAGCTTAAAAACATTAAATTTAAGTGCCCTAGTGGTAAGGGTATGTGTTGGGAGTACTTTCCACCCCCTTAGCCTCTTTGGTTGACTTTTAAGGTCATTCAAAAACCTACTTTTGGTTGGTTTCAAAAATTGATTGTATCCTACATGAGTTGGTGACTCAAACTCCATCTTGAATTACTTGAAGTCTAGTTGAGTTAGGAATCATACTTAGAGGCATTTTAGAGTAGTTTTGTGGTTGTTACCAAATCTCTAGTTTTGGAGAAAGTTTGAAGATTGAAGGAAGAAAAAGGAAAAGCTCTTCTCAACTTACCATCTTACCATAACTATTTGTGAAGGTAGGAGTTCTTCACTCTTTGAATTTGTTTTCTTTCATGTTATTCATGCTTGAATCATGCATAAGGCATTGTGTTGTTCTTTATTTTTCTTTCTTGTGTGTTGGGTTTGATTTGGAGGGATCTTAATTTGTTTCTTGATGTTGTTCTTATGCTTGTCTCGATGTTTTTTTTTGAGGAGATTTCATGGGAATTGTTTTGGCATTACTCACCCTTGGATAGGGAAGAAGTGGCCATGTACGAGGGAAGGGCTTTAGTTGGACCTCAATGGTGTAGAGTCTCCTCTCATGGTGAGAGGAGGGAAAGAGGGTAGGGTGTATGGGCCCCTACTTGTCATCACATACCTTGTTTGATATTGTGAATTCTTGATATGGAAAGGAATGAAAATTCTTGTGGTAATAGCCTCGAAAGGGCCTTGTAGAAGAATGGAAGTTCTTGAAGTTTTAGCCTCGAAAGGGCTATGTTATGGTATGGTGATTGACATCTCCCATTGAGAAAATCCACCTCCCCCTAGTTAGGTTCTATGTTTGGACCTAATGTGTAAAACCGGGTTGGGGGTGTATGCTTGATTTGTTCTCGATGTTGTGATGTTTCACCTCGGGTCAGCTCTTGTCTTCTCCTTGTTGTCCTTGAGGTATTAAAGGTATTGGAAGAAAGCACTTGTGAAAGACCTAGAAGAGGATTCAATTGAATTGTAATATTATGTAAAATGTATTTTAAATTTTGATGTATTGGCAAAGACGTCAGGTTTTCTTACTAGTTCTTTCTCGATGGAGCCTTGAACTAGGTTAAATAATAGAGAAAGAAAAAAAAAGATTATGAAAACCTCCTTGCATTGCTCTTATGTGATTCTTGAATTATGCATAAGTATGTGAGAAAATAGCTCAATAGATAATGTCTCCAAATTATGAATTCTCAAGTTTTCAATTATGTTAAGAAAATGTAATTTGATATGTTGAAGTTTCCAATTCGATGTTTTATGTATTTAGGAGAAATGAAAATCCTACATTGTGGACAAAGAAGTTACCTCTCTCCTTGTTAAATTATATAATTGACAAAATCAAATTTGGTTGAGTTATGCATCACCTTGGATTCTGAATAAATGGAACATACTCCTTGTTATATGACATGTAATTAAACATAATTATAGGAGAAAAGAAAGAAACAATCTTATTCTTATCCTTGTATTAGTATGCTTGTTAATAAGAAACAATGTTGCTACTAGGGGAGAAATCACTCTTTGTATAAAAAAGAAGTATAGTAAGAAGAACATATCAACACTTAGACAAAAAATGGCTTCAAAGAAAAATGTGCATTCCCAGGAGTAAAAACCTCTCTGGAAAATGTATGGGGAAAATTTTAATTCCCCCAAGTCACAGACAATATTCTCTGAGTTATTCCCCTTTAAATCTCAACTAAAATAATTGCTAATTCTTTAAATAATATAAATCAAATAAATTCAAAAATAAAATATCTAATGCATATGTTAATGCATTTCTTATTGCCCCCTCACAACCATAAAACTTTTGGCATTAAACTCCATGTTGCATAGATATGGGAAAGGTACATAGGCCATTATATCTATGCATTTAATTAATAAAAAAAAATCAATTTCATCCACTTAATTATTTTTCCCCCCCTTTCTCTTACTTTTTTTTACCTTCCCATTTATGGGCTAGGCATGGCAATCCCAAATCCCCCTACACCAAGTATTGATGTCATTTCAAGGGGGATGGAGAAGGTTTGTTAAAATATATATTAAATTAAACTTTACCCCATATGTTCTCTCCCCCCCCCCCCCTGCATTGGATCCAAGGCATTTTGTGCTGCCCCAACTTTGCCAGGTGCGTGCAGACCTGTCCCCTCTTCCCTGGCATGATTGGTGGGCAAGGAATGTTTTTCTTAAACATGCATTTTATCAACTTTAAAACCCCCCCTTACACCATATCTTCTCCACTCCCTAAGCGCTAACCTCCCCACATCATCTCTTCACTCACACAAGATGGGGGAACTAGGTCTGCATTGTGTATGCCTTGGGTAGTGCACTCCCCTTTGATGTTGGCTCACGCATGTGGACAGGCCACTTGGCCTAGGTGGAAGGGAGGGTAGGTCTTAGGTTAGGGGGTTAGTGTTAGGTATGGTTTATGTTTGAGTTAATTTAAATAAGTTTAGATTAGTTTTAGTATGTGTTATTAGTTGGGATTAGATTCGTTGAAGTTTTAAGGTAGAAAGTTAGTTTAATTTTTATCATTTAGCATTAGTATTAGCATGTTGTAGTTAGTTCATATTAAATTTGTTTTAGTTTAAAATTTTAGTTAGTTTTATATATATATATTATTAGTAGTTTAATTAATTCTTTTAGTATAGTATGATTTAGATTGTAATTCATTTATTTTGATAGTTAGTAATGTAGTAGATTTGTTTAGCATTAATATTAATGTAGCATTTATCGATAGATAATGTTATTCTAATTTTTCTTATTTATTAGAGTTATATTTATTTTGTGGTGTAGTTTGATAGTAATAATTAATATGTAGTTTAGGTTAGTATAGTTTGTTTGGTTAGTTTTAGATTTGTTAATATTTCAAATTAAGAGTAGCACTAAATTTACAATTAGATTAGTGGTTGTTTGATGTTATTAGGAAGTAGTATAATATTTATATGTTAGTGTAGGTGTTAGTATAGAATAGTGACTTAGTTGTTAGATTGTTAATTAGTTCTAATTTAAAAAGTTTTAAATTTGAAATTTGTATATTTTAATTAAAATAATTTTAGTGTTTTACAAACCAGTTTAATACTATTGTGAGTTAATTAGATTAGTCTTAATATTGACCTTTTAATGTTGAACTTAAATTTTGTAATAGTTTAAAATAAAGTTTAGATTTACTTAATGATTTAATTGAAATAAGTCTAGTCTTCAGTTTTAATTAAAATTGATAAATTAATTAATTAGATTGTTAGGAGAACGTTGGAGATAATTTGAAATTATAATGTAGATAATATAATTGATAATAATGTTTATCTCTATGGTATGTATATTAAAGGCTAGTTAGATTTTTGATTAAAGTGATAAACATAGTTAGCATGGTTGAATAGTTAAATTTAATTTATCTTCTAGAGTTTCAAATTCCCTTAATGTTTAATGATTTAAATCATAATGCCGATCAAGTTATTAAGTTATGGAAGGGCCTAGTTAATTAGATGATTTTTTTAGGGTTTGTGGTATATTGTTTGTAATCAAATTAATGCTAATCAAGGTTATGCAATTGGGAGATAGATGTCACTTTAGTTAGTAGGTCATTGTGACATAACGAGTAATTTGTTGTGTTAATCTAGTGTCATCCTTAGGAGGTAATATTTTAAGGAATTATTAAAACAGATTGATGGATTAGGACTTTAGTTAAAAGGATTAGTCATTTAATTTAATTAATTGATTTATTAAGAAACTTTCAATTCACCCTATATAACCCTTCTTGTGAAATGTGCAAACTATGTTGTAACCTCTTGTATCAATGGTGAACTTGCATCTAGTTTCAAAGTACTTATGGGTATCTGAATTTAAAACTACTTGAACAATTAGTTCCATTATAGTTAAACATTTAAAATCTCTTACGACCATTGTTATCTTATTTAATCATAGTTCTTAAAAAAAAAATTGTGTGTGTGTGTTTTGCCCTTAGATTTTGGGCATGAAAGTGGCCTTCCAAGGATTGAGGTGTGGCCATGTTAGAGCCCACAGTAGGGGATGAAGGTAGATCACATAGAGATTTTGCAGCAGTTGACAACCATCTAGTGAACCCTCAAGGGTCGAGACATAAACTAGATAAAGTTCCTATGGGACTTGAGTGATGAGATGTCAACCACTTCAGAGGATGCCACATGGTTGAGAGAGATGTACCCCTATCTTTTTGTATACTTCTAGGGATAAGCCTATACCTAGTGGGGGAGGATGTACTGCCTCTTGTTGTTTGAATTTTGTACCATGGCTTATTTTGATTTGAGATATACTTTATGATATTCACATTTATGTGATTTTAAGATGCTTCGATGATTAGACATTATTTAAATTTTTAGTACCATAGTTGACAGATGGTAGTTTGTACACTATTAAGTTTTATCATATCTGCATGATAATGCTAGTGATGTAACATGATGCTTTATGATGATATCTAGTTGTTTTATATTCAAATATAAACTTTGTTTATGGTTATATGATGGTCTTTACTAGATTATGGTTAATGTGTTTGTGATATGAATATTTATCTTGTTCTTGCAGTAAACTTTTATTATGGTACAAATGAATGATTTATATAGTTTATTTTAATGATATCGATTAAATTGTTATTTACATAATTTTGCGCAATGTTGCTTCACCTATATTATTATTGTGCATCTATGCTTGATCATGTTGTTTATTGTGTAGTGACATGTAGATTTAGTGATTTAGTTGTTCATACCTAGCAAATGTTGTCCATGTATGGGTGACATATCTTGTTTAGTTAAAATAATAAACCCTCTAGTTAATTTAGAAAATTTGGATTCATTATGCATTTGTGACTAGAGCAATGAAGTGTCTATGCATTTAGGTGTCCATAGTGGTCATACAAATTATTAAGTCATTTGGTTTTCATGTTTAAAGGAATTTTATATTTGATTTAAATTATTTTATATTATTGAAAAATTTGTCATAGTTGAATTCCATTTAATTGGAATTACCTAATTTTATCTGGGTTGAAAAGGGGTTTAATTTAGTTATGTTATTTCTTTTTCCCTTATCTATCATCTTTTAAAAACAAGTGCATATATGGCCTAAAAAGGGAAATAAACTTCACTTCTCACTTTTGGAATTGGGAATTTTTGAGCAAATCCTCCAAATCGCTTGTGAGCATTTTAGAGAATTATTCGTTGTGGGAGCTACACTTGTGGGATCGAAACAAGAATAGGTTCATTGGATTCAAAGTGGAAAACTCCTCCTTTGTCAAGCATTTCAATGCTATCGGTGTATCCATTATTTTGTGGCACATGTTCCCAATTTTACACATTTGGCTGTAAGTTAGGGACTTCTCATTTTAATAGTTTTGAATCATTTCAGCTTCTTCTTTTATTTCTTTATAGTTGGAGGTTGAGAACTAGTGTTCCCCTCCATTTTTTCGTATGTTTATTTGGCTCGGTTGGGCGTTAATGAGAAAATTGGAGTTTTCAACTTTTGAATTTAGATGTTTTGAGTCATTTTGCTAGTCATTTTTGCATACGATCTTAGGACTTGATTTTTATTTGATTTTTGTGAGCTTGGGAGTCATTTGGATAATGGGTTTTAATTTAATTGATATTCAAGAATGTTGAGTTTTTAGCAATTTTCACTTTAGCTTGGTTTGTGTGCCACACAGTTTTATTGAGAATTTCTTGGCATTTGTTCTAGTCATGGATCTACAATGTTGCTAGGTTTCCAATTTGACCATGTTTTCACTTTGTCTTCATTGTGATTCTTGTAGAATCCATACTCCCATATTAATGTTGGTTGAGTGAGTTCATGATATTTTGGTGTTTTGTTGAATTATTGTGGTTCATGTAGAATCCACAATCCTAGATATAGGTTGGTTGAGTGAGATTATTAAACATGTTTCATTTTTTTGCATTTCTCATATCCAATCCTTGCATTGGTATTATGTGATTACATTCATGAAGATGGTTGTGCACACATACAAGTACATGCGCATACATATGATGGGATCTTGTGAGACCCTAACTCTTGGATATAGGTTAGTTGAAGGATTATTCATTTGGGGGTTGGGTTGGAAACTTTCATTACCTATAGGAACTCATCATGTAATGACCATGGGTATGTAGGGTAGGTAGTGGAGTGGCTTTTTTCGTGTACCCTAGCCTAGAAGTGGTTGAAAAGGTAATGTGAAGAGGTTTTAAACAAGTGACAACCAAATTAATAATTGGTTAATAAGACTTAACGATAATATAAGAGAACACTCATATAGTATGTGGCCTATCAAGGGTGTTGAGTCATACCATATAAGGGCACAACATGTGGCCTCTTGTTGGAGTTGATCAATGCTAGGCATGTGTCCTCCTAAGGGAGTTGAGTCATGCAAGGCATGTGCCCTCCTAGGGGGAGTTGAGCCATACCCCATTTAGTGCGGGCTTTCTAATGCCAAGTGGTTTACACTCCACTTGAGTCCCACATAGTTATCCTTACTAGGTTTGACTAGTGATTTGATGTATTGCATTGTCTTCATGATCATATAGATGTTGGTATCATATATTTCTTAGTGTATGTGTTACCCATGGGTGATTGTCTTATGTGATTTTGGTTAGGTCATTATCTCCATAAGAATGGCAAGAGTGGATGTATGGGTACCACCTAGTTGGGAGGTATAGCTATCTATACCACTTTTTGAAACTGGTGTATAGAGATGGTCTATTTCCACTTTAAGGTTAGAGATGGATATTCTCTTGGCACTTTAGTGTATCCAGAATATGTTCTCTTGTAAATTATGCTTTAATTTTGGTGCATTTGATATCATGTTTAAATAGTGTTTAGTTTGTTACTTGAAGCATTCCTTTATCATGATATTGAATCACATTGCTTAGTTGGTACTTCTTACCATTTCTTTGGATTAGTGATGCTATTGGTAGATTAGTATGTTAGATGTTCTCATGTGATGTTAATGGATGGTTTATTGGTAAGAAAGATCTCATGAGACAACTCCAATGATCTTGTTGGAAAATTGAGATTCATGCTCAGGGGTATGGTTAGGGCCCTTGAGATCTCATGTTGCCATTATGGTAGGGAGGAAATGAGCATGATTGATTTTATTCAATTGTATCTCTTTTGATAGATTCCTTTCACTGTGATGTTGTTTATGCTCTTTTCATTTATTAGTGATGTTGATTAGATGGATGTTTGTATTGAGACGTGCATTTTAGCTTATTTAAGTTCTTTGATTTACATTTATGCTCTTGAGTGACCATTCCTTGATTTACATGGATCCGATACTCCCTGCTAGGGAGGTTTCATGTTTTTACATGTTCCTTCTTGCACATTTTCTTTGTTGTCATATTTTTCTTGCTTGGGAAGTTTTTTCTCTTGCATGAATGAGAAAAGTCTCATGCAAGTATATTATACTTGTGTGGTGAAGTAAAGTATCATGCAAGCCTGGTTAGGTGTCTCATCTAGTTTGTGGAGAATACTCACCTCATAACCAATCTTGAATCACAAAAGCATTTGTTCTATTTTTTCACATGGAAAACCATGAGTGTTTTCACACACTTTGAGAAGATGTAACTTGTAGTTTTGGACACCCTTTTGGGTGTTGCATCTTCCTAGATCAGAATAGATTAGTTTTAGGGTGTATAAAATATATCATTTACGTATAAGTTTCGTATACTTAAGATATATTTTATATATGTGATGAATCATTTGAGATAGGTTCCAACCCTGCAAGAGTTAAGATAAAGATTCTAGAAAATTTTAGGGCTTCAGGATTTCAGACATAGTCAAATTTTAGGGCCTTAGGAGTTTAGACTTAGCCAAATTTCAGGGTTTAGCATTTGTCTTTCAGCACAATGTCCAGTAGATGGATGATTGTAACCTTAAACCCTCATCTTGTGTAGGACCATTTGAGGGTCTTTTCTTACTATTATTGATTATGGTATGATTAGTTGGGAATGGACTTGTATGTTTAACTATGCTAGGAACTTTTACTTTGGGCTTAAAAAGAACATCTTGTGTGGGGTTGATAGTTTAGTGTTTCCCTCTTGGGATTTGTGGATGATATCTAGATCTCCTTTGGGTATTCTCATTATTGGTGTGATCTTTGGCTTTTAGTTGTTTTTTTGGTGCTTGGGGATCCTTGGAAGTATCTGTAAGACTTTCACTTATGTAAGTGAACATATGAGTTTATCAATATTCCCTATTTGATTACCTTGATTAGATGATTCATTCTTGCACTTGGTTACTTTATGTTGTTGTTAACTAACTTATCTTAAGGAAAAATTATTTGGTGCATGTTTTATCCTTGTGTTCCAAGGATTTCTAGGTGGATCATTATGTGACTCAAGAAAAATTCTTTGATTCAAAAGGTCATTTGTTTAATGGTTATGATTATGATTATTGGGGAATAAAGATGAAAACCTAATTTTTGTCTCTAGATGTTGATATGTGGTATTTTGTTATCAATGAGCATTCTAGTTATGAAGATACAAGAATAAGGTGATGCATTTTGAGTGGTCTGCCTAGAGATGTATCAATTAAAGTAATGTACTACAACTCCTCACAAGAAGTATGGAATAACAAAAAGGAGCAGTTATCATAGGAATGATGAGATAAAGGAAAGTGCATTCAATAATAATCTAAGTCTTAATGTTTGTGATTCAGATAGCTATAATGAAGGAGAAGGGGTGTTCTCGTTCATGGTTATTGGTCATATGAATATAGATTTGAAAAATGAACATGAAAATTTATTTAGAATAGTTAGTCATTACTTTAAAGGTTCAATGTGAAGAAAAAAGAAGAGAAAATGATGTCATGCAAGAGAAGTTAGAATGAAACATAATGAATGTCATAATCTTGAAGCTGAAATACATAAGTTGAGAAAGAAAGCGGAAGTTCTTGAAAATAATAGTAAACCAATCAAACATGTGAACATTTTATTTCTAACTTGTCAAGAAGTTGTAATAATACTGAAGAACAACCATCTTCAATATCTAATGTTGAGGATGTAGATTTCAAAGATCATGTGAAGAGAAGAAAATCTTTCTCACAAATTTATTACAAAGAAGGACAAATTAGTTGCAATTAGAGATTAATAAATGATGATAAAATGTTTTTCTTTCAACCTAATCCATTCTTTGTTGGATATTGCTTCTATTTTAATCAGTTTGGTCATTAAGTTAATGATTGCACAATGGCTTTTAAAAGAATTTCAAGATTTGGTTATAAGGACTTTCTTGGTAGAATGCAAAATCTCAAGTGCTTCAATTCAACACCTTTGGTCATTTTAAAAGACATTGCAAAAAAGTTAAGCATACCATTGTTTGTGAAAATGACACTAACAAATACAAGTTTGATGTTAAGAAAGAAAGGATTTGGAAACCAAACTATAATTTTGTGCTTGTTGAAGTTGTTTTTGACTCTAAAAAGAAATACTTATGGATTATAAATAGTGGATGCTAAAATCAATAGGAGACAAAAGTAAGTTCACCAATTAGAGAGCTATGAAAGAGGATGCATTAATTTTTGTGATGACTCTTCTAGAAATATTAATGGTGTAGGGTTCTTGATGATAAATGAAAATATGACTATCAATGATGTCTACTTTGTAGAAGGGCTAAGATACAATCTTTTGAGTGTTAGCCATATCTTTGATAATGGTTATGTAGTAACATTTGATGGTCATGGTTGTAGATAAAGATGAAGTCAAGAAAATTGGTGGCAACATGTAAAAGAACCAGAGGAAACATTTATAACCTTAAAGATGGCGCAAATAATAATGATTGTGATAATATTTGTCTTCTAGGAAAAGTGAAGGAAGAGTGCTTATGACACAAAATGATTGGATATCTAAACTTTAACAATCTTACCAAGGTTTGCAAAAATCATAATGTGATTTGTAAAAACAAACTAATGCATTTGTAAATGGTGTCAAAATGGAATGAAGAAAAAACAAGTTTTTCTACTCAAGAACACTCATTTTCTTGACCTTCACAACTTATTCATTTAACCTTGGATGGTCCTACATTAATAGAATCTTTTGAATATGGTAAAATCTATTTTGTGCTTTTCATAGATGCTCATACAATGATGACATGTGTAATATTTTTGAGACATGAGTCTGAATGTTGCAATAGGTTTATGATATTCAAGAATAAGATTGAAGAATAATCATATTTAAAGATTACATAATGCTGAAGAATTTATATCAAGAGAGTTTATAGGCTATTGTGAGTATCATGGGATCAAAAGGGAGTATGTTGAACTAAATGAATTCAGAGAAACAAAGAAAATGGTGGTTCAAGAGATGGCAAGAATAATGTTGGATGAAACCAAACTATATGACAAGTTTTAAAAGGAAGTTGTTTGCATACCCATATACACACTAAATAGAGCATAATTCATAATGAAAGCAAGGTTATATGATGAATGTTGATAAATGCATCTTTTATTTGGTTTTTAATTTTCCCATAGACATTTTTTGGGTGATAAATATGTATAATCAATGGACTAATATGTGTTGTTGATTAGTTTGATGTCACTTAAGTTGGTTTTGAAATTTTGGATTAATGTTGACATTCAAATAATATAATGCATATTTTTCTTGATATATTTTTGATGAAATCTTGCAAATATGTGTCATTATTATCTATATCATGTGTTTATTATTCGTGAAGTGATAACAGATTTAAAGACAGTGACTTTTTGAATAGCGTACTTTATGGAATTTTTGAAGTTTTGTTTAATTGATCCTTATTTACTAGAATTGAAGTGGTCATCTTGTAATGCCCCTCCAAAGGGAACCCAAAAGAATAGGCCAAAGTTGATAACTTTGATGAGTACATTTTTTTTAACATCCTTTTGCATGTTAAGTTCATTAATCATAGATGTTAAGTCCTATTCCAATTCCCTTAACATTCATACTTACTACTTAAGTTATTCCATGCATCAGTATAATTGCCATGAAGATTATATAGTCCTTAAATATAAAATACAAATGCCATAGTGTCATTATAATTGACTAATCTAATCTTACGATGAGGATAATCAAGAACATCAACTATGACAAGATATACATCACGATTTACATAAAACAAGTTGATAACATAAGTAATCACAATCATACATGTATAACAAGCTGAATTATATAAAAGAGATATGGTTTTTGTCCATATAATTTTCAAGAACCAAACCTCTTTCTTATTTACCCAACTCTTATACATGTCTTTTCCTTAAAATGTATCAATCTCAATCCCCTTTTTCTAATTCATCAAATTGCATCATTTATAATAATGCAAGTAACATGAACATCCTTAAGCATCTTTAAGCATCATCCAAGCATATATCCAAGAAAGAACTCCAATGCAAGCCACAAGAAAGCCTCTTGTGTCACCAACCAACCACATGGAACCATAAGGAACCACTCCCCTGAGCTAGGAGACAAAACCATGATCCACCTAGGCTTTAAGGTAGTCTAAGTATTATACACAAAATCAAGTACAAGGGTAACATAAGGCCACACAAAAGTATCAAGCCCAAAATGAAATCACCAAGCAAAAGGACAAGAAGAGGCATAATAAGAGTGAGGGATTCAACTACATATAGGTGAGTGTCATCATACATTCCCACAATGTTGGGATCATTCCCCTAAACCAAGTATCATCCTCCTATATAGAATGTTCTTTCCCTAAGTGACCCAATAGGATATGCATGGCCTAGTAATGTTGTGATCCTTCCCTTGATTCAAGGACCATTTTCAACATAGATTGTCCTCTCTAAGTACTCCAACAATACTCAAAATAAATCTTTATTAATGCGTGAAATCCATGCCCAACCAATTCATTATATTATGTTATCACTTATTATTTAGCTCACTTATAGATCTAGCCTACACAGGGCACTGGTCTCTAGACTTAGGATCCTTTGGTAACCACTTTTGGGCCCCAACACCTATGTGAGCTACTCACCTAGTGTTTCCTACCCTAATCCAAAATCCAATATACAAGCCATGCAAAGTTACACAAGTTAGGGCATCTCAAAAAAGTCATGTAAAAGAAAAAAATCCAATAGGATCAACCAATAGTGAAAACTAACCACAAGATCTCAAATAGTGAGCCACAAAACCAAGAAAATGGTAAAATCGTGCATATGTTTCTTATAATCGCGAATCCATTCAATGTTGACATGCATTAGTAAAATATAACTATGCATCTATTCAATGTTGAAGTAAATTTAATTAATATATACACACATCCATTCCATGTTGATGTCAATTTGTTCAATATAATTGTACATCCATTCAATGTTGATGCTCATATTTCAAGCAAAACTCTACATTTGTTCAATATAACCATGTATACGTCAAGTAGAATTGCACAATTTTTCAATATAACCACATAATTGTTCAATATAATTATGCATTTATCAAGAAGAGGTGCATTTGTACTGACAGGTGGACAGAAGAGGTTAAATGCAAGGTTGTGTATATGCTTAGTATAATTGTGCATGCATTGTATTCCTACACATTCATTCTAAAGAACTCAAAAAATATAAAGAAGGCTATGAATTAAATTTTGAGACATGTTAAGATGGGGGAAGGTCTTTCAGTACCATCTAGGCTAAAATCCCAAGTTGAAAACTCCATAACCATCCCCAATCAAGGGGTTCAACTCCTAGCATTCTTATCTAAACATGACTTCCACATGAAGACTTCATCACAAAAAACCATGGAATAAATTCATACACAAATGTATTCAAAACATTCAAAGATATATTTGTATAATCTACAATAGTATATTGATTTGGCCTTTCTCATCTTGAGTTATAAAATAATCCAAATAGAATGGGGTAACTACACCTGCTTGGTTTCTTGTGTCGGTAGGGGATTGGAGCTTGAGTTTGTAAATGGTGAAAGCTTCCAACCTCTAACCTGGTGTTTGTATCCTTCCTAGCCTTAGTCTTGGTTTCCTATGAGTTTGTACAAGTAGTGAGATCTTCAAAAATATACCTTTGACTATTATATTCGTCTTTATTCTTCTATGTTTCTATTTGCTAGGAAGCCCCTTATTTATAGGTAACAATTTTAAATTTACGGATAGTTGTGTCCATTGTAGACAACTCACCAAGGTTTGATTAAATAAATCAAAATTTTAATTAATAATTTTATTCAATTTAAATCTTTGACCATTACTGCGTTTTCTAGATTGTAAAGAGGTCCTTATTCAAAGGATTCTCATTGCACAATGGTTAAGTCTCTACGATGCTTCTGTAGAGGTCAAGGGTTCAATTCTAGAGACCTTTTACTATATCTAGACTATAACTTGGTCTTTCTAAGTCACAAGTTAAAATTCATTTTCATTTTATATTTCATGAAGAGATATGTGGGTGAGTTGGTGGAGGGTGAGATTGAAAGGTCGAAGGTTATAGGTTCCTAACTCTAAAACAAATTAATCTCTCTTTTAATCATTTTATTTATTTCCTCTATCATTTTTGTTATAAAATATTTCAATATAATTATGCAAGACAACCACATCCAACCTCTAAAATACACACATATACATGTATATATTTATTTGGGTATATATGTGTACACTTCCATATATACTTAGATAAACATATATTATGACTTCTAATCATAAAACTAATATCACAATAAATAAGCAAGTAAAATATCATTAAACCAAACAAGAATAAAAATCGCCAAGCTCTCAAATTAGGTAGTTGACCCCCTATTAGGACTTCTAGGTTCAGGGTGCCTAAATGGATCATGATTCCATATTCGAATCGATAGATAATTTTGAGTTTTTTAATACCTATTCTTGCACACACCTACATCACCAACCAAAACAACATGTATATAGAAACATATCAACCATAACATAAGTGTTAGATGAGTTAGTGGGGTTAGAAATCCATAAAAACCTATACTTCCTAATCCATATTCAAAAACACATGAAATGTATCATAGGAAGTGTAAAACACGTGACATAAAGTATCATCTAACCTCCTACCATACTCATAATGTGTAAGAACCTAATATTCCAAAATATATGTTGAATCATGTTGCTAGGGAAGCATTACATCCTCCACCCCTAAAATTTGATGTACTCCTGGAAGTCATAAAATTAAACTCATTCACATTTGATAAGATAACTTACAACTTCATTGGAGAACCTTAAATGAGAGTAGTTTGAAGGTTTCATTTTTTTTAAATTATAAAATAGTAAAAGACATGACACGGATAGAGGGTGATTATTAGATCATATTCCTAATATTACATGGATAAAAAAATGTTGGAAACATATGAACCTGATTTATTTTAATCCATGAAGCTATTAGCATAAAAGACACATAAACATGCTTTTATTAGATATTACCTTTCCTTTTACTAAAGAAACTTATTCTTCTTATTCCAATTTTGAGAAAGAGGGAGAAAAGAAAAAGGTTATTAGCAAGACTAAATTTCCTACCAAAATGCTCATTGGGACTAATTGCCAACATATACATATATTCTAGGTATGGTCTATCTTTTTCATATATAATTGAGAATACTTTTCCTAAGACTTACTACATATAGGTTTATAGCTATTAAGAAAAAAGGACATTTGTAACACTTTGAAGAAACAAATCTATATAAGTTCAATCATTCAAATGTATGGGTTCACCAAATAATTTAATTTTTGTCATCCTAGGAGGAAAATAGCAAAATTCATTATCAAATATTTTCTTTTGAATTCCTATTTTATAAGGATAAAGGAGAGATTCCTTTGTAGGATAACAATCATAAAATAGTTTACAAGATCTTAAGTTCCACAACTCTTAGGAAAGAATGCAATTTTCTAGCTTTCAAATACTTACAACATTGAATAATTGATTGCTTAGAGAGTCATGTTTACCTCCCAAAAGAATTCCTAACTCATATAATAATGTTACTAGATGGAATAACTCTATTTCAAACTATAATGTCAATTTAGTATTTAGAGGAGAGGTAGTGAACAGTCTCAAAGTTTCTTGGAAAACATTCAATAACATAATAGGGTTGCGGTTAGATTTTACTATAGCTTACCAAGCCATTGTTCTCAAATGATACATAGAATTTTATATGAATACATGTAATTCTTAGTAATATAAAACACTAAACAAGCTCAGGGTTACAACTACATGTTTAGTAAAGTAGAAATATCAGTAAATGATTTAATACCAATTAGCTATTAGAAAGCAAGTTTTCTAACAACACATGAAGGGAGAGCTCAAAACATGAGTAGACCACTATGAGTCTTGGAGTTCCTAGTGTGGAAACCTAAGGGCTTCATACCAAATGTAATGCCCCTCTAGAGGGAACCCAAAGAATAGGCCAAAGTTGATAAGTCTTATGAGTAAATTTATTTTTTAACATCATTTTCTTGTTAAGCTCATTGATCATAGATGTAAAGTCCTATTTCAATTCCCTTATTATTCATACTTTACTACTTAACTTATTCCATGCATTAGTGTTATTGTCATGAAGATTATAAAGTCATTAAATATAAAATACAAATGCCATAGCATCATTATAATTGATAGATCTACTGTTATGACGAGGATAATCAAGAACATCAACTATAACAAGATATACATCATGATTTACATAAAATAAATTGATAACACAAGTAATCACCATCATACATATATACCAAGCTGAATTATATAAAAGAGATACAATTTTTGTATATATGTTTTTCAAGAACCAAACCTCTTTCTTATTTACCTAACCCTTATACATGTATTTTTCTTAAAATGTATCAATCTAAATCCCCTTTTTATGATTCATTAAATTACATCAAATTACATCATTTATAATAATTCAAGTAACATGGTCATCCTTAAGCATCTTTAAGCATCTCCAAGAAATATCTTTGATGTAAGCCATAAACAAGCCTCTTGTTCTGCCACCCAACCACATGGAACCATAAGGAACCACTCCCCCAAGCTAGGAAACAAAACCATGATACACCTAGGCTCTAAGGTAGTCTTAAGTCTTATACCAAAAATCAAGTACAAGTGTAACCTAAGGCCACACAAAAGCATAAAGCCCAAAATGAAATCACCAAGAAAAAGGATGACCAGAGGCATAAGCAGGGTGAGGAACTTAATCACATCTAGGTGAGTGTCATCATACATTCTAAATAGGATAAAAATGTGTGTAGGATAAATATGATGTAAGAGGGTGAATATAAGACCTATCCTTAACCCAAATTCCCAAAAGAAAGATCCAAATGGATTGATCACAAAGAAGTGATCAATGCACCAATGAATCTAATGATGGAGAATATGAAGAAATGAGGAAACCTTATAATCTACTATAGAAAGTATGTACTTGAAATATTGAATGCATAAAAGACAAATACTAATCTCAAAGTAGGGAAAATTTGGAAAATGTTGATTTTTGATGTTTGCACATAGTGTCAAGAAATTCTGCAACCTACTCTTGAATGGAAATGTTGAGAAAGAGAAAACCCAGAATGCTTTTTTCCTTCTGAGGTCAGGTCAACTTTGACCGAGATAGTGGGGCACAATCTTACCCCTCACTAAAGGTCATCCCTAACTTGAACAGCTCTGATGGAAATTTCGTTCATGGATCTCGTAAGTTCACCAAAAAGCGTATCAAAATCTAAACTTCAATTTTCTATCACGTACTTGTGCCTGTAATAAAAATAAATTTTTGATTGGATGGGGGGTTTTCCTTGGTCAAACCCTAGTTTGGAATCAACCTTGAAATGTAATTGAAATTGAAATATATATAACCAAAGTAAATGGAACTATTCACCTTTCTTATGTTAAAATCCTTGTGGAGGATTTGAATCCTTGAATCCACAAGTATGAATGCTCCAAATGAATGTAGAATTGTGTAGGATGTCTCAAATCAATGGCATTAGATCTTCAATACCAATATTGAATGGATCTTAGCATAGGAAGAGACTTGAATGAATGTAAATAGAGAAATCTTCAACAAGAGGGCTCCACATAGATTGAATCCTTCAATGGCTAATAATGGATCTCCTTGATGAATTGAATGCTTGGATACTTGAATGCTCAAATGTGGATGCTTGATTATAGAAAGTTATCTCCAAATTGTCTCCTCATGAAAAGTAGATAATAGATAGATGCCAAAATGAGAGAAGAAGGCTTCATTATACATTGATCTAGGGCACAAATTTCTAGAGAGGCCAACATTGTAGAATTAAATCCTAATTAACCTTAACCCCTAGAAATGGACCTAGATTAAATGTAATTTAAGAGTTTACCATTCTGAAACTTGAAATAACCGACCCAGAAGTGGGAAAATGAGACTTTTCGAAGCTCGATATGTCGAAACCTCCAAAACTTGAAATTTGGACCTGGGGTCAGGGTCGAGGTTGACTCTGCCCTAGGTCAGAGTCAAGGTCATCCTTGACCTAGGTCAGAGTCAAGGTTGACCTTGACCCATCAAGTTGTCATTGACCTAGAAAGTCAAAGTCTTCAATTTCTTAGAGAAATTTGTCAAAAGAAGGTTAGAAATAGGGAGAGAGAAGCCAAACAAGGGAGAAATAGCTAGATCTATGCAAAGATCTATTCAAGGCACTTGACATGACCCCAAACCACTTACTCAGAGGGCTAAATGCTCTTATCATGGAAGTGATTCCATTTTAAGATGATACACATTCCCACAATGTTGGGAACATTCCCTTGAGCCAAGGACCATCTTGCCACACAATATGTCCTTTTCCTAAGTACTCTAGTAGGATATGCATGGCCTAGAAATGTTGGGATCCTTCCCTTGAGTCAACGACCATGTTCTACGTAGATTTCCCCCTCTTTGAGTAATCCAACAATACTCTTAATCTTTATTAATGTGTGAAACTCATGCCCTACCCATTCATTTTATTATGTTATCACTTATTATCCAACACACTTATAGAGTTATCCTACACAGGGCACTGGTCTCTAGGCATAGGATCCTTTGGCAGCCACTTTTGAGCGCCAACACCTATGTTGAGCCACTCACCTAGGGTTTCCTACCCTAGTCCAAAATCCAATATACAATCCATGCAAAGTCACACAAGTCAAGGTATCTCAAAAAAGTTATGTAAAAGAAATGAAGCCAATAGGATCAACCAATAGTGAAAACTAACCACAAGATATCGAATAGTGAGCCACAAAACCAAGAAAATGGTAAAATTGTCATATGTTTCTTATAACCATGCATCCATTCAACGCAGACACACATTTGTTCAATATAACTGTACATCCATTCAATGTTGTTGCACATTTTTTCAATATAATCATGCATATATACGTCAAGCAAAACTCTATATTTGTTTAATATAACTACACATTTATCAAGCATAGGTGCATTTGCACTGATAGGTGGACATAAAGGGTCAAATGTAGGGTTGTGCACATGCTTAGTATAACTACGCATGTGTGTTTTCTTCCTACGCATTTATTCCAAAGAACTCAAAATATATATAAAGAAGGCTATGAATTGAATTCTAAGACTTGTCAAGATGGGGGAAGGTCTTCTAGTACCACCTGAGCTGAAATCCTAGGCTGAAAACCCCATAACCATCCCCAATCAAGGGATTCAACTCCTAAAATTCTTATCTAAACATGACTTCCACACAAAAAATTCATCACAGACAACCATGTAATACATTCATATACAAATTTAATCACAACAATCAAAGATATATTTTCATAATCTATAGTAGTATATTGATTTGATCTTTCTCATCCTAAGTTATAAAATAATTCAAATAGAATGGGGTAACAAGACCTACTTGATTTCCTATGTTAGTAAGGGATTAGAGCTTGAGTTTGTGAATGGTGAAAGCTTCTAGCCTCTAACCTGGTGTTTGTATCCTTCCTAGCCTTAGTCCTAGTTTCCTTTGAGCTTGTACAGTTAATGAGATCTTCAAAAATATACGCTTGACTATAGTTTTTTTCTTCATTCTTCTATGTTTCTATTTTTTGGGAAGCCCCTTATTTATAGGGAGAAATTTTATATTTATGGATGGTTGTGTCTATTGTAGTCGGCTTGCTAAGGTTTGATTAAATAAATCAAACACTTAATTAATAATTTTATTTAGTTTAAATATCTAACCATTACTAGGTCCTAAATTGTAAAGAGGTCCTTATTCAAAGGATTTCCATGGCACAATGGTTGTCTCTCCAATCCTTCTAGAGGTCAAGGATTCAATTCTAGAGACATTTTACTATATCTAGACTATAACTTGGTCTTGCTAAGTCATAGTTTAAAATCCATTTTCATTATATGTTTCATAAAGAGTTGTGGGGTGTTGGTAGAGGGTGAGATTGAAAGGTGAAAGGTTTTAGGTTCGAAACTCTAAAATATTTTAATCTCTCTTTTAATCATTTTATTTATTTCCTCTATCATTTTTGTTATAAAATATCATAATATAATTATGTAAGAAAACCATGTCCAACCTCTAACACACACACACACACACACACACACACACACACACACACACACACACATTCAAGTATATATGTGTGCACCCATATATACTAAGATAAACATATATTGAGACTTCCAATTATAAAACTAAAATCACAATAAAGGTGTAAGTAAAATATCATTTAACCAAAGAAGAATTAAAAACCCCAAGTTCCCAAATTGGGTAGTTGACCCACTAATAGGTCTTCCAGGTTTAGGGTGCCTAAATGGATCATCATTCCATCTCTGAATCAATAGATAATATTGAGGCTTTTAATACCTATTCATGCCAACACAACACGTATATAGAAACATATCAACCATAATATAGGTGTTACATGGGTTAGTGGGGTTAGAAGTCCATAAAAATCTATACTTCTTGATCCATATTTAAAAACATATAAAATGTATCATAGGAAGTGTAAAATACGTGATGTAAAATATCATCTAACCTCCTACCATACTCATAATTTATAAGAACCTAATATCCCAAAATATATCTTAAATCATGTTTCTAGGGAGGCATTACACATCTCGCTGAAATTAGAGGTAATTACATTTTTTTTGTTTACCAATGAGTCATCAAGACACACTAACATGTGCTTTAATCAATTGTTGGCATATTCCTTCCATCTGTCTCTTATTTCTCACTTGTAATACTAGAACTTTTAGTTCTATTTCTTTTAGTCGTTGGATCTCGATTCTTCGAAATTGTAGGTTTTTGAACTTGAAATAAGGGATATTCTTTATAAATATCCTACTACTTTCCCTGTAAGGGTAGTAGTTATGTTCATAGTTCTTTGAGGAGACAAAATTGTTGAAAAGAGATTTTTTGAAGAGTAGAGCTTATCATGGAACAATCATTATTTTGTCAATCATGTCAAACTTGCTACCTACTGGTGAGATAGTTGATTTTTGGTCTAAATGCTATCATTTGGTTGATTGATTAAGAGGGTTTGAAGGGAGAAGATAACAAGAGCACCTAGAGAAAGGTTGAGTTATTTAGTGTATAAAAGGAGCATTGAGACCAAGTAAGACACTGATACTAAGTGTATTGTTTATCTACTTAAAGTCTATAATGAAAGATTACTCAAGAGAAAATTGGAAGAAGATCAAGTAAGAATTGTGTCTTTCAAGCCTTGTCGAGAAAACAGTGCAAGCTGAGAAGAAAACAATAGAAGTCGAGTGAAAACCAATAGGTGTCGAGAAAAGAAGAGAAACAATGGAAGCCAAGTGCAATCTAGTATATGTTGAGTAAAGTTTAGTTGATGTCGAGCATAAGTAAACTTTAGTATGTGCCAAGTAAACTTTAGTGTTTGTCGAGTGATAGAATACTGTAAGTGTCGAGTGACAACAAACAATGTTAAATCAAAGATTTGATGAATCTGAGCTAACTAATTCAATTTCTTGAGTTATGTGAAGCATGTGGAAGAGAACTATGATGAACTAGTGGCATAGAATTCAAGGTAAATCATTTTGAGGTGAATTCAAGGAAGATTGTAAAATAAATTTCTAGAGGGACTAAAATGGAAAAGTGAGTAGATTCATTGAATCTTACCTAACCCTAAAATGGACAATTGTGGTTAAGTGGAAAAAGATCTAAATTCTCTATTTATAGAGATAGTTGGCTAGAAGCAAAGGTTGTCATGTGCGAGAACCTAAGGAAGACAAGAAGTCTAGGGTGTTGCTTCATCTAGTGGCCGAACAATGGAGATTGCAGTTGGCATACAAAGCAAGAAGGCTTAAGAGGATGAATGCTTAAAGGGGAAACAATCTATCAGAGTTGAAGAGTATAAATGCCAAGTAGAATGGAGGACTGAACCAAAGATCTGTAATCTACAAGTGAGTTGTAAGTTTTTATCAGATCAAGTCTTGTTGCTAATTTCTAACAACTGTACCAGTGTGGATATGTCCTTTGGCTTAAGGTTGATCTAACAATCATTTGTAAATCTTTTAATCGAGTGACATTGTAATGTAATTTTCTAAAGTCCTCTAACAAGGCTCACTCCCAACAGGGTGATTGAAATCCTCTAACCAGGTCACATTTAATAGTGTGTATTGTAACCTTTAACAAGGTTGGCTTTCACAAGTCATCACTTCAGAAGAGTGAAATTGGGTAGCATGTTACTGGTGGTTTTTTCTCAAATTGGTTTTCCACATAAAATCCTTGTGTCAAATTGTGTGAATGTGTTTATGGTATTTCATGTTTACATTACTACAAAGTTATTTTGACCAAGCACAGTAACCTACTAAGTTAAGGAAGTATATGATCTAATGGATGCATGCATGTTATGGTTTTATGGATATGGATCTGTTAAGCACTGGAAAGTTTTATTTGTACATTTGGACCTTGGATAACTGATTCACCCCCCTCTCAATTTTTTTAAAGAATTCCAACAATAATTAGTTAGTAGTTTTTAATCTTAAGAAGTCAAGTTAGTCTTTCTTTTTGTATAGTTGTAATTGAAGCTTGTTGATTCTCCAAATTTCAAACTGAAGAGTAGATAATACAAAAGTTGTTGGTTCATTTACACCTCAGTTTCCTCGAATTTATGTGATCATCAAAAATATTGTAAATTGGTCAAAGTAGGAATTATCATTGTGCAAACTATTTTCAAAATTAGACCTTTTTGTGTGCCATGTGTTAAGAATCAAATTGTAAATCATTGGATGAGTTATTTAATTCGGTGACAAAAATTTAGATTTATTGTTGTAAATCTGTTAGAGTTTGATTAATTCCTTTTGCAAAAGTATAATTAGGAATCTTTCAATTCTTTAAATGTCATTTAGGCAGTTGATTTGTAAGAAATTTAGTCTTAGAATCTCTTACATTTATCTCAAATTGTTGAAATTGAAGGGAGTGTAATCACAACCCATTAATTGGAGAGAATTAGGATCATTAGATTTTGTTGTCTCTGACAGAGTTAGGGAAGATTAGGGGAGTTTTTGATAACCTAAAATTCCAAGTTAGTCACTATTTTACAGTGCAAAGACCCCCAAAACCATTGAGTCTTATCAAGGATCCTTATAGAAAATAGCCTTGTATATACCCCAATTGATATTTGATATAAACTAAATGATCCAATTTGACAAAGCAATGACATTGCACATCATTATATGCCCTACCATTTGTGGTATTGTAAGTCAACATCCATAGAGCATTTTCGGTAGTCATTTCTTTATAAAGAACAATGATGAAAACTTGATTTTTTTTTAATCTAGATAAGATAAGATAAGATAAATTTATTAATGTCCAACAAAAGACCACAATGTGGGTCTATGGGACTGGAAGCTTACAACAAGGAAAAAACAGACAAACAAAGCACCAAATGGTGTCCAAAAAAGAACAAGCACAACAAAAGAAGAAGAAAGCAGGAAACATCATAGAAAAGATTAGGCATCTGTCTTCACAAGGAAAAAGTCCAACAGTGATTGATCTGTGTGGCTACTAGAAGCCATGTGATGAAGCTGAGTGCCACGAGAGGAGTGTTGCTGGCAAAAAGGTTCCCTGCAGGGTCTCACCGATCTAGGATACTCTTCATATAACAAAGCTTATAGATACTTTAAAAGAGATTAAATAGAACATTTGAAAGTTCTCAAGTAAATTTTTTTGAATAGATTAATACTGATGAAAAATTGCAAAGCTTCTCCAAAGCTATTGGTGGATATAGAGTACAATGAAAAGGCTGAAAAGAAGATGTTAAATCAAAATATGAAGAAGAATTAGAAGAGAATGAAAAATAAGAAGAAGCATGAAATGGGTCATTAGGAATGAAGCAAAAAAGGCTAATGAATTAGCATCTATGAGAGCGAATCATTGGGAACAAAGAAGCAGGTGTTCAATCAAGGAGAATGACTAGTAGAATAAATGAACAAGGAAACTTGTGTTTACTATCCATGATACAATCCAAGAGTTGTGGTTAATATAGTTTAGAAGGTTTGGGAGTCTTTCTCCTCTCTCTCTTCTACTTAGTCTCTTGATAAGATGGAAAAGCTTTAGGGTGGTCTCTTATATATTATTTTTTCTTATCTAAAATCTAATTCTGGCCCCATAAACATTGTTAATAAATGGGGAGATAAGTGTTTGTTTTGGTTATTCAAGAAAATATGTTGTGATTATGATATTCGAGAAGATATAAATAATGATTATTATATTTATATAATGATGTTCCGTGTGGTTAAATATTTTTATGAAGTTGTGGCTGTGACAACACTTTGTTTAGAAAAATGGATTTCAGATCTGTAAACTTGAAAATTTTAGTATGGGTACATATGAATAAGTATGACTTTATAACTTTGTGAAAATATATATATTGATACAAATGTTCTTATGGCCAAAAAAAATTGGTAACATTTAGGGTGTCAAATGGATCAATCTTTGAAAACTATCATGTTACTATCATAACTACAACAAGAAGATTGTAAAAATTTGCATTATTGGACAAGGTATATTAAGTTGTTGAGAATGAATGCACGTTCTTATGATATTTGCATTAAGTGTGTAGTTTCAAGATGAAGGAAACTAAACTAGTCTACAATTTTCTGCAAGTATGGGAACTCATTGTGTTCACATGATGGTAAGAAAACACAATCATTTTTAAAGTTTATGAAATATCATAGTATGGGGGAGCAAGTTCAAAATACTATTCATATCTTTGCCATATTATGTCAAAAAGGGGGAGAAAGAACAACAAGAAGACAATAGAGTTTTTGATATCAATACTAAAGGGGGAGTTCGATGATCTTTGACATGTTTGTCATTGATGTAAAAAGGTGGTTTATATGGTTGTTGATATGCAGTTTTCTAGTTTACATATAATAATCAAGAAGTGGTGCTAATAAGGTGAACTTATTTGATGCTACATGAACTTCCTATCAAACCAACTATAGGAACTCTATCTAATAAAATAGAACAACAATAGAATTATCAAAATAGAACAACAACAAAAAAATTATATTTTGGCTCAGAGAAATCTAAATTAATTATTTTGTTTAGATTACATGGAATGGTATTAAACACAATAGCCAATGTGTTTAAACAATTGTATTATTTTTCAAATTGCAATTTTATGATTAATTCATCTTCATCATCATATACTTGTTGACAAAAGAAAAAAAATGAAAAATGTTATCATTTGGAATGCAAACTTAACATCCCTTTCAAAGGGACTCTGATTGGAAAACTTTCCAAAATGCAAAGTAGAAGAGATGTCAAGTGGCATCCCCTTGATTCACCATTTATTAAAATGAATTTTGACGGTGCTTCTAAGGGAAATCTAGTACTAGTGTTGTTTTTCACAAAGCGAATAGATCCATAGTACAAGCTGCATACCATAGAATACTAGATGGTTCAAATAACGTGATTGAGGCGAGGGCTTTGGTGCTTGGTATTAGCCTGGTTGTTCAATTGGGAATCCAAGATATCCATAACGAGGGTGATTCACAAATTATAACTTCATCCCTCTTGTCCAAGAAAGTAGTTAGTTGGGACCTGCAGTACATCCTTGAAGAGGTTTGGTGTCTCCTCCCTCTCTTATCTTCATATAAAGTCTCACATTGTTATAGAGAAGCAAATAAATTTGCGGATTGGCTTTCAAATAGGGGAGTGGAAATGGATGAAATTAATATTGACAATAGGGTATTTTTTAGTGGTGAATATTCGTAATTTTACGAATTTTAGAATTTTTTTGCTACTAATTTGGTTAATAATTTAATATTTAATGCAACCTAAATCGTCACATTTTTATTAAGTTTAGTTCTAAAATATTTAAAATCACTTAATAATTTATTTTATTAAAAAATTTAAACTCAAAGATTCACCACAATATTTGATACATAATTAGATTTGATTCACCTAAATATTATATATTATCGAAGAAATTAAAATTAATTCACCAATACTTATCATAATTATTAGTTACTTTAGGGATATATTACCAATATTTAGTTTTCACTATTGATTTAAAATATAATATAATTATCCTCATAATTTCTTTGAGATAAAACATGTTCAATTTTGATTTGTAATATTCCATGATGATTAGAGAATTTCCTATTATTGAGATTCGCCAATATTTTCTACTCAAAAAATTATGATTCCAAAATAATCTCTAATGTAAATAATATTAAAAATTAAAAATTGAGAGATTTGCCGATAAAAATAATTTGGTTTTTCAAAATAATGAAAAATTCGCCAATAATTTATATATTTTTCTAGAGGGGGGTTTCTTAAAGTTTACTCTAATTGACAATAACTACACTATACTCCTAAGGGACTTGGTGCCAGAATTTTTAATAGAAGAATGTGATCTTTAGTGTATTGTTTCTTATAGGTATTGAGTACTAAATGTGGTGTTATTTTCTATGGGAGTGGTGTCAATAGTAAATTCAGAAAGGAGCTTGGCTACTCAAAGCTCATTAATCCTTGTCTTTTAACAACTCGCAAGATGGTGGCTCATATATCATCCTCAGAAGATCTCCACTTTTCTGTTAAATTTCTATGCTTGATTACTAGAGTTTGTTTCAGTCATTGGAAATTGTTCTCAGATTTCACCAGGTCTTCATCTTGTAGTTGTTCACCTTGCCTTCGCCAGCCTACTCGGCCTTCATCTCGTAGTGCTTCATCTTGCCTTTGCCATCTTCATGCTAGTGATGTTTGACAAGGGGGTTGTGGGAAATTATTCTGCTCATTAGTCTTTTGTCTACATAGTTTTTGGGGATTATGTTATGTATTGTACATTATGTTGGTTGTTTTCATATACATATACATATAACTCTGCTAACGCGAGGAATGAGGGTTTTCTTCTTGCTTCTTTCCCTTAGGGCCCGTTTGTTTGCCGGAATTAACCTGGAATAGGGAAACGGGAATAGGAAAATTGGAATAAATCTATTTCAATTTTGGCCCAAAATGAGCATAAATCAAATTCCAAGTATTTTTTGGAATTAGATTTATTCTTGCATTGGACCAAAATTGGAATAGATTTATTCCAATTTTCCTATTCCCATTTCCCTATTCCAGGTTAATTCCAGCAAACAAACAGGCCCTAGGAACTTCCTAAAACAGTTTAGTGTTATTAATACTTCTTTATTAATAAAATATAACGGCTCTGCTTATTTTTGCTGAAAAAAAAAATACAAAACTTGAAAGAAGCAATCAATTGAGAGCAACAGTTTTGAGTTACCAACTTCAACAAATGATAATATTTTGGTTAAAGCCTTTCTTTATTAAACCTTATTTGAATGATATTGGTTTGTTAAGAAATAATCATTGACAAAGGAGTGAAAATGGTAATATCAGTTTGGACTGCATTTGTGAAGAATCTTTTTCTAAACCAAACTAAAAAGGAAAGTTCGATTTGCAAACATACAAAAGAAAATTAATTTTTGAAATCAATTTGAAAAATCGACAATTCTTCGTACTAATCAATTTAAAGCTAGTAAAATTTTTATATTTTGTTCTTCAAACGAATATAAGTAATGTGAACGGTTACGGTAGCTGGTTGTACAAATATCGATTTGGTATATGTTGGCATTCCCATATAAACATATTGAGGTTGATAAATGAAGTAATCTTAATGAAAGCTTCGAGTAGAAAAGAGAATATAAGAAGAGATAAAGGACAAATATGTGTGAAAGTATGCAGCATTATAAGGACTACTAAGGATTTAACAGGAGGGAGAACATAATGTAATACAAAATTTTCTACGTAATAAGGGATATATAAATGTTGTTTCAGTGTGCAATATTATACGGACTATGAATTAGGATTTAACAGAAAGGAGAACATGATGTCATTTAAATTTTTTTACAGTGACAACAAATGATTGATGAATATTGTTGGAAGTAAATAAGTTATATATGTCTTTTTGAAACTCAGCTGGTACTTCTTCATATGCATTGGAAACCGTTATGACATTATTTGTATTATGAAAGGATAACATACATATAAATGAGTTTGTTTATTCAGCTCACTCACATTCATTGATTTTTAGAAAGCTTTCTTGAAAGTGTTGATTGATTTTGATTTAACGAAGTGTGTGATTGATTGTTCAGATTCTGCTGTTATTTATTTGATTCAGAATTGGAAGTGAATTCATAACAGAAATGACAGTTAGTACAATGAGAAAATTCTGAATTCTATTATTGCAAAATGTTCATGTCTTTCCAGTGACAAAGAATACATATTGATGAAAAAAGTCATTTGTTGAATTTTTGTTTTGCAAGTTGCTACGAGAAATTCAAAGAACAACATATACAAACTTTTGATGTATGAATTGCATATTGGTTTATGAATAAAATGTACATTTGAATTTGTTGATTTTTGTGCAAGTTTCTGAATGCAGATGAAGAGCGGATGTTATGGAGAGTTCATATGCAGGTATATTTGGGAGAATGGTTGTCGTTGTCTGACACGGGAGAAAAAAGAAAGAGTATTTGCAGTCATAGGTGGATGCTTATCATTGTTAACAAGATCTCTGAAGTGATTTTTCAAAGTTAATGTTATGTATGGAAAATAGAGTATTCTTTTCTATTAAAATCTCTTTTCATTGTATATTTGGGAAGTGGGTACTTTTAAAATGCTATGTGAGGCATTACCTTGGGTAAGTGAGACCATTATATGATGTAGTTTTGCTAAGTCAAATGCAATAAATTGATTTGAGACACTTGATTTTGATCCAGAGGATTTTTCCACTATAAAAAGGTGTCAATATGTGCATATGTTTTGTTGTTTATATTACCATATGTTTTAGATACATATGCATCTGATGTTACTAGAGTGATCATACATTGTTTGATTGGTTTAGGATATTGATGTTGTTTTATAGTTCATTGATTCACCCTCCATCTTAGTGATCCTTGTATTCCAACAGTAATACCCATGCTCATACACTATTTTCAAAGGTTGTTTTACCTCAAATTTTAGGCCCAATGACATTAAAAAAAGGCCACACATTTGCAACAAACTTCTAGGCACAACTTCCCATTTGAGATTGCATAGTTTGTTGTTCTAAGATTAAGCTGAACTCCAAGGCTTTCTTTGAGACGAGACACAAATTCCATAGGTAGAGAAAGGAAACTCAACTCGAGATGAAACACAAAATTGGAGGCAAGAAAGACCCAACTCAAAGATGAGACAAAATTTACATTGGTGGAAAATAAAGTCCTACCCCAAGATGAGACAGAAGTTACATAAGTAGTGAATCATGTCTCAGCTCTAGATGAAACAAACTTTACTAGCTCTAGATGAGACAAACTTTACTTGGGTAGCAAAATATGTCTCAACTCAAGATGGGACAAAATCTACTTAGGTAGCAAAATATGTCTTAGCTCAAGATATTAAAAAAATTACATGGGTAGGAAAATAAGTATCATCTCCAAATTTTTATTCTTAGCCAAATTTTAGCTCTTCTTAGCGCAACTTCTACTTTGTTCTGTCTCCCAGACTTAACCAAAGTACTCTCACTTCAATACTTAGGAAATTTTCTCAAATCTTGAACAAAACATAAACTTTTACAACCCAACTTAGTGCCAAATCTTTGCAAATTTTCAGACTTTAAACCAAACACAACCTATTGCACCCAAATTGTTGCCAAATTTTCCAACACCTAAGCCTACGAGCAAAAGAGGGGATCCCTATTTACAATGGAACATTGATGTGAAAACCTCACAAAAACATCCTATTCTATACCTAAATTGAACATATTATATGAGTTTCTTAAATTAAATATGAAGTATGAAAAAAAAAATTAAAGTGGAAAAATGAAATATTACCAAAAGACATTATATTTAATGATCAATATAACCATAACATGATACACAATGAATCCCTAAACTACATCCAAAATTCATTTATTTATAGGTTGGCTTTAATCATGCTTCATTAATATGCTATGATACAATGATTCAAATCCCATAAGCAACACCAACAAAATTTCAATCTTATTCCATTCTAAGCCTACATTAAACACGTTACTTTAAGTCTCATTAAAAAAATTGTATGCAAACCTAATAAATAATAATAATATTTGTAAGTATTTATAATATGCCAGATAAATTATTTTTAAAATTAATAATTTTTACCCTAACCTGATTGTGTACCATGCAAGTTTTGTTACAAAATTCTACACACTATCCTAAAGCCACTTGGAGAATCTTCAGTTAGACTTGTGGTAAAAACCACCATCAACCTAACAATATCCTTTCTAGAAGGTAATCTAAAAAAACCTGCAAAAATTGACTTTCAAAATATGCTCCTCTTCTGAAGAATGCTAAAAATAAGATGGCTTAAAGAAGATTTTCTGACAGTTGACTCTCGACACTATTCTAATGAAGCTCATTGTTTTAACAATACTCAAGACAAATCATTTGCAGATGCTTTGATGACACTACAAATCTGACAAATCCTTTGTTCTTCAGAAAATCCTAGCTGAAACTCCACAACCTTAAGCATTAGAAACCCTCTAGCATATGGAAATATTGCCATTTATACATTAAGTGATCAAATTGCCTCTGAAATACACAACAATGGCTAATGCCATTGTCTCTTGATTGTTCAATTTATCAAACATAACCTCTAAAAGGAATACATAATGAATTTTGGTTGAAAATAGATACCTTGCCAAAGCTCAATGGAAAATCTCTGAATTATGATGCAAAACCACAGCGAAATTACATGTTTTTAGTGAAAAGACAGGTTCTAGAATGAAATTTGTCGGTGGTATGGCTTCTACAAGCCTACAACAGAAGTTTGGTTGTTATAAGCCACTTAATTATTAGGGCCCCACTACAAACCATGCAAAGAAGGATGAATCTGCCTCTGTTTGGATGCTGCTGACAGGAAATAATAAGGTTAATACTTGGTTCCAATGTTGGATGCCAAACAGTAG
This sequence comes from Cupressus sempervirens, assembly GCA_028749045.1. NCBI lineage: Eukaryota > Viridiplantae > Streptophyta > Pinopsida > Cupressales > Cupressaceae > Cupressus > Cupressus sempervirens. Next base: position 390,164,411 of record CM053783.1, read on the forward strand.
CCTGCTGGTGGAATAAATGAATATGGAAGCACAAATCCCTTCTATCATTGGCGCCTTTTTCTACTTAATTAACTTCCCCATTCTTCTGCTTATTTCTATTATTTAATATTGAGCTTTTCGAACATCTGTTGCCTCTCTATGTTTAGCAGTTTTATCCTCGTGATATTGCTATCAAGGACAATTGTGTAGTTTTTTCTAATATCACAATTTCACTTGCTATGGAAAAATATCTCCTTCTTATCAATTGATAAGCTTAAAGAGCTTTCTAATGAATGATTCATAGGACACACCACTCAACGAAGGTTTAGCAAATGGGGTTGCAAGTAGAGTGGGTTTAACCATAGAGGCAACTCCATAGTTGAGCGTACTTGAGTTGGAGTAGTATTGGAATGCATGACCTCCTGGTAGTCTCGATGTTTCACCTTTGTGAGCATCAATTAGATGCAATGACTGCTAATAAGTGTTTCATTCATTCTCATGAGAGATGGGTCCATGTGAACCACTACTCATGATCTTATATTTATGAAGCAAATGAAGTCGACTAACTTGCATGTTATATACCTTTCACTACTTCAGAAGCTACATGTTAACACCCTTGCAAAATAGCAACACGTCATGTTATCCATGCACATAAGAGTTTCCTGCGAGTAGTTGAAACATTCCATTCGGTGTTTGACTTAGTGAAGCTTCTAGATCTTGGCACCCAAGTTGGACTTTCAACTTGGTTTTTGGTACTTTGTTTCACTTAGTCTTGTATTTTTACATGCTATGTATCATTTGTAAAGGCATGAAGAGAATCTAATGTGCTAAAGTTGTAGAGTGTTGCTGGTGATTTAATAATAAAAGTTAACCAGTTTTCATCAAGTGGGTTTTGAACATTTTGTAGCTTCTTGTTGTTTGTTCATTATTGTTTGTTGAATGTTCATTGGTATGCTTTGTTTTCTCTTTTTCTCTGTTATTTGCTCTTCTATTTTCCTAACAACTGGTATCAAAGTCAGGTTTGAAGAACTGGGAAAGCCAAGGGTTTTGCAAATATAAGAATTTGTTGCAAGCAAAGTAAGGAAAGCAAAAGGTTGAATTTGACTGAAGGAGATTAAATGTTTTAGGCGAACAAGTTGTGTTCATGTTTGTACCTTGTAGAGACAAAAGGAGAATTTTTCATGTTCGTGTCTTGCAAAGACAAAGGGATAACCAATCATGTTTAATCTGCAAAGGCATAGCAAGTAAGAGTAAAGTGTTGCTTGAGAGCAGTTCAAGTATAGGTATCCAGCAACTTGTGAAGAGTTTGCTGAAGGGTTTTGTTTGAGTGCAATGGATTTAGCAAAAGTCAGTGATATGGAGAAGTTAAATAAGGCAACTTTTCTCTATGGAAATCCCAAATGGAGTCATATTGATTTTGAAGGATCAATATTTGCCAATTGAAGAAGTGTTAAAGAAACCCACAACAATGATAGATGAAGATTGAAAGAAGCTGGATAGAAAGGCTATTGCATCCATCCATCAATACCTAGCCAAGAATGTGTATTTTAATGTTGCTAGAGAGATTACAGTAAAAGGGTTGTGGAAAAAGTTACATGATTTGTATGAAAAGAACACAACTTCAAATAAGGTTTTCTTGACAAAGAAATTATACAACCCAAGATGGAGGAGGGTGCTTTAGTAGCAGAGCACTTAAATGGGTTCAACATAATCACCAACCAACTTGCCTCTGTTAAAATTGTCTTGGCTAATGAGATTAGAATCATCCTACTAATGTGTTCCATGCCAGACAGCTGGGAGAACTTGATTGTAGCCATCAGCACTTCTGCAATAGCAAGAAACTTGAAGTTTGATGGTGATTGCAATAGCCTAATGAATGAGGAGTTGAGAAGAAAATCTATTGCAAAAAGTAAGGGAGGAGAAGCCTTAACTACAATTGATTGTGGTAGGAAAATGGAAGAAGTCAGCAAGGGCATTCAAGGTCAAGAGGCAGATCGAAATCAAGAAGGGGCAAGTTGACTTGATTTCATTGTGGAAAGCTGACTCACATGAAAAGGGAATGTAGAATCTTGAAGAGAGCAAAAGGAGCAAAAATCGAGCACTGCAAATAAGAAATCAGCTAGCACAAATGAAGGTGAGACCACAACTGTAGCTTCAAATAATGATGTTTTTATTTACTATTTTAATGGAAGATGTGTGTTTGTATACGTCCAGTTGTGGTGTTGATTGGATTCTTGATTCTAGAGCATCTCATCATGTAACCCCAAATAAGGATAATTTTGTTGTGTATAATTCTAGTAATTATGGTAGAGTGCATTTGGGAGATAATCATTTTTGTAATATTGTTGGAGTGGGAGATGTCCAAATCAAGACAAAGGATGGGCAAAACATTTTGTTGAGACTAGTTAGGCATGTTCCAGATAAACGTATGAGTTTAATCACTATGGGATAGTTGGATGATGAAGGCTATTCTACAAGCTTTGGAATAAGTGGCTGGAAAATCAATAAAGGGGCATACCTTGTGGCTAAAGGATCCAATACAGGGAACATTGTATACTTTGAGTGCTATAGCAGAGAAATCAAATGTTGATTCTGCTGTAAAAGAAGAAATTTAAACAGATTTCTAGCATAAGTGCTTGGGGCACATGAGTGAGAAGGGCCTAAAAATCCACATGGACAAGAAATTGCTGCCGGGTTTGAAATCTTATAACCTTGATCTTTGTGAGCATTGTATAATTGGTAGGCAACAAAGAGTTTCATTTCTTAGAGGTGGTCATGAGAGAAAAACACATTTGTTGGAATTAATACATTCTGATGTATTTGGGCCTACAAACATTAATTCATTAGGAGAGGCCTCATACTTTGTCACATTCATAGATGATGCATCTAAAAAGGTTTGAGCTTATTCTATAAAAAGCAAAGATGAAGTATTCAAGATTTTTCAGAAGATTCATGTTGTTGAAAAAGAGACTAATAATTTTCTTAAGTTTTTAAGAACAGATAATGGTCGATAATATTGTTCTAATGAATTCAAGGAGTATTGTAATAGTTTTGGCATAAAGCATGACAAAACAGTGCCCCTTACTCCTCAACAAAATGGGACTGCTGAAAGAATGAACCACATTATCTTGGAGAAGGTAAGGAGTATGTTGTTAAACTCTAGATTGGAAAAACACTTTTGGGCAGAAGCATTGAGGATAGCTTGTTTCCTCATAAACCAGTCTCCTACTATAGCCTTCGATGGTGGCATTCCTGAAGAAGTTTAGACTGGTAAGAAGCTAAATTATTCCCATTTGAAAATCTTTGTTTCCGAAGCATTTATGCATATTCCTAAAGAGAATAGAACTAAGTTAGATGATAAATCTATGAAATGCATTTTCTTGGGATATGCAGATGGTGAGTTTGGTTATAGATTATGGGATATAGTCAAACATTAAATTGTTAGGAGCGGGGATGTTATATTCAATGAGTCAAAGATGTTCAAGAGGAATGTAGGAAATGTGGAGGTAAAGAAAGTTGTTGATAGGATTAAAGGAGGACAAGAAAATATCCCACAAATGCAACAAATTGAGCAACAAAATCAGGATTATGATGGACAACAAAAGGAGAATGTTGAACAGCAACAAGTGTAATGCCCCGCTCGGGAACCCAAGAGAAATAAACCTAACATGTTCCAATGTTTATTGAACTATTTTTTTTTTATAGTTTAAACAACATCAAGATAACATTAATGCGGAAGCAATATGAACATACACATCAAATATACATTAGCAATTACAGATATAGTTTCAATTCCTCAAGGGTTCCTTTACATTGAGTCACATTTAATAATTTAAATTAATTAGTTTAAGTTCCAAGTACAATGTCTCATGATCATAAGAAATAATAGATACATAAATGCATAAGCAAAGCATAAGTATAACTAATATAATGAAAGTACATCCAATTAGTAACATCCACTGCACATGTCGCAGGGTATGTGAGAATAGATACAGTACAACAGAATACATGATAGCATATATACATCAACTAAAAAGAAGTCTCTGAGATAAGAAATAAGAATGATAAAGGTACATCTTTTGCAACGAACATCCAACAACTGGCAATGTGAGGGGGACCCAAATGGTAAGAAGACACTACCTCCCGACCGCGTGGTTACCTAGTCAGGTTTCCACTCCCACTGTGCAGGGAAGATAATGAATGATCCACATACGACTAACCAAACATAAAACATTCCTAGGCATGAAATTCCTAATAGCCAAAACTACCTCAAAGGTAACACATACTACTCAAGAAGATAAAATAATCCACAAAAGAAAGAACCCTCATCCAATATCGACACCACATAACCAAACATCATACACGAACCAAGTATAAACCAAATACCAAGATCATAAGATAAAGTCAACGAAAGATAAACTCCTCAAGTCAATAACCACATGTCAAAAGTACATCATCCATGAATCACCAATCACCATCAATGAAAGTAAATACCACAATATCCAACAATAGGTACACCACATCCAACAATAAGTACACCACCAGAGGTACACAAAATCTACAAAGGAGGCTTAGGATACATACTAGGGAGTGTCATCACATGGCTGTTTGAGTTACCCTGGACTGGTCTCTCAATAGACCCCAAACCCTCAAGCGTTGAGTTACCCTGGACTGGTTACTCTGAACCCCGAACCCTCCACGTGACACATGTGGAAACCAGAAAACCCTCTCAAGAAGACGAGGCAATCATCCCATTTCCATCCTTAGTCTATACAAGCACTCAAGGCATGGTTGGGTCAAATATCTCTGACTTATCTTTTTAAGTGTGTTTCCCCCCCAAAAGTTTTAATTACTAGATTATCCCTTATTACATAACTTACAATAGGTTACCTTGGCACTGACCACTTTGGGTCTCGAACCCCTACTGCAAGCCACTCCCAAAGACATGTACCTAGACAACCTCTCCTAAGAACATAAACACAATTGTGTCCCATACCACAACACTCATAATGATCAAACTCAGTTCCTTTATAGGCAACCTAATAATAAGATGGTTCTCCTATCCAAGAACAAATAAATGCTCCACAAATAAAACTCATAAATATAATTTTCAATCTGAATCACAAGGCATATCATGACATCCAACCACAAAATAGTATCAAAGAAATTCCATAAAACCTCTGGTGTACGTCCTAGACTGATCGACATCTAATCACTCCAAAATCCAAAAGCATAGATAGTACAAACAAACAATATCGTTTCATAGTTGGGTTGGGTTTGAGAATACACAATAGAGTCAAAGGTAAAGTTTCAGTTTGCTTTTCAATGAATGTTTTAAGTGTATAAGATTCTCAATTTATCCCACCCAATAACCCATTCGTTTATTTGATTCAACTATATAAAGTTTTCCCTCATTATTAAAGTCAATCAACCTAAAAAAGTCTTATAGTTCACTCTTACAACTAACCCTCTTTTGTTTAAAAAGAATTTGCAAAGTTACACCTATTTGTTTTAGGACAATTTTCCCAAAATAATCAAGGAGTATTAATTTACTCAAATTATTAAACATTACCTATTGATTTCCGACTAAAATAATTTCACAATCTATTAAGGTCGTTACTATCAATAATTTAAATAAGTTCAATACTTGATTCAAATATCTTTCTTTTATTAATTAACCTTAGTTAAATAAGACTTTAACTAAATTAATTAATACATACATATATTTAAACAAAACCATTTTAATATTATTTAATTATTTATTTACTAAATAATATTAATAACAATACTTATTAATTAATTAGAAAAATTGTAAATTTTAATAATGTTTATTAATCAAATTCATTAATTAAAAATTTACTGAATTTAATTATAATTAAAATAACATTATTAATAATTAAATCTAATATTAAATGAAACCCATTTATAAAAATTATAATTAAAAAAAAAAAAAAAACTAAACAAAATTTATACATAGGCGTATTTAAAGGCCCACTGGCCTGGTACCTGCGACAACAGGGTACCCTGCTGCGCGCAGCAGCAGTACAACTGCTGCCTGCGGCAGTAGAGGTATTGGCTGCCGCGACTATTAATGCCGTCGGTGGGTACTATAGGGGGGCCCAAAAATAATAATCTTTTTTTTTTAAAATAAAAATTTCCTTTTTATAATAAAAATCGTCCATAACTTAAATGTATTTCCTTTCTTCTTTTTTTTAAACAAAATCATTTTATTTATATTAATTTCATAATTAATAAAAATAACCAACACAATGTTTTATAATATTTTTAACAAATAAATAATTTTTATTTTATTTTAATTTATTTACTTTTTTAAATAAATAATTGCCATCTTAATCTGATAGGACGAATATGGGCAATGATCGAATTTTTCTATATTAGAATTTTCTTTCAAATCTCCAACTCTCCCCGGATTTAACTACGTTTTTCTTTTGTAAATATAAATAAGAATCAAATTTATTCCCACATATTCAAGAAAATAACTAGAATGTCAAACAAGATTTAAGCACCCTATCAAACACGGAGCAAACAGATATTTTCCAACTGAAAATACATTCTTGGAATTTCAAAACCCTACCTCGTACTAATGCTAAACTCTGAGAGCGAGACGAAAATTCTTAAGCAAAATCCTTCAAGCTAAGAAAATTCCCTTCTTTTTCAAACCCTTTGAGTTGCTCTCCAAAACTGTGTGTGCCCTGAAACTTTTGTGTGTAATAATGACCCGAAAACCCTATAATATAAAATCTAACTACCTTTTAGGGTTTCTGTCACCACCAGTTCTAAATTACAATTATTTTATTTAATTAATTCTTTCATGCACAATTAATTTTCTTTTTAATTAAGATATTATTTTATTATTGCTTTCATGTGCATTAAGTGAATTATTAAATTACTTTATTAAATTTTCCACTTGACTTCGCTTTTATTTAATTTATGAACTTTTAAATCTCATGCACACTTTATTAGAATATCTTTATTAAGTTCACATATTTTATCTTTTTAATTAATTTCTTATATTTTAATCTCATACACGCAACATGCGAACTTAAAACATTTTCATAATTTAATTTTTTTTCACTTTTTAATTTATTTTTGAACATTTAATTTGATAAATATTTATTAACTTAAATAACAATAATATTTAGCACTAAAATAAACTCTCTATATATTATTATTAAATTAAATAAATATCATCATGTTCTAAATTTAATCTTATAATTTTTATCTTTGAAATCAATTCTTTTTATTTAATTAATTTTTCAATTAATTAAATATAATTAAATATTCAGAATGTCATAATAATTTTTCATTAAATTAAATCATTACTTTAATCCTTCAATTAGACTTAATTAATAGAAAATTCATCAAAGAGTCATAAAACAACATACGTACAAAAGACTCACCGGTTTTAAAAAGGGTAGACAGTCTCTTACGAGTCCTCCTTGCAGGACAAGTGTTTTAGGCTATGGCTGGGATTGGACCTGATCATTATCTTCCCATTCTCACCATTTGAGTATTTATAATAGGGCACGCTCATCCTGGCAATTCAGGGAAGTCAATGCCCGGTACTTGCATCCTACATAAAAGATGAGCATGTATATGCATATAATATATCTAAACTAAACAGACAATGGCGGTGAGTGGTGCATCGTATAGATCTCAACTAGTAGGTGACTATGACTCCCTCCCCTAACCACATCAAACACGTCAAACAGAAAGATAAAATAAACACGCACACCATACACATGCAAGTATGGGGTAAGTATCATAAAAATCACAAATATAATATCAAATGCGTACATATAATAATGCATCTCTATCAATACAACATAATAATCATTAAAGACATCATGTTAACATTGTTATGAAAGAAACCACATTTACTAATTAGGAATCATGAAGACATCATTAACAACACGTGAAATGAAATCAACTAAGCAATCATCATTGATATATCACTAATCCAAGTCATGAAATAATATCATAATATTGTAAATCCAGTATCTCTAAAACTAATCAATGCATAAAATCGACCTAAAAGAATTTAACAATGATAACAGAAATGTGATCTAGGGGCAGGCACTACATCCACCCCCCCTAGAATTAGGCTTACTCCTGGAAGCCCATTACTAAGAGACATGAATCAACTCAAAACTAAGGTCCACGATCGGGGCAATTGGTCGCTCTATGACCATATTGTCCACAAAAGTAGCAATCTCCACTAAAGTCTCCCTGAGCTCTAGTTGCATGCAATTGACAAAAACTACCAACACTAGCATCCTGTTTGTGATCTTGAGGAGCTCGATCCAACCTATTGCGCATACTACGCTTACAGTTGCGATAGTTCCCTGACTGTGAACCACCATTGTTACCATGGAAGAACTTCCTTCCCGGCTTCTCCTGATTTCCCTTAGAGAAGTTAGGAGAATTTTTAGAACTTCCAGCTCCTTGAGACTAGTTATCCCTAAATGCTCCTGAATAAAGTGACCCTCTAGCCTAAACACCTAGTAGGCCACCTTGACCCGAAGTCACACTCATCTCAACCAAAGTAGCTCACAATATTGCATCCTTAAGGGTTTTAGGTTGGAAAACCTTAACACCCCCAATGATGTTAGCATTAAGTCCTCTAATGAAATGTTGGGCCATCAATGGTGAACTATCACTAACTCCTACATAAGACATAAGCTCGAAGAACTTACGCTCATACTCCACCACAGTCTTGGTACCCTGTCTCAAGTCATGAAACTCATCTGCCCTCTGTAGTTGCCACTGCTCTAATAGAAATCGCTCACGGAAGTGTTTGTGGAACAATTCCCATGTGACAGTCTGGATATTTATCCCAAGTTTCTTCTCCTCTATATTCCACCAAATTGTTGCGAAGTGCTCTAAGTGGGTAATGGCATATCTTGCTTTGATGTTGGAGTCAAATTCTTGCATGGAAAAACATCTATCTAGTGCAATCAACCAATTCTCAGCATCATATCCAGTACCTTCTCCATTGAAAGGTTTGATCTTGACCCGTAATAGGTCCTTCATCTGGATGGACTGGCTAGACCACCTCTTGCTCTCTAGGTTCCTCCCTTTAGGACTCATGGACTTATCTCTATCTCCATGCTCTAAATGATGAGCTCTATCCTGCAATGGTAGGCGTGCTAGGATCTCCTTGACCAAGTCTCTAGTAACTGGTCCTTTAGTCTCAACATCTTGCTTAACACTATCGTCCTCTCTAGCCTCTTCCTGAATAGGGTCCCCTGAATGGACCAAGGAAGGGATACGGTGACTAACTCTCCCACGATTTCTACCACGTCCTGAGCTATGACCCCTAGCAATGGATCTAGAACCAGAAGTCATCTCTCCTACAACACCCAAACACAACAACGACATCTACGAATCCATCATAACCATAGGGTCATAACTTACGGACATAAAGCAATAATCCAAAAAGTTTTATAAGTTTTCTAGTTCGATGTTTAAAATTTGTATCATTTTAGAGTTTGTTGTTCAACAATTTGGTTTCAAGTTTGATGTCAATATAAGTTTGTCATATAAATGAGTTGCAGGTTTACTAATTGCTCATGTGATGGCGCACATTATGCCCAGAGTTCCCAATGTTGAAACTCAGGCTCTGATACCAGATGTAACGCCCCGCTCGGGAACCCAAGAGAAATAAACCTAACATGTTACAATGTTTACTTAACTTTTTTTTTTTTATAGTTTAAACAACATCAAGATAACATTAATGCAGAAGTAATATGAACATACATATCAAATATACATTAGCAATTACAGTTATAGTTTCAATTCCTCAAGGGTTCCTTTACATTGAGTCACATTTAATAATTTAAATTAATTAGTTTAAGTTCCAAGTACAATATCTCATGATCATAAGAAATAACAGATACATAAATGCATAAGCAAAGAATAAGTATAACTAATATAATGAAAGTACATCCAAATAATAACATCCACTGCACATGTCGCAGGGTATGTGAGAATAGATATAGTACAACAGAATACATGATAGCATATATACATCAACTGAAAAGAAGTCTCTGAGATAAGAAATAAGAATGATAAAGGTACATCTTTTGCAATGAACATCCAATAGCTGGCAATGTGAGGGGGACCCAAATGGTAAGAAGACACTACCTCCCAACCGCATGGTTACCTAGTCAGGCTTCCACTCCCACTGTGCAGGGAAGATAATGAACAATCCACATACGGCTAATCAAACATAAAACATTCCTAGGCATGGAATTCCTAATAGCCAAAACTACCTCAAGGGTAACACATACTACTCAAGAAGATAAAATAATTCACAAAAGAAATAACACTCCATCCAATACTGACACCACATAACCAAACATCATACACGAACCAAGTATAAACCAAATACCAAGATCATAAGATAAAGTCAACGAAAGATAACCTCCTCAAGTCAATAACCACATGTCAAAAGTACATCATCCATGAATCACCAATCATTATCAATGAAAGTAAATACCACAATATCCAACAATAGGTACACCACATCCAACAATAAGTACACCACCAGAGGTACACAAAATCTACAGAGGAGGCTTAGGCTGCATACTAGGGAGTGTCATCACATGGCTACTTGAGTTACCCTGGACTGGTCTCTCAATAGACTTCAGACCCTCAAGCGTTGAGTTACCCTAGACTGGTTACTCTGAACCTCGGACCCTCAACGTGACACATGTGGAAACCAGAAAGCCCTCTCAAGAAGACGAGGCAATCATCCCATTTCCATCCTTAGTCTATACAAGCACTCAAGGCATGGTTGGGTCAAATATCTCTGACTTATCTTTTTAAGTGTGTTTTCCCCCCAAAAGTTTTAATTATTAGATTATACCTTATTACATAACTTACAATAGGTTACCTTGGCACAGACCACTTTGGGTCTCGGACTCCTACTGCAAGCCACTCCCAAAGACATGTACCTAGATAACCTCTCCTAAGAACATAAACACAATTGTGTCCCATACCACAACACTCATAATGATCAAACTCAGTTCCTTTACAGGCAACCTGATAATAAGATGGTTCTCCTATCCAAGAACACATAAATGCTCCACAAATAAAACTCAAAAATATAATTTTCAATCTGAATCACAAGACATATCATGAAATCCAACCACAAAATAGTATCAAAGAAATTCTATAAAACCTCTAGTGTACGTCCTAGACTGGTCGACATCTAATCACTCCAAAATCCAAAAGCATAGATAGTACAAACAAACAATACATTTTCATAGTTGGGTTTGATTTGAGAATACACAATAGAGTCAAAAGTAAAGTTTCAGTTTGCATTTCAATGAATGTTTTAAGTGTATAAGATTCTCAATTTATCCCACCCAATAACCCATTCGTTTATTTGATTCAACTATATAAAGTTTTCCTTCATTATTAAAGTCAATCAACCTAAAAAAGTCTTATAGTTCACCCTTACAACTAACCCCCTTTTGTTTAAAAAGAATTTGCAAAGTTACACCTATTTGTTTTAGGACAATTTTCCCAAAATAATCAAGGAGTATTAATTTACTCAAATTATTAAACATTACCTATTGATTTTCGACTAAAATAATTGCACAATCTATTAAGTTCGTTACTATCAATTTAAATAAGTTCAATATTTGATTCAAATATCTTTCTTTTATTAATTAACCTTAGTTAAATAAGACTTTAACTAAATTAATTAATACATACATATCTTTAAACAAAACCATTTTAATATTATTTAATTATTTACTTACTAAATAATATTAATAACAATACTTATTAATTAATTAGAAAAATTGTAAATTTTAATAATGTTTATTAATCAAATTCATTAATTAAAAAATTCGCTGAATTTAATTATAATTAAAATAAAATTATTAATAATTAAATCTAATATTAAATGAAACCCATTTATAAAAATTATAATTAAAATTTTAAAAAAAACTAAACAAAATTTATACATAGGCGTATTTAAAGGCCTGCCAGCCTGGTACCTATGACAGTAGGGTACCCTGCTGCGCGTAGCAACAGTACAACTGCTGCCTGTGGCAACAAAGGTATCGGCTGCCGCGACTATTAATGCTGTCGACGGGTACCATAGGGGGGCCCAAAAATAATAATTTTTTTTTTTAAATTAAAATTTCTTTTTTATAGTAAAAATCGCCCATAACTTAAATGTATTTCATTTCTTCTTCCTTTTTATAAACAAAATCAATTTATTTATATTAATTTCATAATTAATAAAAATAACCAACACAATGTTTTATAATATTTTTAACAAATAAATAATTTTTATTTTATTTTAATTTATTTGCTTTTTTAAATAAACAATTGCCATCTTAATCTGATAGGACGAATATGGGCAATGATCGAATTTCTTCTACATTAGAATTTTCTTTCAAATCTCCAACCCTCCCCAAATTTTACTACGTTTTTCTTTTGTAAATATAAATAAGAATCAAATTTATTCCCACATATTCGAGAAAATAACTAGAATGTCAAACAAGATTTAAGCTCCCAATCAAACACGAAGCAAACAGATATTTTCCAACTGAAAATACATTTTTGGAATTTCAAAACCCTACCTCGTACTGATGCTAAACTCTAACAGCTAGATGAACATTCCTAAGCAAAATCTTTCAAGCCACAAAAATTCCCTTCTTTTTCAAACCCTCCGAGTTGCTCTCCAAAACTGTGTGTACCTTGAAACTTCTGTGTGTAATAATGACCCGAAAACCCTCTAATATAAAATCTAATTACCTTTTAGAGTTTCTGTCACCACCAGTTCTAAATTACAATTATTTTATTTAATTAATTCTTTCATGCACAATTAATTTTCTTTTTAATTAAGATATTATTTTATTATTGCTTTCATGCGTGTTAAGTGAATTATTAAATTACTTTATTAAATTTTTCGCTTGACTTCACTTTTATTTAATTTATGAACTTTTAAATCTCATGCGCACTTTATTAGAATATCTTTATTAAGTTTACATATTTTATCTTTTTAATTAATTTTTTATATTTTAATCTCATACAAGCAACATGCGAACTTAAAACATTTTCATAATTTAATTTTCTTTTCACTTTTTAATTTATTTTTGAACGTTTAATTTGATAAATATTTATTAACTTAAATAATAATAATATTTAGCATTAAAATAAACTCTAAATATATTATTATTAAATTAAATAAATATCATCATGTTCTAAATTTAATTTTATAACTTTTTATCTTTGAATTCAATTCTTTTTATTTAATTAATTAAATATTCGAAATGTCATAATAATTTTCTATTAAATTAAATCATTACTTTAATCCTTTAATTAGACTTAATTAATAGAAAATTCATGAAAGAGTCATAAAACAACATATGTACAAAAGACTCACGGGTTTTAAAAAGGGTAGACAGTCTCTTACGAGTCCTCCTTGCAGGACAAGTATTTTAGGCTATGTCTGGGATTGGACCTGATCATTATCTTCCCATTCTCGCCATTTGAGTATTTATAATAGGGCACGCTTATCCTAGCAATTCAGAGAAATCGATGTGCGGTACCTGCATCCTGCATAAAAGACGAGCATGTATATGCATATAATATATCTAATCTAAACAGGCAATGGCAGGGAGTGGTGCATCTTGTAAATCTCGACTAGCAGGTGACTACAACTTCCTCTCCTAACCACATCAAACACGTCAGACAAAAAGATAAAATAAACACGCACACCATACACATGCAAGTATGAGGTAAGTATCATTAAAATCACAAGTATAATATCAAATGCATACATATAATAATGCATCTCTATTAATACAACATAATAATCATTAAAGACATCACGTTAACATTGTTATGGAAGAAACCACATTTACTAATTAGGAATCATCAAGACATCATTAGCAACACGTGAAATGAAATCAACTAAGCAATCATCATTGATATATCACTAATCCAAGTCATGAAATAATATCATAATATTGTAAATCCAGTATCTTTAAAACTAATCAATGCATAAAATCGACCTAAAAGAATTTGACAATGATAACAGAAACGCGATCTAGGGGCAGGCACTACAACAAGAAGTCTTGCAAGAGCCCTTACAAGAAAATCGACCGGAACACCGGAACAACAATTGGTTCATAGATCAGATAGACCTCATAAGCCTTTACAAATGTATATGCCTTCAGATTATATATTGGTAACTAAAGAAGGTGAACCTGCTGATTTTCAGCGATCTTGTGAAGATGAACATAGTAAAGAATGAAAGAAAGCAATGGAGGAAGAAATGGATTCACTACTGAAAAGCATAACTTGGGAGTTGGTTAAGCTTCCAAAAGGAGGAAGTGATTTATATGGAGCAGCCGAAAGGATTCAAAGAAAAAGGTAAAGAACATTTGGTTTGCAGGTTGAAGAAGAGCCTCTATGGGCTGAAACAAGCACCTCGCCAATGGTAAAAGAAGTTTGATGCATTCATGTTGGAACACAGTTTCAAAAGGTTAGAATTTGATCATTATGTTTATATCAAGAAGGATGATTAAGATAAATACATTATATAATTGTTGTATGTGGATGATATGTTACTTGTTGGACATGATAAGAAGATGATTAACCAGCTCAAGAAGGAGTTGAAACAATTTGAAATGAAAGATTTGGGTCTAGCACAACATATATTGGGCTTGAAGATTATGCATGACAGAGAGAAGAAGTTATGGCTATCACAAGAAAAATACATTGAGAAAGTTCTTGACAAGTTCAATATGAAGGAGGCCAAGCCAGTGGGTACACCTCTTGCATCCCATTTTATATTGAGGAAAGACTCATGTCTCAAAGATGATAAGAAAAGGGTTGAAATGAGTAAAATTCTTTATGCTTCAGCTATTGGCAACCTGATGTATGCCATGTTAATTACTCGAACGGATATTGCATCCCATTTTATATTGAGGAAAGACTCATGTCTCAAAGATGATAAGAAAAGGGTTGAAATGAGTAAAATTCTTTATGCTTCAGCTGTTGGCAACCTGATGTATGCCATGTTAAGTACTTGACCGGATATTGCACATTTAGTGGGAGTTGTGAGCAGATTCCTTGCAAATCTAGGCAAACAAAATTGGGAAGTGGTAAAGTGGATTTTGAGGTGTCTTTAGGTACTAGTCATCATTGTTTATATTTCAGTAATAATGATGTTGTGCTCAAAGGTTGCACAAATGCTGATATGGCTGGATATGTGGACATTAAAAAGTCCACCACTGGTTATCTATACACTTTTGCAGGTGCTGCAATATCTTGGGTGTCTAGACTGCAGAAAATTGTAACTCTCTCAACAATGGAGGCTGAATATGTAGTTGCAACAGAAGCTTGCAAAGAGATGTTGTGACTACAATGATTTCTAGGAGAGTTAGGAGTAAAACAAGACAAATATGTCTTGTACTGTGACAACCAAAGTGCCATTCATTTGGCAAAAAATCCAGCATTTCATTCACAAACCAAGCCCATTGGCTTGAGGTACCATTGAATTAGGTAGGTGCTAGAGGAAGGAAAGTTAAACTTGGAAAAGATCCATACGGATGAGAATCATGCAGACATGTTCACAAAAATCTTGCCAAGAGCAAAGCATGAGTTGTGCAGAGACTTAGAGGCCTAGAGAGATTAGATTGCCATTGTTTTGTTTAATTATACTTCATTTGCTTCAAGTGGGAGAATGCTATATGTGTGAAGCAAATGAAGTCAGCTAACCTGCATGCTATGTCTTTTGCTATTTCAGAAGCTACATGTTAACACCCTTGCAAAATAGCAACATGTCATGTTATTTGTGTGCATAAGAGTTGTCCGCGAGTAGTTGAAACATTTAATGTAGTGTTTGACTTGGTGAAGCTTTTAGATCTTGGCGCCTAGTTTGGACTTTCAAATTGGTTTTTGGTGCCCTGTTTCACTTAGTCTTGTATTTGATGCAAGAGCATCCAGAGGTATAAGGGCAATCTTGTGTCACCCAAAAAAATGTACTTAAACTTAGTTTCTATTTCATGTGTTTTCATTTCTGGATACCCATTTGGGTCAAATAAAGGTTCCAACTCTCACAGCTCCACTATCAGTGTTCTAGGATAGAGTATTTGAACACCTTGGGATATGTGTAAATGCCGAAAAAAAAGGAGTATGTAATTGAGCCATCATTTTGGTGAACTAGGAGGTGTAAATTGGTCAGATGAATGTAATTGCAATTTAGAGCATTCCAGAAAAAGAATCAGGTCAAAAGGCCCCACGGTTTGAAAGTTATCGCAGTTTTTCAGTTTTTGGAGACCTCCTAAGAATGCTTCAAAGTCAGGTTAGGGGCATTAAATGACCTCGAAAAGGGCCGAAAAATGGGGGACGAGCAAAGCTGGTCCATAGGGCTATAGAGCGCTTCGAGAGCTTTCCAGAAATGTAAATGGTTTGTCAATCGGAGCTACGGTTCAAAAGTTGTGCCTCCCGGAAGTTCGGTTACCGTTTTTGGATTCTTCTAGATTTGCACCAACTTCTAACGTGGCTTCTGGAGCCTTCTACTTGGTTGGTGGATGCCTACTAGCACTTTCTAGAATGTACTCCTAGTCCTTAACCCTTTGGGGTCTATTTAAGGACATTTTTGGCATTGTAAAAGGCAATTCGGAGTGATATTTGAGAGGAGGTACCAAAAGGAGAAATTATCTCCAATTTTGTGCTATTGTAAGCCCTTAGGGCATGTTTTGAAGTATATTATCTCTGTACTGAATGTACTAGCTTATTTTCACAGTTAATACAATTTCCCTTTTTCCATTGTGTCCATTCTGTGCTTGGGTTGCGTCCCCATCAGTATTTTATACATTCTATGTATCATTTGTAAAGGGATGAAGAGAATCTAATGTGCTAAAGCTGTAGAGTGTTGCTGGTGATTTATTAATAAAAGTTTACCAGTTTTCATCAAGTGGATTTTCTGCATTCTATAGATTCTTGTTGTTTGTTCATTACTGTCTGTTGAATGTTCAATGGTATGCTCTGTTTTTCGCTCTTCTATTTTCGCAACACATGAAACATGGGACAATGAGTTTGACTCTAAAAACTAGACAGTTGAATCCTGATAGCAGTATCACATTTTGACTTGTGGAAATGTATCACTTATCAATTAATGAGCTTAAGGGGCTTTCTAATGAATGGTTCATAAGGCACAACACTTGTTGAAGGTTTTGCAAATGGGGTTGCAAGCAGAGTGGGTTTAACTATAGAGGAAACTCCATAGTTAAGTGCCCTCGAGATGTGCTAGTACTTGGATGGTTGACCTCTAGGAAATCTTGATACTTCACCTCTGTGAACATCGCCTAGATGCAATTAATGCTAAGTGTTCCATTCATTCTGATAAGAGACGGGTTCATGTGAACCAGTACTCATGAAACATAGGTCAATGAGTTTGACTCAAAAAGCTAAATAGTTGAATCCTTATAGCAATATCACAATTTGACTTGTTGTGGAAAACATGTCCTACTTATCAGTTTTATCCTTGTTTGAAAAGGTAAGCTCTTCACAAGAGAGAGAGAGAGACTTTGGACTCGAAACAGTACCAATTCAAACAATTTTCCAGTTTCTGTATCATCCTGGTTCAACTTCAAGCTCAAATGCTTTATTACAAATTTAAACCACGTGCATGGTATTCAATCTGGGTTGACAGCCACTGTTAAGATGGCTAGCACAACAGAATATGGCAAAACTTAATTTTGTATCTCTGGTACTCCTGGCCAATCATATGAGTATCTCTGCTACCTGCAACCCACCATCATTTTGACATCTCTGGGACTGTATATAGTTATACCGAATAAAAGAGCCTCATTTTACGCAATCAATTTTTCATTTAGCTTTCAACTTCAGAAGTTATCTTTTAAAATTAAGAATTGTACCTATTACTTTCACTAGGTGATTGATCCCAGAAGCTATCAGCTGCAGATTTTATTGATAGCATGTCTAATCTTTGTCTCAAAAACTTGTTTCATCCTCTTTATCCCATCCCACTGAAAAAAACCCAAGACTGCAGAATTCAATTGTATCGCATATTCTACCTATGTTGATTTCTCAGAGAAATATTAAATCTTCAACTCCCTTGCCTTCACAGATTTTGTACCATAAACCTCTTCTCTGAATTCTCTGCAGTAGGTGTTAGCCTTAGTTGCTGCTTATCTTGAGCATGGATGTAAATATTTTGTATCTTCTTTACATAAATACCCTGAAATTAAGAGATAGTGGAAGTAGCTCTTCCTGATAGGGACGGATGCTAGTGAAAATATCACCTGTGCAAGAAAGTCATGGTGTGCATGTCTCATCTTCCATATTAACATAGCTCGATTCATGCATTGCAAAAGCATATGTTTGTAGCTACCAATAATCACCACAGGTACACAACCCATCCCTGAAATGATGAAAACGGTTTAAGTCCCTTACAATAATCTCTCTCTTTACAATCTTGGAGATGAACTTAGTGGCACTATGACAATCACCACACACTCGAAGGTTCTTATTGACCCGGATAACTCTTCCTGGTTGGGTTCTGATGAGTCCAAAAGCAATAGCCAGCCTTTCACTATGATTACAGAGGATCAATTCCTTTTCTTTCTCCTCTATGTTCTGCAATACAAAGTTTGTCGCTGGCACATAGCCAGCCCCTTTCATCTCCCTAGCCAAGATCTGAAGCATTGCATAAATTTCCTCCCATTGAGGGTGTGTTCTGTCCTCTACTTGGAAAGCATGAAGCTTATTATCAACCACAATCCAACTACATCCAGGCCTGGGCTTCAATCCCTTCTCCTTCATCATTGCCCTTACCTTTGCTACATCATCCCATCTCCCAGCAGTAGCATAGATATTTGACAGAAGTACAGCATGACCAGCCTTATCAGGCTCCAGTTCAAAAAGATGTTTAGCAGCCCATTCTCCTAACCTAATATTGCAATGGATCCTGCAGGCACTCATCAATGCTCCCTAAACACAAGCATCGGGCTCTATTGGCATATTTCCTATGAGATTTTCTGCCTCATCTAGATGCCCTGCACGACCCAGAAGTTCAACCATACAAGTATAATGTTCAACCCTTGGTGTCAGATTAAAATCTTGGCTCATACGATTAAAGTGCGACCAGCCTTCAATCACTAGTCCAGCATGGCTGCATGCAGACAAAATGGCTGTAAAGGTAATATGGTTTGGTATTAAGCATGCCTCCTGCATTTGCTTGAAGAGGAAAACAGCTTCCTTGGCCTGCCTATTAATTCCATATCCAGCGATCATTGCTGTCCAGGCAATGACATCTCTATGAGGCATGTTATTGAACACCCGGCATGCAATCTGTGCATTTCCACATTTTGCATACATGTCTATGAGTGCAGTCCACACGTATGAATTACACTCAATTTGATTTCTGATTATGTATCCATGGATTTCCATACCCTGCTGAAGAGATGCTGAGTGAGCACATGCAGGCAGAATATTTGAGATAGTCACTGTGTCGGGCTTCACAACCCCAGCTTTTTGCATCTCATTGAAAATCTGTAAGGCCTCACGAGCATCAGCTTTCTGTACATACTCTGCAATCAGAGAAAATTTTAGGGAATGCAATAGTGTCGATACTCTCATTTCACCTAATAAGGAATCCATGTAGTTCACGGTAATATTTGAGAAAAAACACAGATTTAAAAATTAGTAAGAAGAAAACATGGATTTAATATTAGTTTTCACTTTTTATCTAGTGTTCCTTGAGTTGCGCAATGCACAGTTACACTCAACTAAAAGAGGCTTAAGGGGTGGCTAGTGCACCACGTTGTAGAAAGATCATAAAAGAATATAAGCCAAGCTAGATATCATGCACAACCTCCTTGTCATCCTTATAGAGGTGTAACGGAGAGAAATCCCTGATGCTCTGCTGGCCTGGGCAGAGGTAGAGATGCTGTCATAGCAAGGTTGGCAACTTCCTTATTCAGTATTAGCAATTATTTTATGTATAATGACTATATTTTGTGATTTTTATCCACTGGCGAAACTTTTCGCTTCTCTTGGATTCATTTCAATTCAATCCCGAGTGGTTACCGTGGTTGTGATATTTGCAGCTTGTAATTGTCCAATATATGTATATTGGAGCATCAACTTTTGGCCTACCGAATTGCTTACTTGCCTATTTAGTTTCTGACACTATGGGAGATCGAGCATGTCTTTGATGAATGCTGATTATTTTGGAAGTTCAGCAGGGTGCTTCTTAAAACCTACCATACCGAAGCAGCATAATTAACCATATAAAACTGTATTTTGAAAGATGCAATGTGACCCCTACTGATCGGCCTAATTTGATTCTAGAGATCGCCCCAGTTTCGCACTGTAAAATGAAATATCAAATTTCTGTGAAACAACTAAAACAAATATTAAGAATCAAACGAAATATCAAATTTAGTAAGTTGTTTTGATGGAATGACATGATTTCTAAAGCTTGCAGGCAGTTAACGACCGAAATTGAGATGTACAAACATTGCACTATAGAAACTGTAACTACAATGTGGAAATACTGCACTTAAAAACTGTAATGCTTGAATTTTCAGCTTTCTTTTCTGATATAAATTGTGGAAAAATGCCCTACCTGCAATCATGATATTCCAGGAGACTGCATCCCTATAAGGCATTCTGGTAAACAATCGACGTGAAACATCCACCCACCCGCATTTCGCATATGCACCCAGCAGCGCATTGGCAACAAAGACATTCCCCTGCAACTCACTTCGCACAACATAAGCATGCACTTCTCTGCACTTCCCTAGCTCAGAACAGGCTGGCAAAGCACTGGCAATAGTAACCGAATTAGGCTTTAAACCTCTCCTCACCATGTCCCTAAACAAATCCAGCGCCTCCTTCCAACATTCATTCTGAACATATCCTGCAATCATGGAGCTCCACGCTACAACATCTGTTTGAGACATTTCGTTAAGCACTTTGCGCGCATCCTCAACACTGAAGCACTTCGAGTACATGTGCACAAGTGCACTGCTCACAAAGGCATACGACTCATACCCACCCCGAATTATGTTAAGGTGAATTTGCCTTCCCAATTGCAGGGCATTGGAGCCTGCGCAGGCCTTGAGAAGGCAGGAAAATGTTTAGTGATCCGGCTCTACATTAAACCCATCTCTCTGCATTCGGCAATAGAGCTCAACCGCCTCGTCAAACTGTTCAAATTTCACATGTCCTTTGATTAAACCATTCCACAAGTATATGTTTCGATGGCCTATGTCTACGCTTTCGAAGACCTTGACAGCTTCTGTGAGGTGGCCGCAAACGGCATACATGTTGATGATTTTGGTAGTAACAAGAAGGTCTTGTTGTAGGCCGTCAATGAGCACGCGAGCATGAAGTTGTTTGCCATATGTGAGAGACTTTGTCTTGACACAGTCTTGCAGAAGAGAAGCATAGTGGGTACAAGCATGATGATTGTCTGTCTTCAAGGTTGGGTTGCAGGGGAAATCCTTCAATGATGAGCGTTGTGCTTCAGAGAAAGGAGAATTCTTTCGTTTTGGATTCTGCTGTTGAAGGTTGTGGCCATGTTTTGGATATGGAAGAGGAAGGGTTAAAGTGGCTGGTGCCATGGTCGATGAAGAACTCCCCCAGCTTTGATTTTTCTATGTCACTTCTGGTTTTGGCCCCTCGCCGCAGATTAAGAGGTGTTTTGCTATACAGAGCCGATAAGAATATGAACTCGTGGACTTATGTTTTATGAGAAAGAATAGTTTATTCAGTGTTCATTAGTCCTTGCCTTATAGATAAGGCGGGGAACTAATTTTTATAACCAAAGTTCTTATAATGCTAAAATTTTTAAATGATTTATTAGTCTCTCAGGGAATTTTCATTAGAAGCATTCAATTAATTTATATGAAAATCAGACTTTCAAATTGTAAAGATTGTAAGATTTGAGTGAAGTTTATTTTTAAAATTTATTTGTAAAATATAATTTCTTATTTTTTATTGACTGGAGCTAATTTTGCTGGGGTATTTTTTATTTTTTAATACAAAAAATAACAAAAATAACAAGCTAAATAGATAACTATGCATTTATTGCATAGTCAGTAGGCCAGCCTATAACAATCACTTGTTCTTGCCTTTATTAATTTTATGCTTCTTTTAACACCTGTCATTCACTGAAGCGAATCATACTTCAGATCTTTACAACTTCAGCCTGCAATATGTCACGTCATTGCTGAAAACGAGTGGTTCAATTTACATCTATTTTTTCACACCTGGCTTGCAATTATTATGGAAATTTTAAGATCTATTAGACAAGGATGTCCATTATCCCCCTTCCTTTATGTGCTCACAGCTGATGCTCTCGGTTACTTGCTCCAAAAATATAACCAAATGAATCTTATTAAGGGTATTTCCATCCCCGATAATTCGGTGGTATTAAACTCTCACTTTGCTGATGACAGCATGCTTTTCTTGCAGAATTATGAAGCTGAGATTTCTAATACTATGGAGGTGATCAATCTTTGTTGCGAAATCTCTGGTTCTAAGTTAGCACATCATAAAACAGAATTTATCATGACTCATATAGATGTAGTCCCTTCTTGGATTCCTAAAGAATGGAAGCAAATAAAACATGGCCAAATCTCTCGTTATTTGGGCATTCCCTTTGGACTGGGCGTCTCTTTGGTTGATATGTGGAAATGGTTTCTTAACAAATTCAAATCCAAGTTATATGTGTGGGAAAATAAGTACTTATCTCTAGCTGGCAAGATTCAAGTGGTTAATCGTATTTTTTTGGCTTCTCATGTCTATTATTCTTCATGCTAGATGCCATCCAAAAAATGTTATAATGATCTTACTAAACTTATTCGAGGCTTTCTATGGTCTAAATGGAGTGGTAATGTTGGTTATACAGTTACCTCATGGTTGCATTGTATTCAACCTAAATCTAAGGGTGGCTTGGGCTTATTGGACCCTCAAACTCAAGGGGTTTGCCTAGCTACCAAGTGGATAATTAGAATTATTGATGGGGAGGAACCTTGGAAGAAGTTGGTTCGATTTCGTATTTCTCAAGCATCTGCTTATAATAGATGTGGATAAAATTCTATTGGCCCCTTCCTTTCAAATTAAAGCTTCCTTTCCTTTGCAGTCTATTTGGAAAGCTTGGCAGTCAGTTTGCAAGTTTTTGAATTGGAGAAATCCTTCCTTACAGCATGGTTTCAGTTTCAGCGATTCTTCTATTTGGTGGAACAAATTGGTTCAATATCATGAACAACCTCTTGCTGTAGCTTTTCATAAACATGCTCATTATCTTTTTAAGAAAGGAGTTCATAAGTTCAAAGATTTGTGGGACTTCAATTCTCTTGATTGGGCGTCTTGGACAACCATTAAACACAGTTTTCTTTTGCACAGCAGGTTCAAGGACTTTATTATATTTGTTGAATCACTAGTCCCTATCGAGCTTGCCATGAAAATCTGCACTCCATTGGAATGCAACTTTTCAAAGGACTGGTCATGGCTGTCTACTCATCAATTTGGCCACTTCCCCCTCAGGAAAATCTATTTAAATCTTGTGCCGCCAATGCCTTTAAATCCACGACTTAATAATAAATGGAATTGCAAATTCAATGAAACCACTTGGAGTAATTTGAGTGCCCAGATCTGGCTTTCTAAAGCTGAGGCTAATGCTCAACTCTTGGCTTGGAAAGTTTTACATTTCAAATTGCCAGTTGGTAGTAGGCTGAGATGTTTGCTAACCCAACCTGCTAAATGCTCGTTTTGTTTGCGAGAGGAAGATATGCAACATCTCTTTTGGGATTCTATATGGGCTAAGAAAAAAGTGGACTGTTGTCTTCATCTTTCTTCCAGCTATCTTCGAACATTCTTTAAGTTGGAAGGAAGCTATTTTTGGTATTAATCTTAAAAGTAATATTGTGGGCGACTCTTTGCGGCAGATCATTTTACTTAACATTTGGAAGTGCAGATGTAGGGCTGCATTTTCTAATTTTACAATGCATCTTGAAGGAGAAATTTTTCAGTTTTACTCTAACATCATTTTCCAGACAATTTTTTTGTGTAACCTTTTGCAGGGAGGACCCAAGGCCCAGTTGAAGATCAGTAACTAGCTTGACAGGATTAAATACCAGCTGCTACAGCTTTTCAAAAGAGATGTTTTTTGCTCGAAGGAGCTTCAATGAATGTTAACATTCAAGCTGTAATGTTCGTTGTTCGGTTGTAGCTCTTTTGAGCTGGTTATCTTAACATTCAACTGTAATGTTCTTTGTTTGGTCATAGCTCTTTAGAGCCGGTTAGTTGCTGATTGGTTGTAGCTCTTTAGAGCCGGTTAGTGATCATGCTGTCCACTTTATGAACTTTTGGAACTTTTGATTGACTTTTTGTATATTATTCTTTTTGCATTATTCAATAAAAAAAAAAGATCCAATAAAAAAGTTACCGTGTTTGTTATTTTCCAAAATTAGTTTTGGACAAAAGTAAAAGGTAAGTTTTGAATGTTTCAATTTATAGCTACCTTTTTGACAATATTGATCCTTACAGAACCACAATTACTCTTGGTTTATAACAAAGTGTAAGCCATTTTAATGCCCGCATGGAAAATTATTAACTATTAATTAAATTTCGCATTTTGACAAAAGATGGGTCAGCTACATTTATTATTATTAAATATTTTTTTGGTTAAATTAAATTTTCAGTTTTACTCAAGTTTAATATATTGTTTTGTGATAAGAATTTATTGACTATTTTAGGGCTCATAAATGGGGAAAATCATTGTTTAGACAAAATAATTAATTAGAAAAAATAAAATTATTGAAAGATAAAATTTCTTATTCAATATTTATTTCTTATATACTTTTTAAAATATAGTAATTAAAAAATTAATAATAATAAAATCAATAGATAATATGTAAAATTCATGTAATGAAAAATAATAGTTGATTTTTTCATTTTATAACCTTGGAGAATAATTATAGTATTTTTCAAATGAAGTTGTTCATTTTAATTGTTTAATCTAATTTTTCAATTCATTTTCTATATAATTTGAACATATATTGAGAAATTCATAATTTAACAAAATATATTTATTTCAAAAAACTTGATACACTCATGAATGAGCCTTTTTGCATTTTTTAAAACATAAATCACTCATAATTTCCTAATGTTAATGGAAATTAAATAGTTAACACCTTGCAACAAAATGACAATGTAAGATTTTTGTCAGAGGTTAAATTAATTTTCTAATATAAAAAATTAGAGAAATATAGAAGGTTCTTCAATATTCGTAGAGTCCATTTTGCAGAGTGCACTTTAGGGTTTTAAAATCCAACAATGTTTTGTTGCAGACAAGAAATGTGGATCAACACTAGTACCGTGATAGATGCCATTGTCAACAATAGTGATTATGGTAACAATGAGAAGGAAATCAAATCTCAAACAAAAAAAGAATTCAAAGGAGGATATTCTGAACAAATTCAACTACTGAGTCAAAGAAGATACAAGCAAAAACAAATCAGACTTCAATGTACCAATTTTTCATCTGATTAAAAATGCAAAAGTATCCTCTTGTGTTCTTCTTAAGTTCTAAAATTCTCTTACAGGGAAGCCTGACGATGCAACTACAGATTTTTATCCAGCTAGAATTCGTCATCATAGATTTCGCACATGAGTCAATTTGTCGCCAAGAGTCTTCGGTGATAGTACATTCACATTTGTATTATGGTTTGCACACATCAACACATTTCTCAAATCAAAATTAACTACTCAATAAAACCCCAAATCAAAAATTCATAGAAAATTCTCCCATTCTCAAACTAAATATCCTTCCATAACTAGACATTCCAAGTAGACTTTTCTTCCACTGCATGCCATCTTGTTGCCCCCAATTGTTGTTGCTACCATCGTTAGTAATATTCTAGGGTTGATGACCATGATTTATAGAAGAAACACTAGCTTGGACGGAGGCTGAAGTGCCATTGGATTTAGTCTATTGCAATTAATATTATTCCACGCAGACGAAGAACCCAAGCTTCTATTCAACAATTCCTCCTATTCTTGAAAGGTCCATGCCTACATATCTAATCAACCCAAACTTTGGTAACTTAAGAACTGCTCAAAATTAGCTAGATCAATAAAACTGTCTAATCGAACCTCTAGACATCATTAAATTCATAAAAATGAGACTGAATGCAATGACACACAACACCCCAAAAAAAGCCCATAATCCATAATCAAAACTTGAATAGAAAAAAAAATGAATTGTTTGGAATGCTCCTCCTATGCACTTCAAACATAAGTTTGAAATGACGAATTAAAGCTTTGAGATTCTAGCCCTTTTAATAGATAACACACAACAATGAACTTCACATGCACTAACAGAAGAAATTACTAGCATATGTGGTATCCATCAAAATTTTGGGACAACATGTGGTTTAAATACTCCACCAATTTTGGATATATGTTGTTATGTATGAACTATCTAATCTCATTCATGAATATCAATGATTTATTAACGCATGAGATATGTCATTCATGAATATGGTGAGTTATTAATGTAAGAGATGCGTGTCTTCAAAAAATTGTATATGTTTTGAATTTTAAAAATTAGGTTTTATAAACAATTTATGAACACTAATGACATTAATACTAATTGAAGAGCATCAGATTTGTTATAATATTATTTGAAATTTTATGAACAAATTGTCTTTTGTGTTAAATAAAAAATGAAAAAGTAGTCTTCATTGTTTTATTTTATTTTTTGATTAGTAAGAGGCCAAAGCCAAGATTCATTATTATTTGTGATGTGATTAATTATTATTATCTATTAATTTTGTGGAGAGTCGAACCCAAGACCTGTGGGATAAGAGGTTCACAATTTACCATTGTGTTGTAGGCTCTTGCCTAAAAGTAATCTTCATTATTATTTATGAGAAACAATATTAAATATATTATAATCTTAATAATTCAAATTGTAATAATTTTTTTTTGTTTTATTTTAATAATAAAATTAAAGTTTGTGATGAAAAATTTGACACTTATTTTAGTGATAAGTATTTAGTATAATTGTTTAGGTATAACTATTAGAGAATGTGTATAAAATAAATATTAAAATTGGTTAAACTAGTAATTTTGCTATTTGCTATTGTGCATTTTAGATTTATATATTTTAGTAATATTATAGACAATTTTGAATTTTTGAACTAAAAAAAATAGTATACTTTCCAACTCTAAATATTAGAAAAATTGTAAATTTTTCATCCATATCTAAAATTTTACTGCCTAGGGAACTAATGTTTTCGGTGGTGGTTTGCGATTGATATTTATAACCAAATTTTGTATAATGCTAAAGTTTTAAAATGATTTATTTTTAAGTTAATTTTCATTCAATATTTTTTCATTGGCTAGTAACATTTTTGCTAGCAGTTAAATTAATTTTCTGAGATAAAATAATTAGAGAAATATGTAAGGTTCTTTAATGCCAGTAGAGTCCACTTTGTAGAGTGCACCTTAGGGTTTAAAAATGCAACAACATTTTTCTGTAGACAAGATATGTGGATCGACACCATTTTTGTGATAGATGCCATTGTCAACAACAACGATTATGCTGGCAATGAGAAGGAAATCAAATCCCAAACAAAAAAGGAATTCAAAGGAGGATATTTTGAATAAATTTAACTACCAAGCTAGAGAAGATTCAAGTAAAAAATATTATGTGCACTTACAACTTCAATGTACCAATTTTTCGTCTAATTAAAAATGCAAAATTATCCTCTTATGTTCTTCTTCAAGTTCTAAAATTCTCTTACAGGGAGGCCTAAGTATACAACTATAGATTTTTATCTGACTAGAATCTCTCATCATAGATTTCGCACACAAATCAATTCATCGCCAAGAGTTTTTGACGATAGTGCATTCACATCTATATTTGGGTCTGTACACATCAACACAACTTCTCAAATCAAAATTAACTCGTCAATAAAGCCCCAAATCAAAAATTCATAGAAAATTCTCC
This sequence comes from Cupressus sempervirens, assembly GCA_028749045.1. NCBI lineage: Eukaryota > Viridiplantae > Streptophyta > Pinopsida > Cupressales > Cupressaceae > Cupressus > Cupressus sempervirens. The sequence continues at coordinate 390,192,438 of CM053783.1, forward strand.
TTTTCTCAAACTAAATATCCTTCCATAACCAAGCATTCTGGGAAGACTTTTCTTCCACTTCATACCAACCTGTTGCCCCCAATTGTTGTTGCTACCATCATTATCATTATTCTGGGGTTGATGCCCATGATTTATAGAAGAAACACTAGCCTAGGGGGAGGCCAAAGTGCCATTGGATTGAGTCTGTTGCAATTAATATTATTCGACACACACGAAGAACCAGGCTTTTATTCAATAATCCCCCCTATTCTTGAAAGGTCCTGCCTACATATTTGAGTAACTCAAACTTTGGTAACTTGGCCTAATGAACAAAATTAGTTACAAGAACCACTCAAAATCAGATGGATCAATAAAATTATCTAACTGAACCTCTTGACATCATAAAATTCATAAAAATGAGATTGAATGTACTAGCACACAACAACCCAACAAAACTCCCTGAATGAAAAATAAAATGGATTGTTTGGAATGCTCCTCCTCTACAGTCCAAACATATGTCTAAAATGAGGAATTAAAGCTTTGAGATTCTAGCCCTTTGAATAGATAACACACAACAATGAGCTTCACACACGTTAACAAAAGAAATTAATGTTGTCTAAGGCACCCATCAAAATTTTGGGACAACATGCAGTTTAAATACTCCACCAAATTTGGACATACGTCGTTACATATGAACTGTCCAATCTCATTTAGGAATATTGACATGTTATTAATGCATGAGATATGGCATTCATGAATATGGGCAAGTCATTAATGTAAGAGCTATGTATCTTCAAATAATTGTTTATGTTTTAAATTTTAACAATTAGGTTTTATAATCAAATTATGAGCAGTAATGACATTAATACTAGTTCAAGAGCATCAGATTTTTATAATATTATTTGAAATTTTATGTACAAATTATCTTTTGTGTTAAATAAAAAATTAAAAAGCAGTCTTAATTATTATTTATGAGAAACAATAAATAAACTATAATTTTAATAATTTTAATTTTAATAAATTATTTTATTTTATTTTAATAATAAAATAAAAGTTTGTGATGAAAAATTTGTAGACACTTATTTAGTGATAAGTATTTAGTTTAATTGTTTAGGTATAACTATTAGAGAATGTGTATAAGAATAATATTAAAATTGGTTAACTTAGTAATTTTTCTATTGTGCATTTTAGATTTATATATTTTAGTAATATTATTGACAATTTTAATTTTTTGAACTAAAAAAATTAACAAATTTTTCAACTTCAAATATTAAAAAAATAGTAAAGTTTTCACCCATATCTAAAATTTTACCAACCTTATCTATAAGGTAGGGAACTAATGTTTTCCGTGGTGGTCTTTTTATAATCAAAGTCCCTATAATGCTAAAGTTTTAAAATGATTTATTTTTAAATTAATTTTCATTCAAAAAAATCATTTATTCATTGGCTAGTAACATTTTTGTAAGGGGTCAAGTTAAGTTTCTAATAGAAAAAGTTAGAGAAATATAGAAGGTTCTTCAATACTAATAGAGTCCACTTTGAAGAGTGCACTTTAGGGTTTTAAAATCCAACAATGCTTTGTTGCAAACAAGATATACAGATTGATGCCATTGTCGTGATATACACCATTGTCAATAACAATGATTATGCCAACAATGAGAAGGAAATCAAATCCTAAACAAAAAAGGAATTCAAAGGAGGATATTTTGAATAAATTTAACTGTCGGGCTATACAATATTCAAGCAAAAGAAATTATGAGTACTTACACCTTCAATGTACCAATTTTTTCTTTAATTAAAAATGCAAAAGTATCCTCTCGTGTTCTTCTTCTAGTTCTAAAATTCTCTTACAAGGAGGTCCAATGATGCAACTGTGGATTTTTATCTAGCTAGAATCCCTCATTATAGATTTCACACATGAATCGATCCGTCACCAAGAGTCTTTGGGGATAGTGCATTCACATCTGCATATAGGTCTACACACATCAACACAATTCTCAAATCAAAATTAACTACTCAATAAAACCACAAATAAAAATTTGTAGAAAAATCTCCCATTCTCAAACTAAATACCCTTCCATAACCAAGCATTCGGGGAAGACTTTTCTTCTACTTCATACCAACCTATTGCCCCCAATTGCTGATGCTACCATCATTAGTATTATTCTAGGGTTGATGTCCATGATTTATAGAAGAAACATTGGTATGGACTGAGGCTGAAGTGTCATTGGCTTGAGTTTTTTGTAATTTATATTATTCAACATGGATAAAGAACACAACATTCTATTCAACAATTCCCCCTACTCTTGAAAGGTCCCTACCTACATATCTGAGCAACCCAAACTTTAGTAAATTGGCCTAATGAACAAGATCAGTTATAAGAATTGCTCAAAAATTAGTTGGATCAATAAAAAGTCTAACCAAACCTCTTGACATCATTAATTTCATAAAAATGAGATTGAATGCAATGACACACAACAACCTAAAAAAATCCCAAAAACCATAATCAAAACCTAAATGGAAAACAAAATGGATTGTTCAGAATGGTCTTCCTATGCACTCCAAACATAAGTCTGAAATGAAGAATTAAAGCTTTGAGATTCTAGCCCTTTGAATAGATAACATGCAACAATGAACTTCATACACATTAATAGAAGAAATTACTACTATCTGTGAGACCCATCAAGATTTTTGGATGACGCATGGATTAAATACTCAACTAGCTTTGGGCATACATCATTACGTATGAAATGTCCAATCTCGTTCAAGAATATCAATAAGTTATTACTGTATGAGATATGTCATTCATGAAAATGGGTGAGTTATTAATGTAAGAGATACGTGTCTTCAAAAAATTATCTATATTTAGAATTTTAACAATTAGGTTAATAGTCAATTTATGAGCACTAATGACATTAATACTAGTTGAAGAGCATCAAATTTGTTATAACATTATTTGAAATTTAATGTACTAATTGTGTTTTGTGCTAAATAAAAAATAAAATAGCAGTCTTAAATGTTATTTATAAGAAACAATAAATAAATTATAATCTTAATAATTGAAATTGTAATAAATTATTTTGTTTTATCTTAATAATAAAATAAAAGTTTGTGATGAAAAATTTGTAGACACTTATTTTTGTGATAAGTATTTAGTTTAATTGTTTAGGTATAACAATTAAAGAATGTGTATAAAATAAGTATTAAAATTGGTTAACCTATTAATTTTTCTATTGTGCTCTTGGCTTCGTACACCATGTCTCACAAGAAACTACTTGGTCTCCCCATTCAGATTTCCCCAAATCAAATGTTTGGGTTGTGCCTTCTACCACTGGCATTTCAAATGTTGCAACTGAAGGCTCAAATTTAGGATGGGAGGTTGCTCCTATAACATGTTCAAATTTTGGATGGGGCTTCTCTATCAATCTTAGTTTGGCATCCACTTTTGTTGAGAGCACCTCATGCAAGGATATGGAAGAAAGATAACACAAAGGTTTCCCTCTATTTTTTTGGGTAATTTTCCAAACTTTAGGCATGCTATGGTAATTGTTGACAATCTTGGTTGAATTTGAGTCCTACATGCCTGCTGTTTGATATGCATGAAAATGTAAAATTTGATAAATTTTGAATTCTTGATGGTATTAGTTTTGTTCATCGATATAATAAGATTGTAAATATCGATGTTAGTCACTTGTACATATTGCGACAATGTTGGATTTTCTTTTCTGGTTCTTTCCTAATAAATCTATTGTGCATTTTAGATTTATGTATTTTAGTATTATTATAGATAATTTTAAAATTTTGAACTAAAAAAATAGAAAACTTTTCAACTCTAAATATTTAAAAAAATAGTAAAGTTTTCATCCATATCTAAAATTTTACCAACCTTATTTATAAGGTTGGGAACTTTTGTTTTTGGTGGTGGTTTGCAATTAATTTTTATAGTTTAAAAATGATTTATTTTTAAATTAATTTTCATTCAATAATTTCTATTTTTCATTGACTAGTGACATTTTTTTCCAGAGGTTAAATCAATATTTTGAGATAAAAAATTAGGGAAATATAGAAGGTTCTTCAATACTAGAACAATCCACTTTGTAGAATGTACTTTAGGATTTGAAAATCCAACAATATTTTGTTGCAGACAAGATACATGGATCAACATCATTGTCAACAATAATGATTATACCAACAATGAGAAGGAAATCAAATCCTGAACAAAAAAGGAATTTCAAAGGAGGATATTCTAAATAAAGTCAACTACCGGGCTAGAGAAGATTCAAGGAAAAAAAATTCTGAGCACTTACAACTTCAATGTACTAATTTTTGCTCTAATTAAAAATGCAAAAGTGTCACCTTGTGTTCTTCTTCAAGTTCTAAAATTCTCTTACAAGGAGGCTTGACGATGCAACTGCTGATTTTTATCCGGCTAGAATCACTCATCATAGATTTGCACACGAATCAATTCATCACCAAGAGTATTCAACAATAGTGCATTCACATCCACATTTGGGTCTACACACATCAACACAATTCTCAAATCAAAATTAACTACTCTATAAAACCCCAAATCAAAAATTCATAGAAAATTCTCCCATTCTGAAACTAAATATCCTTCCATAATGAGGCATTGTGGGAAGACTTTTCCTCCACTTCATACCAGCCTACTACCCCCAATTATCATTGCTACCATTGTTATTGTTGTTCTAGGGTTGATGCCCATCATTTGTAGATGAAACACTAGCTTGGACAAAGGCCGAAGTGTCATTGGATTGAGTATTTTGCAATTAATATTATTCCACACAGACGAAGAACCCAAGCTTCTATTCAACAATTCCCACTATTCTTGAAAGGTCCATGCATACATATCTAAGCAACCTAAACTTTGGTAACTTGGCCTAATGAACAATATGAGTTACAAGAACCACTCAAAATCATTTGGATCAATAAAACAATCTGACTAAACCTCTTGACATCATGAAATTCATAAAAATGAGACTAAATGCAAAGACACACAACAACCCAGCAAAAGGCCAAAAACTATAATCAAAATCTAAATGGAAAAAAAAATGGATTGTTCGAAATGCTCATCCTCTACACTCCAAACATAAGTCTGAAATGAAGAATTAAAGCTTTAATATTATAGCCCTTTGAATAGATAACACACAACAACAAACTTCACACGCGTTAACAAAAGAAATTACTATTGTCCGTGGCACCCATCAAAATTTTGGGATAGCACATGGATTAAATACTCCACCACTTTTGGACATATGCATTACGTATGAACTGTCCAATCTCATTCAGAAATATCAATGAGTTATTAATGCATGAGACATGTCATTTATGAATATGGGTGAGTTATTTATGTAAGAGATATGTGTCTTCAAAAAATTGTCTATATTTTAAATTTTAACAATTAGGTTTTATAATCAATTTATGAGCACTAATGAAATTAATACTAGTTGAAGAGCATCGGATTTGTTCTAATATTATTTGAAATTTTATGTATAAATTATCTTTTGTGTTAAATAAAAATTAAAAAAGTAGGCTTCATTCTTATTTATGAGAAACAATAAATAAATTATCATCTTAATAATTCAAATTGCAATAAATTGTTTTGATTTATTTTAATAATAAAATAAAAGTTTGTGATGCAAAAATTTGTAGACACTTATTTTAGTGATAATTATTTAGTTTAATTGTTTAGGTATAGCTATTAGAGAATGTGTATAAAATAAATATTAGAAGTGGTTAACCTAGTAATTTTTCTATTGTGCATTTCAGATTTATATATTTTAGTAATATTATAGACAATTTTAAATTTTTGAACTAAAATAATTAGCATGCTTTTTAACTCTAAGTATTAAATTTTAAAAAAAGTTTCCATCCATATCTAAAATTTTACTAGCCTTATATATGGGGTAGGGAACTAATGTTTTCAGTGGTAGTTTGAAATTAATTTTTATAACCAAAGTCTCTATAGTGCTAAAGTTTTAAAATGTTTTACTTTTAAAATTATTTTTTATTCAATAATTTCTATTTTTTCACTGGCTAGTAACATTTTTGCCAAGGGTTAAATTATTTTTCTGAGATAAAAAATTAGAGAAATATAGAAGGTTCTTCAATATTGGTAGAGTCCACTTTGCAAAGTGCACTTTAGGGTTAAAAAACCCAAAAGCATTTTGTTGTAGACAAGATACGCTGATCGACACCATTGTTGTGATAGATGCCATTGTCAACAATAGTGATTATGCCAACAATGAGAAGGAAATCAAATCCCAAACAAAAAAGGAATTCAAAGGAGGATATTCTAAATAAATTCAACTATCGGGCCAGAGAAGATTCAAATAAAAAACATTGTGAGCACTTATAGCTTCAATGTACCAATTTTTTCTCTAATTAAAAATGTAAAAGTATCCTCATGTGTTCTTCTTCAAATTCTAAAATTCTCTTATAAGGAGGTCTGACAATGCAATTGCATATTTTTATCCGACTAGAATCCCTCATCATAGGTTTTGCACATGAATCGATTCATCGCCAAGAGTCTTTTTCGATAGTGTATTCACATCCACATTCGGGTCTGCATACATCAACACAAATTCTCAAATCAAAATTTCATTGAAAATTCTCCCATTCTTAAACTAAATATCCTTCCATAATGAGGCATTCTAGGAAGACTTTTCTTCCACTTCATACTAGCTTGCTACCCCCAATTGTTGTTGCTACCATTGTTAGTATTATTCTGGGGTTGATGCCCATCATTTATAGAAGAAACACTGGCCTGGACAGAGGCTGAAGTGTCATTGGATTGAGTTTGCTTCAATTAATATTATTACACATGGACAAAGAACCTAGGATTCTATTTAGCAATTCCCCCTATTCTTGAAAGGTCCCTACCTACATATTTGAGCAACCCAAAATTTGGTAACTTGGTCTAATGAACAAGATTAGTTACAAGAATCACTCAAAATCAGCTAGATCGATAAAATAGTCTGATCGAAGCTCTTGACATCATAAAATTCATAAAAATGAGACTAAATGCAATGGCACACAACATCCCATCAAAACCCCAAAAATCATAATCAAAACCTGAATGGAAAACAAAATGGATCGTTTGAAATGTTTGTCCTCTGCACTCTAAACATAAGTCTAAGACGAAGAACTAAAGCTTTGAGATTCTAGCCCTTTGAATAGATGACATGCAACAACAAATTTCACACTCATTAACAAAAGAAATTATTTTCGTTTGTGACATCCATTAAAATTTTGGGACAATGCATGGATTAAATACTCCACCAATTTTGGACATACGTTGTTACATATGAACTATTCGATCTCGTTTAGGAATATTGATGAGTTATTAATGCATGAGATATGTCATTCATGAATATGGGCGAGTTATTAATGTAAGAGATATGTGTCTTCAAAAAATTGTTTATGTTTTGAATTTTAACAATTAGGTTTTATAATCAATTTATGAGCACTAATTACATTAATACTAGTTGAAGAGCATCATATTTTTTATAATATTATTTGAAATTTTATATAACATTGTCTTTTGTGTTAAATAAAAAAATAAAAAGTCATCTTATTATTATTTATGAGAAACAATAAATAAATTATAATCTTAATAATTCAAATTGTAATAAATTATTTTGTTTTATTTTAATAATAAAATTAAATTTTGTGATGAAAAATTTGCAGACACTTATTTAAGTGATAAGTATTTAGTTTAATTGTTTAGATATAACTATTAGAGAATGTGTATAAAATAACTATTAAAATTGGTTGACCTAGTAATTTTGGTATTACGAATTTTAGATTTATATATTTCAGTAATATTATAGATAATTTTAAATTTTGAAACTAAAAAAATAGAAAACTTTTCAACTCTAAATATTTAAAAATAGTAAAGTTTTCATCTATATCTAAAATTTTAACCAAAACTAATCCTAATCCTATATTAATTAAAGCTAGGGCCAAACTAAAATGACCCCTAACAAAATTTCACATTACTTACAACATACAAATAAATTTCAATTTTTTTAAGAAAAAGGGGTAAAAACTTTATTGAAAATTAGAACCATAGATTACAAAACAACAAAGAGCCAAAGCCCCAGAAACCACTAGAGACAACAAAAAGGCAAGAGCCATATCATCCCTCCCCAATACCACTTACATCTTCTACAAGAGCCCTCTCCAGATCCTAACATAACTCATAGGGCATCTGCTCCCACTCATCAATCTTTCGGCCATCTATGTTTTCTGATGCTCATTTTGCCAAGCAATCAACTGACCTATTCCACTCTCTTGGAATATGGGCATAAGACATTGAATCCATCAAAGAACTAACCTATAATATCTATTGCACTATCGTGGACAACTGCTAGCTAACATCAAAAAATTTCCTCTCAAAGGGCAAATTGACCAGGACCTGAGAGTCCACCTCACAAATCACCTTACGCTGCCCAAGAGCATAAACTCGCTTCAAAGCATATAGGATGGCCAAACCCCTATTAACAGTCTACACCCCTTTATTGGCCAAGAAAATAAAAACCACTAATCCAAAAGAATCCCTACCAATCCCACCAATCCAAGCTGAACCTGGATTACCCTTGGAAGAACCATCTGTATTAATTTTCAAAAGACCAGCAGGAGGGGGCAGCCATCTCCCTATCCTTTGAACTTTTTTCTTCACACGTCTACCTCTCTTGACACAAGCTGAGGCCAGAGATACCCCCTGTATACCAAGCCTATCCACCATCTCAACATCACCTTTTTCAAGTGGCAACACAATCTCACTCTTAGCTTCAAAATTTTCTTGGATCATTCCCATAATTATACTCCAAACCTGTTGGATCCCCAATTTTTTGCCCCAAAAGATTCTTTGATTCCTTTCCAACTAGACTTGCTATAGTAGAAAGATAGGGCCAGTATACAAGACATCCTAATCTCATCCAAAACTCTACCAGGGAAGAGGCATGAACACATGGACACTTCCAAACATTCCACCAAAAATGCCAGAGTTGTAGGGTGAAGGAGCATCAAAAGAATAAGTGTGGAGAGTCTTCCTCCCCACCACTATAGAGAACACACCTCAAAGGGCTAGAAAAGCCCCTGTTCTGAATATTGTCCCAAGTCAAGAATCTATTCCAAACTAGAGTCTAAACAAAGCAATTACACTTTGGCCAAGAGAACTTATTCCATACTCTCTTCCACCAAGGAACCTCCTTCTGCAAAAATTGTTGGGAGAGCAACACTTGGTACCCATAAGAAATAGTATAAGCACCCTTGGGATTAGGGGACTAGGCCAACACATCACTATCCATAAGGGCACTATAGTTATGACAAAAAAGAATGTAATGAAGCTCAGCACACTCCACCTCCAACCCAAAAATGGGCCATTCCTCTGGGTGCTTCCATTTTGCTTCCACCAGCTAGCCTTGAGAGGAAAAGTACTTAAAGTCACACACCCTTGTCCATCCAGCTTCACAAAACCTCTAGGACAATTTACTCAAATGTGGATATTAGATGACCATGGGAGGGTAGCCATCCCTAGAATCATGCTAGAAATGTGCCTATGACCCACTCTTATAGATCTAGAATAGGCCACCCTTAATGAGCTCAACCCCTTTCTTAAGAGTCCTCCAAATAACCAGACCTTTCCCTGTCAAGCTATACTGAGGGATATCTTTTTGGGGGATCCCAAAAAAGTACTTATGGGACAAAATTCTAGCCCATGCCCATTCTTTTTCCACACACCATCGCCAATACAATTTAGCTGGCAGAGTAGTACTAGATAACAAGGATTGCCGTAATCCAAGACCACCAAGCTATTTTGGGCTATAAACAACCTCCCATTTGATAAGGCTCCACTTAGTTGATGATAAATTTCTAGACCATAAAAACTATCTTGCTAAGGAAATCAAGGTCCCTAACAAAACTCTTTGGCACCACCTGAATCATACACCTATAGAGAGGAAGAGCCTACACTTGAGATTGAAGTAGCTAGACCTGACCAGCAAAGGATAGCCAGCGATGGGTCCAATGATTAAATTTGACCCAGAGCTTATCCAGAATAACCTACCAAGAGTCCCTAGACTATCTGCCAGCTGAGATGGGAATCCCAAGGTAAAGCAAAGGAAGATTCCCAATTTGGAATTTGAGAATATGAGTAACTCTTTGTTGAATGGAAGGTGGAGTGTTGAAGAAAAAAATGGATGACTTAACTTCATTAATTAACTAGCCGAAAGTAGCAAGATAAACATCCAACACCTTGCACATATTAGAAGCCTCCCTAATGGTAGCCATGCCCATAAAAGTCATATCATCCACAAACTATAGGTGAGATTGTACAGGAAGGCCTCCTCCCCATTGCCAACCCTGAATGAAGCCCCCTTCAACACTCATTTTTATCAACCATCCCAAACCTTCCACCAAAAGAAGAAACAAGTAGGGAGAGAGGGAGTCGCCTTGCCGCAAACCGTGATAGGCCCCAAAGAGATTAGAATGCTCCCCATTAATCAAAATTGAAAAAGAAGTCAAAGTCACACAACTCATAACCCAGTGAATCCAATCTTCCTCAAAACCAAAGGCACTCAAAACCTTCTGCAGGAAGGACTAATGAACTCTGTCATAAGCCTTGGCCATGTCCAGCTTGATGAACATAGCCTTGTCTTTGGGATTGGCCATGGAATGAATAGTCTCAATAGCCACAACCACCCCATCCAAAATCTAGCGGCCTGCCACAAAGCCACTTTGTTCTTTAGAGATTAGCAATGGAAGCCACTTGTTTAATCTTTCAACAACCAACTTAGATATAATTTTATAAGTTACATTACAAAGAGAGATAGGGTGGAATTGACTTAACTAATCAACCCCCTCCCCCTTGGGGAGCAAGGAAGGTAAAGTTCAAGGCCTAGAGCATTTTCTTATTCTTCTAGGATTCTTGAACAAATCCCAATAAATCTAATTTGATATTGTCCCAAAATTCCTAGAAGAACTCAATCGGAAAGCCATCTGGACCAGGAGCCTTTCCTTTTTTCATCTAGAAAATAGTCTTCTCTAACTCCTCCAAAGATATGGTACTCATAAGATGTTCTTTCATTTCTAGAGAAACTAAAGAAGGAATGCAGGAGAGAACCTGAACCTCTGCAACTGAGTCCCCTTGTGATTCCTCCTTAAATAAAGAAGCAAAATACTGCATAGCTTCATTAGAGATATCCTGAGTAGAAGATAAAACCTCCCCCCTATCATTCAACAAAGTTGATATAGAATTTCCATGTTGTCTATCCTTCAATGAATTGAAGAAGAAGGTAGTATTCTTATCACCCTCTTGAAGCCACTCAATCTAAGCTTTTTGTTTCCAAAAGATTTCCTACCTCAGCTCCCATTCCTCCAAGTTTTTTAAAGCTCTAGCTTCCTCCCACAACAAATACTCAGACACCCCTTCCTCCCTAATCAACCTACTAATATCATTCAACTCCACTTGAGCCTCATATTTTGCATGGTAAATGTTTCCGAACCATTGTTGGTTCTATTTCTTAAGCTGATACTTAACATATTGGAGGAGGTTATCAAAAGTATACATTGTTGCACCAAAAGCAGGCCTATCATCCTTCTACCAATTAGAAATAAATTCATAAAGGTCTGAGTTCCTTAACCACATGAGCTAGAACTTGAAAGGTGGCTTCTAAGGCAATCGAGCTAAAGAAATGACAAGCTTTATGGGCCAGTGATTTGAACCTCTCCAATCTAATATCTCAGAACTGGAAGACCACAATCCACCCACCCAAAAATAGGAAACCATAAAGTGATCTAATCTTTTAGCAATGCATTTGTTACCCACCCTTCTATTGTTCCAAGTGAATTGACCATTGCTAGGCTTGATATCCACTAGATTGAGTGCTGATATATTATCCCAGAGCAGGACAAAAGAGGGCTCAAGTCTTGCATTACCTCCCATTTTTCAGTTAAATCTAGAATAGCATTAACGTCTCTAGAAATAATCCATGGCAAGTAAGGAAATAGGCTATGAACCAAATGAATATTATTCCAAACAAGAAGTTTAACTTGGAACTCAATGGGAGCATCGATATTGGAAAAGAGAACATATTCTCCTACTTCGAGGCACAAAGAAACCATGGATAATGAGGACTTAAAGGAAATCCATGAAATAGGTTGGACCTTTCGTGGGTTCTAGAGACATGCCACACCCCCCAAAGATCCCTAAGCTCCAATGCACTGGCATTGACCATTCCTCCACAATTTAGGTGCTATACTTATCATACATTCCATAGAAACCTTGGTCTCCTGAAGAAAAAGAACATCAGGAGAATGACTTCTAACTAATTCAAGAACAACTTTTTTTCTAGGGCCGTTGTTCAAGCCCCTTACATTCCAAGAAATAATGATCATTTCAGAGGAGTCAAAAAGTGGGAATCCAAGGTCTTAACAGATCTTGACTCCACCAAAGTCTCCCCTATCATCTTAGTCTTCTCCAAGTTCTTCTTGCATCCAATTTTAACTCCTTTCTCTAAAACCCCCTTCTTGCCATCCTTTTGAAGAATGCCCAAATGAGGAGAAGATTTATGCCACTTATCCATATCCAAAACCATAGTTTGTACATGAAGAGCAATGCCCTCTACTCCCTATCCCAAATCAGCATTTGGCCCTAATATCAACTGAGCCCCAGTTTACCCATCTGTGACCATAGGCATGGAAGATTCCACATGAGAAGAAGAATGAGGAATGGGAGAGGTATTCTCTAGTTCAAACTCTGCCATAAAATGATCTACACTGATTAATCTAGGATTAACTTCTTGCTGACCCAATTCATCCAAAACTTCAAACCTGTTAAAAGTATCTTCATCCTGTCTCTCTAATAGAGTCCTCTTCTAACCCCTATTTGAATTTCAAGCTTTAACCTAAACAAAACCCTTAGCATCCATGCCCTTGCCAGTAATAGGCTTCTTTCCTCTAGCCACACCAAGATTGTTATGAGGAAGAGGCAGAGGCTGCTGCTCCACTGACTTAGCCTTTGGACATCTACGCACTGGGTGGCCATATTCATGATGAAGGTGGCAAAAAAAAAGCAAGGTCTCATAATCTAGTTGAAGCACCTAGGAGTGTGAGCCCGCACACATTTCCACCACATCTGGTAAAGGTTTACTCAAATTAATTTCCACACAAATTCAAGAAAAAGTCATAACTTTGTTACCCAAGGTTTATGTTGAAGACCCCACTGGCTTTCCGAGCATTGATGCAAGCATATGAAGAACATCCTCACAACAACATCCTATTGGAAATCTAGGTAACTGAACCCACATTGGAACACGATTTGGAAGCTCCTCAGAAGGATTAAATCCTACATGCCATGGGTTGATGAATAGACCTACCTGGTTGTAAAAATAGGGCCTGCCCTCAAAAACCCTATTTCAATTAGCCATGCAAATAAATGTAACCATGAAAATTTTTTTTGCACACAAGGTGACCTCCATTTCACCCTCTGGTTCCCAAACTCTCCAAGCCCAATTTTTCAAAAATTGAAGAGAAACTCTTAATCCCAAGAATTTGCAATACAATGAGTGCTTAGAATAGTATTTGACATCCTCAACAATCATTTCAAAAGGGATTACCAATTTGGGTCTTTCTTTACAACACTTGAGGCAACCATTAATCTTCGTGATCTGAGATCCCTTAGGTGAGCTCGAATCTGTAGGATCTGTAATCAGAGAAAAGAGGGTATTATCAATAACCCTCATCTCATGTCCCAGGGGATTCATCCCTCCCGCAACATGAAAAACCTCATTTGGCATAGCCCTAGATGGCTCACCCATTGCCATAGCTTGCAATGCCTTGGAGAATCCATAGCAAGGGGATCCACCCAGGAAAAATCATAATGTCGAGCTACTAAAATGTAGATCGAGATTCGTCTAGGAAAATCACAAAGTTGAGCCACCAAAATGTAGGCCGACATCCATGAAAGAGGCTACCACTTCCTTCACCAACGATAACCACTATTCCCCACCCCTACATAATGACCAGTCACCTCCCACCTTTGCATGCATAGGATAGAAGATACAAGCTAGGGCACAATTTCCCTAGCTCAATAGCAAGTTGCAGAGCCTCGCCATCATCTCCAATAAATTTCAAATCAAAGAGTATTTATTATTTACAAATCTTACTCAGTTTAACTTCTTAAAGAATACTAACAATAATATAACATTTATACATGTATAAGACCCATGGTGAATTATATCATCTAACTATATTTTTCTTAAACAATAGGCAGGGACTCTAGCTCTACCAGAGCTCTTGTTGATCTATGTGACATTTAGGTAATTCTATGATATTCCAATTCTAGTTTTATCTAGATGTTCAAAGAGGTGAGATGGGGTCATTCATATACTACTTGTGTGAATATTACTTAGGTGTAATGAGTGCTAAAGGTATCATTTATTCTGATGAGATGTATTTTCTTACAAAAAACTACCCATATATATGGGTTAATGAGTTTGATTGGAAATTTATACAATTAAATCATGATAGCAATATCATTATTTCATTTATGGAAAATATTTACTACTTATCCATCAATGAGAGTCTTCATTTTAATATTTCAACATAGTATTAGTGACTATTTATGCTCTAATATACTATTAGTGAAAAGTGATAGGGGAAGAGCATAAATAGTCATTATTGCTAACTTTGTGCACCCTAATTTCTTAAACAATAAATCTTATTTTAATGATTTTTCTAGTTGTCTTCATATGTGACTTAAGTACTTTTTTCTATTGTTATAGCTACTAAGTAGTAAAGTGGAATATTGTAGGATTTGTTGTGTGAAAAGGTCAAACAATGATCATTACAAAGTGTAGTTTAAAACATATTGTTCAATGCAATATTCTAGTATTTACTATTTTACTACTTTACATCTTTATGTCTTATACATCTTTTCATGACTAGCATTTTAAGTATTTATGCATACTATATATGCCCCCTAGTTGTTGTTGTCCCTCCACCATCTCAAAATTAAGACCCCTTTGCCCTGTTGTCCTAGAAATTTGCCCCATGTTCCAACATTCTCCTCTCCCTAATGAAAGTGCAACTATGCATCTTAGAGTAAGAATTAGATGAGAAGGTGAATTATTTCAACTCATGTCTACATTATTTGCTATGAAATGCAACATACAATCAACATCTCAGCATGCACTAAGAAGGAAATTGCTATAGACATTAGTGATAATGAAATAAAAATAGAATTTAGGATGATGATTTGTTGGAAATATAAGAGGAGTAACTCTTGCGGGGGGGGGGGGGGGGGGGGGGGGCTGAATTAGTTACCACTAAGATAAATCCCAAATCCCTTAAATTTCAACTATAAAATCCAAATTGATAAAATAGATTACTACTAATACTCAGTAAACACACATAAATAGTTGTAACTCGGTAAATGCAGAGTGTGAATTACTTTAGTGAATCTTAAGATGTTATTAGTAATTATTTGCAACCATGAAAGAAATAACATGAACACATGAGACACCAAGATTTAACATGGAAACTTAATTTGGGAAAACCACCAATGTAACTAGTTACTATTTTTCACTCTTCTGAAGTGAGCCCTATTAGGAGCCAACCCTGTTAAAGGTTACAAAACACATTGTTAGGTGTGACCCTATTAAAGGATTTAATCACCCTATTAGGAGTGGCCTTGCAAAAGATCTTAAAAAAAATTAATGGAATTGCCACCTTGTTAGAGGATTTACAAATGGTTGTGAAGCCAACTCTATTCAGAGATTTTAGATCATTGCTACAATCGTTAGAGAGTAACAATAAAATGAACAGATTGTGATGCAACTGAATTGCCAATTATAGATCTCTTCTTTGGTTCATACTTGATCCTTCCTGATCGAATAATACTTTTCTGCTCCACAAGGATATCTTCTTTATCCTTCAAGTTCACTTCCTCTTCTTATCTCTTTCAACTTTTTCAACTTGCATCTCACACACTCTTTGAAATCACAACTTGACCTTTTACTTATACCTTTCAAATTGTCAAGTCAGCTCAAATACAACTTAGAATAACCAATATTCATCACCTCAATCAGCTAGAATAAATAGGTAAATTAATTAAGCTTTACATGCCACAATAAGAAAATCCTTTGGTAGCCCACCCAGCTCGGTAGAAATTGATTTTGAAGCAATTTCATGTGTTAACCAACATAAGCTTAGTTAACACTGCAAACTTACAAAATTCCTTAGGTAACT
The DNA here is from genome assembly GCA_028749045.1 of Cupressus sempervirens. NCBI lineage: Eukaryota > Viridiplantae > Streptophyta > Pinopsida > Cupressales > Cupressaceae > Cupressus > Cupressus sempervirens. Next base: position 390,208,689 of record CM053783.1, read on the forward strand.
GAGTGAACTTAGTTTACACTGATTCTATTCAACTTTCCCTTTGTTAACTAAGTGAGCTTAGCTAACACTCTTTTCTGCTTAACTTTCTTTGATGCCCGAGTGAGCTCGATAAAAACTGCCTTCTGCACAAAGTAAACTTAGGAACGCTCGATAGACTAGGAAAAGTGTCTTCACTGACCAAATGAGCTTGGCATGCACTTATTGCCAACTGATATGACATTTGTGTAACATCAAGGAAAACACACAATTAATCAATTGTATCCAACAATCTCCCTCTTTGGTATTGATGGCAACACAACATGTCATAGCACAATGAAATTTAGAGAACAAGACTCCCTCTATTAGAAAGTTTCTCCCTCTTTGATTTTATCCAAAAAACTTCTCTTATAGTATTCTCCCTCTATGAATGAACAACTTAAATTCTCCTTCTTCAAAATTTTAGAAATATATGATAGTAAATTTCTCCCTCTTTGACAACACATGCCAAAGAAAATTCTAATTAGTGCCAATGTACCTTGAGTATAGATTCATCTGCAATATGTCCTTATCAATAGTGCATCAACTGATTGATCTTCAACTTGGTTCCTGTTGATGCATCACTAAACTTTATTTAGTGAGCTTCAAATAAGGGAATGACCACTAGCTTACCTCTTAGATACAAAAATGTATCCTTAGGTAATGGCTTTGTGAATATATCTACAATTTTTCCTTTTGTATGCACATATTCCAATTTGATTTCTTTGTCCTGTACTAATTCTCTTAGAAAGTGATATTTGATAGAAATGTGTTTTGTTTTGGAATGCATCATTGGATTCTTTGATATGTTGATTGCACTTGTGTTATCACAATACATCACTATTGGTTCTTTGATCTCAACCTTCATTCCTTCCAACAACTATTTAAACCAAACAATGTTAGAACAATTCACTACTGCTGCTACATATTCTTCTTCTGCTGTGGATTGAGATGTGTAGTTTTGCTTCTTGCTTGTCTAAGATACCAACCTTTTGCCAAGAAATAATGCTCCACCACTAGTGCTCTTTCTATCATCAAGATTTTCTACCCAATCAGCATCAATAAATACTTTTAGGTCAAGGTTACCTCCAATTTTGTACCATAAGCCATAATCTTTAGTACCTTTCAGATATCTCAAGATTCCTTTTATTGCCATCATGTGATTTTCTCTAGGTTTAGCTAAGAATCTTGCTACTATCCCAATAAATAAGGAAATATTAGGCCTTGTATGTACCACATACTGTAATTTCCTAATCATTGATCTGTATAAGGTCTGATCTACTTCTTTGGAGTCATCATCTTTGTTAAGCTTAAGTCCAGTACACATGGGGGTTCCAACTGGTTTTGAATCCTCCACCCCAAATTTCTTGAGTATCTCTTTGATGTACTTAGATTGAGTGATATAGATACCATTTTTTTTTTTGCTATATCTACAATCCAACAAAGAATTTTATTTCACCAAACATGGACATTTCAGATTCCTTATTCATTTGTTCTAAAAATGATTTGCATAAGTCATCATTTCCTATGAATAGAGTATCATCCACAAATATTTATGCCAACACAATCTTCTTATCTAATCCTTCCTTGATGTATAGGCTTCTATTATCATTTGTTCTTTGAAAACCAATTTGTATCAAATAGTCATCTAGTCATTCATACCAGGCTATAGGAGCTTGTTTGAGATCATATACGGCTTTGTGTAATTTGTAAACAATGTCCCTTTTTTCTAGATCAACAAAACCTTGTATTTATTCAATGTAGACCTCCTCATCAAGAATTTCATTCAAGAATGTAGATTTAACATCCATCTAATATACTTTGAATCCTTTGTGAGTTACATAAGCAAGTAAAGTGCTAACACCTTCTAATCTTGCAATAGGGGCAAAATTTTCATCATAATCAATACCTTCTTCTTGATAATAACCTTTACACACCAACCTTGCTTTGTTTCTTAACACTTTTCCATCTTCATTTCGCTTATTTTAGAATACCCATTTGGTACCAATCACATTTTTATCTTTGGGCCTAGGTACAAGAGTCCAAGTTTTATTCTTTTCTATCTGTTCTATTTCTTCATTTATAGCCTCAATTCAACTTTCATTTTCTAATGCATCTTTAACACTTCTAGGTTCAAATTCAACAAGTAAACATGTACCTTTTAGTTTGCTTCTAGTCATTGTTCCATTAGATTTGTCTCCAATAATCTAATCAGGTGCATGCCTTCTGACATATTTAGCCAATATAGGTTCTTTGACTTTTGAATGAGCTGCACTGTCTTCATTTTAAATCTCAACTTTTGATTTGGGTCCTTCTATATGTGGCTCAAGTTCTTTAGACTCAGTTTGCACTAACTCGATAGCCTCTGAATGTGACTCGGGTCCCTGTGACTCAGTTTGCACTTCTTACAACTCGGTAGTTGATGGAGATTCAGAGAGCTCAAGAGACAAAGTCTCCTTTTTTTCAAATGTGTTTGGTAATGTATCAGGTTCATAGTAGACAAATCTTTTGTAATCTTCTAGTTCCTTTTTGCTTTCTTCTTCAGTCTTTTCTAAAAGCTCATCAATTCTCACATGTGCACTTTCTATGATTTTGTGAGTAGACAAATTCAGATATTTGTATGCTTTACTTCTGCAAGAATATCCTAGAAATATACCTTCATCACCTTTTACATCAAAATTTCCTTTTCTAGGTTCTTTCAAGATATAACATTTGCTGCCAAATACTTTCAAGTAACTTACATTGGGTTTGTAGCCATACCATAGCTCATAGGGAGTTTTGTTTAAGTCCTTCTTCAATTGAACTCAGTTCAAAGTATGAACTGTAGTGCTGATAGCTTCCTTCCAATATTTGATAGCAACATTATTTTCAATCATTAGTGTCCTTGCACAATCCATAATGGATTTGTTTCTTCTTTCATCTATTCCATTCTACTCAAGAGTACCAAGGGTTGATACTTGTCTTTTGATTCCTCTTTCAATGCAAAAATTGTTGAATTCATTTGAGATGAATTCACCAGCTCTATCTGATCTTAAGCATTTCAATCTTTTTCTAGTTTCCTTTTCTACTCTAGCAAGATACCATTTGAATTTCTCAAAAGCTTCTGATTTTTCTCTGAAATACATAATAGTTATCATTCTAGAATAATCATCAACAAAAAGAATGAAATTTTTTTCTCCACTATAGGTTTCTATTCCAATGGGTCCACATAAATTAGTATGCACAATTTCCAAGACATCTTCTGACAGATAGTTTTTTCTTTTAAAACTACTCTTTCCCATTTTACCAATTTGGCAATTCTTGCATAATCCAACATCAGGTTTCTTCAAACTAGGAAGACCTCTTACCCTTCTAAGTTTGTTGATCTTGACCATGTTATCAAAGTTTACATGACGTAGTTTTCTATGCCATAACCAACATTCTTCTACTAGAGCAATGAAACATGAACAATCACCAAGATCAAGATAAAATAGTTTAACTTTTGTATGCCTACCCGATCCAATTAGATTTCCTTGGTTATCCAATAGTCTTGCCTTGCCATTCATGAATTCTACCTTGAGTCCAATGTTGTTCAGCTGTGCCACACTTAGTAAATTATGTTTTAGTAATTTAACCCAATAGGAATTGTCACATACAAGTTCATTGGTTAATGAGATTTGGCCTTTCCCTTTTATGCAACAAGGTTCATTGTTCCCAAACCTTACACTACCTTCATCATAGTGTTCAAAATTTTCAAACTTAGTTTTGTCTCTAGTCATATGGTGAGAACATCCACTATCTATGATCCATGTGTCATTTTTGCTAACATGAGAGACAAGTGCCATCTTATCTCCTTCATCATCAGATTCATCTTTTACAACAATATATACTATTTCATCTTCACTATTATCAGAATCCTTAGCCATAAAACGAGTTTTCTTACCTTTGTCTTTGTAGGATTTGTGACCTTTGAATTCCTTCTTACCTATGTACTTGTGGCTTTTCTTCTCTTCATTGCCTTCTTTGTTTGGACATCTAGTAGCAATATGACCAATTTCTTCACAAGAAAAACAAATTAGAGGGATTTTACCTTTGTACTTTCCTCTACTCTTGAAATATTTCTTTGCAAGTAGAGCTTCAAAAATTTTGAGATCACCATTAGAACTTTCTTTAGTTTCTTCCTCATTTTTTGATTGATTATCTTTTATTTTCTTGCCTTTTTCTTTGAGTGAGAGTTTAGCTTCAAATACAGACTCAATATTCTTGAAAGCAGGAACATAGTTGTCAAAGTTGTCAATCTTCCTACTAGGGCATCCAAACTTAACTTTTATTTGGATCATATCTCTTTTCTTGAATAGTAGATACTCTAATTACATAGATGGAAAGCAAAGTTCTAAGTACTTTACTTACAATAGTTTCTTCTTTGATTTCTCCTCTAGATGCTCTGATTACACTAACATTGGTCTTGATTCTTTCTAAATATTTTGCAACATTTTCATCTTCTCTCATTCTCATTTGATCAAATTGTCCTCTAAGGCTTTCTATTTTGTCTTTTCTTACATTTTCATCACCTCCATAGATTTCTTTTAGTTTTTTCCACATATCAAAAGTAGTTTTACAGTCTTTGACCTCATCAAATTTAGCATAACTGAGAGCAGATGCAATGTCAATCATCATGATGTTATGGTTCTTCATTTCAGCAATATCATCAACTAATAATGTTCTAGTGGGAGTTTTATATTCTTCATCAAGATATTTTCATCCTAAATCACTAGTGGTAGCCAAGTGAAGCCTCATTAGTCCTTGCCATGCTACAAAGTTGTCTCTGTTCAACTTTGGAATCTCTCTCTTGTATGACATCTTGATCTTTAGCTTAGGTCCTTGAAACCTTCTCTGCAAGCACCAAAAGCTTTGATACCAATTGTTGGAAATATAAGAGGAGTAACTGAGGGGGGGGGAGGTGAATTAGTTACCACTAAGATAAATCCTAGATCCCTTAGATGTCAACTATAAAATTCAAACTGATAAAAATGATACTCAGTAAACACAAAGAAATAGCTGTAACTCAATAAATGTAGAGTGTGAATTACTTTAGTGAATTTTAAGATGTTATTAGTAATTATTTACAAGCATTAAAGAAATAATATGAACACATGAGACACTAGAAATAGTTGTAACTCGGTAAATGCAGAGTTTGAATTACTTTAGTGAATCTTAAGATGTTATCGGTAATTATTTTCAAGCATGAAAGAAATAACATGAACACATGAGACACTAGGATTTAACATGGAAACCCAATTTGGGAAAAACCACCAATGTAACTAGTTACTATTTTTCACTCTTTTGAAGTGAGCCGTGTTAGGAGCCAACCCTATTAAAGGTTACAAAACACACTATTAGGTGTGACCCTGTTAAAGGATTTAATAGGAATGGTCTTGCAAAAGGTCTTAAAACAATTCAATGGAATTTCCACCTTGTTAGAGGATTTACAAATGGCTGTTAAACCAACTCTATTAAGAGATTTTAGATCACTGCTACAATGGTTAGAGAGTAACAATGAAATGACCTAATTGTGATGCAACTGAATTGCTGATTATAGATCTCTACTTTGGTTCATATTTGATCCTTCCTAATTGAATAATACTTTTATGCTCTACAAGGATATCTTCTTTATCCTTCAAGTTCACTTCCTCTTCTTATCTCTTTCAACTTATTCAACTTGCATCTCACACACTCTTTGAGATCATAACTTGACCCTTTACTTATACCTTTCAAATTGTCAAGTTAGCTCAAATACAACTTAGAATAACCAATATTCATCACCTCAATTGGCTAGAATCAATAGGTAAATTAATTAAGCTTTACATGCCAAAATAAATAAATTATTTGGTAGTTGACCTAGCTCGGTAGAAACTGATTCTAAAGTGATTTCCTGTGTTAATCAACAAAATCTTGATTAACACTATGAACTTACAAAATTCCTTTGGTAATCGAGTGAACTTGGTTAACACTAACTCTATTCAATTTTCCCTTCATTAACTAAGTCAACTTGGTTAACACTCTTTTCTGCTTAACTTCCTTTGATGTCCGTGTGAGCTTTGTAAAAATTGCCTTTTGTACAAAGTAAACTCAAGAATGCTTAGTAGACTAAGAAAACTATCTTCACTGACCAAGTGAGCTCGACATGCACTGACTGCCAACTGATATGACATTTGTGTAACATCAAGGATAACACACAATTAATTAATTGTATCCAACATGACCATCATTTTTACAATGATTTTCCTTATTTTAGTGCCTTATTGCACTTGTAGTTTAGTGTACAATGGGCATGATAAGAGGGCCCTAAAGATAAACTATCACATCCTTAAGAAAATGACATTTCTACTATGATCTTTGATTTCTATGAACATGAAATGGTTGATCAAAAGATAGTCTATTCTTACCTTTATACCTTTTTATTTTTATGAATTCTTGCTGCAAGAATCTCTCTCTCTCTCTCTCTCTCTCTCTCTCTCTCTCTCTCTCTCTCTCTCTCTCTGTGTGTGTGTGTGTGTGTGTGTGTGTGTGTGTGTGTGTGTGTGTGTTCATTTCAATTCCCCTCACAAGAACAATGCAAAATGGGTATTCTTAATTTTTCATATTAAAGACTATATAAAAAAAATACAAAGTTATAACTGTCATAACTTTTTAGAAAATCTATAAGACCACACATGTTGTATATGTTAGCGTTTGTTTAAGTTTTTTTTCTTTTGATGTGAAAAGAGTTATAATATAATCATGGTAAATTGAATGGAATGTTTAGTCTAACATATAAATCCAAACATAATTCCTCAAAAGAAGTCACACTTTTACCTCTATTTAGGAGCTCTTTTTATTTCTTTGAACTTTTCCAAGTATGGTTTATATGTAAACCTCCTATGGAAAATGAGTCATTTTTAGGTTCATATAATGATTGTGTTGACAAAGAGAAAAAAAATACTAAAATGACATGGATTCTTTATAGTTTGAAAGTGACAAGAACATATATGTTTGTAACAAGTGTGTTTATATGAAAATTGGGTCTGAAAAGAGAAAATGTTTCGACTTACATAATGCTTTCTCTTTTTATATAATTAAAAACATCTATTCTTAATGGTCCTAAAAAAAATTATCACCTAAAATGCTTTCAAAATGACATTGGTTTTTTTTATAATTTTTTTTTCAGCACTTCCAAACACAATCATATTTCTTTCAAGCCTTGAGAAGATGGTGATTAACAGATTGATTGTTTGTTTTTAATAGTGGCTTGGTAAGACAGAGTCATTTGGAAAGGGAAGTTTCAAAGAGTTGGATGTTGTTGATTTATGATTTTATAGGAGAATCTTTTGTCCATTCTAAACCACTAGAAAGGTAAACAACTTGTGTGTTGTAATTGGGTGATGAATCATGAGTTAGTAAAAAATGGTGTTGACACTTTACCATGATTGTTTTTAGATATTGAAGTGTAAGGGCTAAAGTCTTAGCAACAAGTATCACATCCATAATATAAAAAAGACAACAAGTTGACCAACTAAGTCAAGGGGTCAAAATCACATATTTTCAATTTTAAAATTTCTACAAAAAAAGGAATAAAGATTTGATTGAAACTATTAAACATGTCAATATACACCATAAATGAAGTAAACCAACATGATACTTGAATCTATTTTGACATAATAAACAATATAATTTTTTAGTTAGGCTGACAAGAGAATATATACATTCTACATATGCCACTAAGTTGAACTCAAATAATAGATATTGTGTAAATATGATGATCATCTTGACATCTCAAGTGTGTTAGAGGTGATCATTAATGCTTAATGATGAAAGGTTGATTTCTCTTCATTTATGAACAACATGTACCTATCATGCAATGTATTTGACTTATGCAAGTTTGTACCCTCCATTCATCCACCATGAATGAATAATAACATAGAGCATTAAGTTTTGCATGCAAGAGAGAAACCACAATGCACACCCACCATTCTACAACATATAATACCATCCTCAAGATTTGTATTCCTCACCCTAAAATATTGTGTTTTTTATGCAGATATTTTCCTTCCCAAAACCATGTCACAGGGGGGTTAAAGTTGTGTGAAGAAGCATCCCCTATTGGAATAAGTGCATGGGAAAAAAGATACTGAGAGGGTAAGGGGGGGAGGTTGAATCAAGATCTTAAACTTTTGACTTCAAAACAAATTTCATTCATTCATACCTAATTCATTTCACAAATCTATCATTAAAATTGAAATGATGTAACATAAATGAGAATACATCACATCCATAAAAGCTCAACACATAACACAATGATTTGGCTAACTAGAAACACTTCAAGATGAAGGTAAAAATGGGGTGGGGATGAAACCCACAAATCTTCATAGTTGCAATAACAAAGTTAACTTATTAAGGTTACATTGTTTGACCATAAGATATGATCTAACCTATGAGGGGTTTGTCCTATTAAAAGCTTAAGAGACTATTAGGTCTCACCTTGTTAAAAGATTTTATACTCATAACTAAGTAAGGACTTTGTTAGGAGGTTTACATAGGCCTATTAGAACCACTCTGTTAAGAGATTTACCCTATCTCAATTATAAAATAAGAGATATAGTACCTGACCCTTAGTTTTCTTTGAAAGTTGATCTTGGGTCTCCTCTTTCCTCTATCTCTAGTCTGATTCTCCTAATCTAATAATTATATTCATTCCTCCATGCTTTGATTTCCCTCTTCTTGATTTGCCCTTGAACTTCACATTCACTCCTTACGTGCACATATAATTTTATGCATTTCAACATACACTCATAATCTTATGATTATAGGGTTAGAATCCTACTTAAATAGGTGTTCTATGAAGGTTCTATATCTTTAGCAATGACTTAAACTTCATCATCTTTTGTCATTTACATCCCTTTTTTGATTGGTTAAATTACACACCTAGGGATTATTACCTTCTAAAATTATGTGTGATCAACATCTAATCTAGCTCTACAAATATCAAATATCATAGAAATTTCTACCAAAATGGTTTACATATGAGTTTGTGCAATTAAAAACAAACATATCAAAACTGAAGTACTCAACACTTGAATGTTTTGACACTCAATCTTGCATAAACCTTAATGATGTTACTCAGCTTCTATATGTCTGTTTGCTTAGCTCTTGATAAATTTTCAATATTCTTGAGCTTCATTAAATTTCTCAACCATCATTATATTGCTTGTCTCACATACCTACTCGGTCTCTACTGAATGCTCAACAATCAGTATCTCATTTGGTATAAGTATTGTATGCTCTGCCTTTACTAGATAACTCAGTCACAATGATGACCTTGTAGTCTTGCCTAGTAAATGACTATGTTTTTGGAAACTAATCAACAACATAGGCTTAGATATCAACAATATCCCCCTTTGACATTAGTGGCAAAAATACTTTGTCATGAAATCATTTCATTCAAAAATGTATTCTCCCCTTGAGACCAAAATTTGATTATGTTCAATTTGATATATCTGATCTATTATGTCTGTTGTTATACCATATCCTTCTTCTTCTATATTTCTTATCTCCCCCTTTCTAATTATTTCATTCCCTCTATTTACTTCATTCTCATCATTCCCCTTTTCACTGTTGGAACTTGGGGCTTTTGGAGTTAGTTGATAGTTATTAAAGAATTGTGGATGGCTTGCCACAATATTGGCATAGTCAGTATTCCATCATTCTTGTACCTATTCCAAAATCTAAAATTGAATCTCTAGCTTGGTAGCTAGGTCAATAAATCTTGTAATGTTTGAAAATTTTGTTTCTTTCTTCAAAATATCTCTTGCAATAGAGATTACCTTCTGAATTATTTGCTATAAAGAAATCTATATCACACAATTTCACATACAAAGAATTAATGGTCTTCAAAATTGCTCTCAATTGTGTAATAGATGTACAAATCTTGACTTGTCTCTTTACAAGTTCATGTGAGACTTTTTGTAATACCTTATGCTCCATTCTCCTTTCAGACCATTGTAACAACTTCTCGTTTGTCTATATATCATCTGTCTAAATTCTATCAACTAAATATACAAGCTGGTCCAAAATTATATGCTAATTATTTACATTTTTAATCCCAAATACATCTATAAAGATATCTTTGATAGCATGTAGTACCCATCTTCTCTTTTTCTCTATTTTTAGTTGTTCTTATTTTTTCATACAACTCAATAAGATTTGAAATTATTGCATTTTCTCTAGGGAAGATTATTTAAATCATATGTAGGTAATGTAATTGCCTCATCAAGGTTCACTGACTCATCATCATCCTCTTCTCCATGAGTCATATCCTAAAATTTGGAGGGTGTATCTTTGGGCAGTGATAGTTGTAGTTGCTTCTCTTTCTCACTTGATCTCCCTTTTAGTTATTGCAATGGTGTACATACCATCTATTGTATAGGTGTCACTTGTGTAGGTTCTGCAACCTTTGCACTTGGAAATTGAATTAGTACTTGAGTAGACTCATCACTATATAGGTTCTACAACCTTTGCAATTAGAAACCTTTGTTGGTGTATATAAAATTAATGCCTTACCAAGTTGTTCATCACTTTTAGCCTTTGTAACTAATGTGACTGTAACATCATCAGTCTTCTTGACTTCAAGCTTTGGATATTCAACTACCTATAAAAAAAGTGGGTTTGTACAAAGTGTGCTTGAGTCCTTCATCAAACCTGGAATTTCCTCTTTGGTTAGCATATTAGAATTAGGTGGAGGGGTGTCAGTGTCATCTTCAATTGTGATAGTGTCCTCTTGTTCATACTCACTGACAAGTTGTTGAATTTCAACTATCAACTTGGCCACTTCTTGCTTATAGTCATCTTCAAATTCTAAAACATCTTGGCCTTCCCTCTCCTCTACTATTGGAGTAAAAAATCCAAATTCTTCTTTCCAAACTTTAATACTATCTTTCTCAACTTCATTAGGTTTATCCTTCAAAACTTTGTATGCCCTATCCCTCAGTAGAAACTTCTTAACAAAATCTTTAAGGGCTATAGACATGTGTGTCTTCCCTAAATCTAGCATAACTTTTGCCAATGTTGTCTCCCTTATTTTTTTCAGTGGACAATACACATTTCCACTTGGCATCCACTCTATTGTATCCCACTAGAAATCTAGGTCCCAATTCAAGAGGTGTAGGCCTGAACTTGATCATCATATCAATCACGATAGTTTCAAGTTTAACTTGATCATTATTATTCAAAGAATCATATTGAATATCTTTGAATCCCATTATGCTTGTTGATTCTACTAGTTTTTCACATGCCTAGTCAAAAATCATTAGAGGGAGTCTGTTCACTACTTGTAATTTTTTGGTCTGATCAAACTTGGCCTTTTCTTCATCTTCCTCCTCCTCTTCTCTAACGATCAACTTCCTCTTTTGGTTTTTTTGGATATATACCTTTTTTTAATGGACTACTAGTTAATATCTCAGCAAGAGGTTGTGCCAACCTCTTTTTGGTGATGATCACCTTTCCTTTTGGCCTTTGTTGTGTCACCATTTCTTGCATGTTTTTTTGGAGGTCTTCCTTTACCTTAGATTCTATTATAACAACCTTTCTCTGTCTAGTGACCTTTGGCTTCACAATTGTAAGCTCTTTTCCTTTTCCTTCCTTGGCCTCTGAGGGTTGTCCTCATCCTTCCCCTTGTTCTTTAACACTACTCTCAAAAAATTTATCTTTCTTTTTCTTGCTTTGGGTGTGACAAATTTTGTGGTTAGCTTGGCAATGATAGTTTCATATGTGCCAAATTGCTTGACACTAGCATCAATATCTTCTATAAGAGTGCAATAACTACTATCATTATATCATCTACATTTACCTCATAGTGCATTGGCCTTAGTCATGCTACCCTTGGTAATATTGCATGTGCATACACAAAGTTTGTGTCCACAATAAAACATATTTCATCATAATATCTATCTACAACTAACTTTGGAATTCTTATTATGTTCTTTATTTTAATTTTGAAATCTTCAAAGTAGTTGTCCATTACTATCTCAAAATTCTCTCCCAACCTATCTATTAGGTCATTCAATTTCTTTGTGGCAATTCTATTTGTATCCTATCCAACCCTTCCAATGGTAGGAAAATAATTTTATACATAGAAAAATATACAAACTAGTAGGAAACAAAACATACAAGATGTATTCTTCAATTTTCTTATTGCTTCTAGGTTCTCTATGAGTTGGTGCAATTGTAGCTCAACAAGATCATATGAATGATCTTTCTTTACAATTTCATAGCCCAAATTGACTACTATGCATGGTATGTTGTTCAATCTACTTGATTGATAGAACTTGTGTGCAAACACACAAACAAAAAATTTAATTAGTGGATCCTCAATGTTGTATATTGACATTCCACAACCATTTCAGTTCACCTTGGTCAAGTTTTCAATCTCATTCCTAGTTTCACTCCTTATGCTCTTTGGTCAATTCAATGTAGGGTACCCAGTCACCCTTTGAATGATTGCCTTGTTGATCTTTATTGGCCCACCTTCCAACCAAAATTTCATGTCTTGAACTTGGCTTAACACAATATTGATCCATTCAACCTTGAAAACTTTAGGGAATCTTGGGGCACAAGTAAGCCCTTTGTTATCAATAATCTTGAATTCATCTTTTAGAATTCCATCCATGTATAGCTTCTCATATGATGCCCTAATTTCAAAATCACCAATCTCTCCAATCTTGCATTGGTAGCACGATCTAATGTCTTGCACAATCAAGACTCTGGGTGAAATTGATGACAAAGCTCCAACAACATCAATAGGGGTTTCAATGTTAACTATATTTTTGAAATTTGGTGGAGGTCTCTGATCATTCCTAATGATTTGCACACTACTATCTTTTATAATTTCACTTCCAGATGCCATTGTGAACTAGATTTTTAAGAAAAATATTTTAACAAATATCTTCATTGAATACTTTACTCAGCACCAAGAGCAATACTTACTTCACTTCACAAATTTGTTGATAACTTGCTAGGATTCTTTGCTTTGGTTGCTGAAATTTCTTGTCAAGCCTTTAAATCTTCTCGTGAGTTCTTTGATTGCTTGGTGAGTACAAATGAATCTTCAAATTCAATATATACCTTCAATCTTTCATTTTAGGTCTATAATTAATGTCTTTGTACTTAGATAGTGTAAGACAACTAGCTCAGTCTTTTACTTTAGCTTGGTCAAGGTTATGCACTAGACCATAACCAATTCACTTAGTAAGTATGTAATCCTTCTTGATCACTTGATCCATATTGCAAGGCTTGGTCAATATAAACTTGTACCACTAATACTTGGTACTTTCTAATTTTTTATTTCTAATAGTTCTTAATGCATCTTTATTTATGCAGATATAAATTTTCATCACTTTTATGCTAGGAATTGATGTAAAATATGACATTAAGTATATAGTTCCTACATAACTTCTTTCTTTAGTGAGATGTGGTGTGATCACTTGATCCATCAAATTGGGTGATCATAGTGTCTTCTCTTCTGCTACTTCTAGCTCTTACTATCTCTATCCATGTCTTATTTTCTTCTGGTTTGTTGTTTCCATTGCTTGGTGTTGGTGCTGGTGTCTTGGTTTTGTAGTTATTACTTATGTGTCCTACTTTGAGACAAATGAAACATACTATCTTTCCATTTAACCATTTCATGTAATTTCTTCTTAAGTGTGTCTTGATGAAATTATGTGGAATGTGTCCATACACTCCACAATACTGACAACTATACCATGTGTTATAATCCCAATTATAGGAGTTTCCTTTCCTTGTTGTATGAGTTTGTTTTTTAGGTGACTAGTGTGACTTCTTGTTAAGTCTGAACTCATAAGATCTATGTCCATACTTTTGAAAATTGTAGCAATGACCTTGGAATCTAGATACCTTTATGGTTGAATCATTGTTCTTTGATATGAATTCATATGCTTGATGACTTGCTTTCTTATAATTAAAGCAATTACCACTAGTCTTAGGTTTAGGAATTTTCTTACTATTTTTTCTTTTGCAAATATTTTTTGTGTGTCCAATTTTCCTACAGTAATGACATCTAGGTTTTCATTTTGATTTTGCATTCCTTTGTTCTCCACTTTTAGATGATTCTCCTTCTTCAATGGATTAAGATTATTTGTTGCATCCAATTCCAGAGGTGTATTTTGTTCTAGGTGACTTCATCATGTCTTCAAAGTGCTTGATTGCTTCATTTGGTTTGTTCTTTCTCTCCACAAGTTCCTTTTCATGCCTTAACTTACTTTTAAATTGTTTATTCTATAACATTAGATTTAGGATCTCCAAATATTTTCTATTTGCTTCTTGATTTGCAATCACTGATTGATTTATCATTTCCAACTAATTGTTTGTATTCTTTTGTACTTCAAATGATGTTTCTTCAAGTCTACTATCCATTTGAATTTTTTCTTCTTCAGCCATGTTCTTATCTTCCTTTGCTTTCTTCTTTTTCTTAATTGCTTAACATAGTGCAACTGATTGGATTTCATATTATGTTTTGAGATATTTTACTTCTTTTACCAAGTTATTATTCTTCTCTAGTAGTTTTGTCAATGCACCATCATTGTTACCCATCTTTCCACTCTCCAATAGTTCTTTTGTATCAACTTTTGTGTATTGAGTGCCATTTAACTAAATAGTTATCTCTGGTCTTCTCTTTAGGGTTTTCCTTAACTCTTCTTTTGTTGTCTTTGATTTTTGCAACACAATCTAGATTTAAATCATTTGATTCTCAATGATCTTCACTATCTCTATGATCTGATCCTCTCAAGTTGTTAGGCTTATTAACAAGAGAATTGGGCTCTGATACCAATTTTTGGAATAAGTATATGGGAAACAAGATACTGAGAGGGGGGGATGAATCAAGATCTTAAACTTTTGACTTCACAACCAATTTCATTCATTCATACCTAATTTATCTCATAGATCTACCATTAAAATTGAAATGTTGTAACATAAATGAAAATACATCACATACATAAAGTTCAACACATAACACAATGATTTGTGTTGAAGTTAATGAGAGATCAACCCCACAACTAGAAAGAATCACCCACATGCAAACACTTGTCACAGAAGAGAGGAGCAAAAAACTATGGAGGCTGGAATTGCTAGATCCATAGATGAGACATTCTTGATGATAAAAAAAGATAGATTGCTATTATCAACAATGAATTGTCTAATAATTACAAAGATAGATCGTCCTTATAAAGGAGATCAAAACTTGAAAAAGGTCTAACCTAGGTTGCATCATAATAATTAATAAAATAATTAATTATTAGATGCCTAAATTTTTAGCTTAAGTAGACTAAAGTTAATTAGAAAATATCTAGTTACTCTAACACCCTCCCTTAAGATAAAATTAGGGAGTAGCTAAAAACCTAGAAACTACCACTGAAAGTAGAATTGGGTCCCGAAAAAGAAGGCCTAATGAGGTACCCAAGCACAACCAAATCTCTAAAATGAGGAGAAATAGAGAAAATCACATGAGAAAACCCCTACTCCAAAAAGAGATGGAAAACATGCCAAAAGAAACTAGTGAAGGACTAAATAAGCCTCCAAACTAGGGAATGTCCCAAAATATAGGAACAAAATATGATCATGAAGAACACCACTAAAACATGTAGAAGTTGCAAATCTATGTCAAAATTAACTATTGATCTGAAGAACCTCCACTAAAATAGAACCTTACTAGGTAGAGAAGACTGTAGTCTACATTAAATCAAGAGGGACAAAAAGGCAAACAACTAAACTTGAAGGTAAAGATGGCATGAAACACCAAAGAATGAAGAGTTGATCAATTGAACCAAGGAAGTATGAGAAACAACAAAAGAACCCCCTAATGCAAATAAGGGTGAGGTGTAAGGCAACTGGAAAAGTGGGCCAAAAGAACTGTATGTCAAGGAACTACAATCAAGGTGCACAAAATAGTACATATGTGTGTGATGAGAGCTAATTATAGCCTATTTAATTCCATATTTTAATCTATTTCATGCATTTTCCTACTCACTTTCCTATTCCCTTTCTACTCCATTCCATCTCATTATTACCATTTTTACATTGCAGATGGTTTAAAATATATAAGTAGTATTTAATGAGGTTTTGGGATTAAAATATGGAAAATGCATTATTGATTTCTTTTACTAACTATTATAATTGCAGCATGTTCACTAATGGGTGCAGATGTTCCTATCACCTATTTCATACTTACTTCCTATCGCCTATCAGTTGGGACTACATCTTCCTATCATTGACATATCTTACTATTTCCTTCTATGCTAACTGGTGGTGATTAGAACATTATTGAAGCACGTTGAATGCAGGTTGGCTATTACAAAAGCTGCTTAATTTAAATGCCAAGTTAAAAGAAGATTTGTGGGCAAAGGAAATCGATGATTAAATGTCATGTCATTACTTGATCATCTCCAAGGAGATCATGGATTTGAGGTGGAGGTTCACATGCTGATCAATTTGCATAAAATGAAATAAGTTTTGATTGAATGTACCATAGCTTGAAATAGTGGTGGTTTCAGTTTGCATACGATGACCTCTAGCCATGCAAGGGAAACAATAGCAAACACCAAGGCAAAAATTAATGCTGTATGTACATCCATATTCCTTTGTTCTCAGTACAACAGATTCATTCTATTTTATACTATCTTTGTATTAGGTACAACAGAGGTGGTTTATATTAAAATAAGTGATGTTGTTGCAGCTGTAAAGCAATACAATAATGTCCAACACATATAAATATATGTGATATGTAATATCAGAGAGACAATTCTATATTCTTTCGCTAAGAAATAAAGATTAACACTTCTGCTGATCAATCTCATGCTCAAACATTCTATACTTCACCACCCGACGGACTGAGGAGGGGGCCCACTTCTTAGAATGTCTAGTGTGTTTTCTAGTTTTTATTTTAGCGTGGTATGTCTATATTTGATTAATATCAAGTTTTGTTTGAACAGGTAATTTATTTGATTATTGTTTCTGTATTAGTTAGTAATCTGATTCGTATTAATATGTTATGCCTGTTGTTCCTATAACAGTTTGTAATTTGATTTTCATTAATATAATATGATTACTATTTTCTTATAATTACTAATGGTTTATCCTAGTTTTGATTCAGTGAATAGAAATAATTATGTTGTTATTGCTAGTAGAAAGATGTTTTTGTTTATGATGTTTTTATTCTCCAAATCATTGTAGTAGGTTTCAGTCAAGTTCGTGTCGCAGTTTTGTTTCAGTTCTTTATAGGTTGATTTTTTGTGTGTTTTAGCTGCATTCATAAGCCCTCATTTCACAACTACCATCCCTTGATAGCATATTGCTTGGATGCCTTTCACAAGCTTACGCTCTCAGATTGACATGTATAGACCAGTTGAACTTTATTATAAATCATCAATTCTTTATTATTATTTGTCCCAATGTTGGCCTATCATTTTGGCGCCGTTGCCAGGGAAAGGTGTCAAAGGCACGTTAGTTTGCTGATTTGAGTTAGGAACAATGCATTGGGATGAACACTTTTGCAACTGCTGGCCTTGCTTAAGTAATTAATCTCAATTTACATTGTGTAAATCATATAGATGCATTGCTTTAGAAGTTTGTTTTAGAGATTGAAAGTAGGCATTAGACATTTGATTCACTAGTTGTCTTAGAAATTAGATTCCATTTTACATTATCATTAGTTGTTGTGAGTTATTAAAAGCTATTTTGAAGAAAAATGTTTAAAATGATGCATTTTAAAGGTTGTTCAAGTCCATCAATTTTGGTTGAAAATTGCTTCAAAAATGCAAAATTTGAAGGAAACACAAGAGGCAAAATGTGCTTGGTGTCAGGGGTACTGCTCCTCGACCTCGCCCTATACTGTGATAGGGAGTGCACCTTGGGCGCTGCCCTAGGACCCCGCAAGGGGCGTTGCCCCTTGACCCCACTGGTGGCTGCTGCCCCCAGACCCTCACCTTCAAATTTAAAAACAAAAGAAGAAGTTGGTGGGGAAAATGTGCCAATCAAAGGTGATATTTTAATACCCTCTCTACCTAATGAATGCATCTTTTCTTATCTCAATCTTCCCTTATCAGTGGTATGCAAGAATTCTATCCCTATGTTTGAACATGAACAAATTATTGATGAATTCTTAGAGCAATGTGATTTTGATGATGAAAATTTAACCACCTATTGTTCTCTTTGCTACAGGAAAGAAGACTAGTGCATATGCCTTAACAATAAAAAGAAAATGGTGAATGAGGTACAAGCTTTTTGTGATCCTTACCATGATAAGGATGAAAGTGAACAATTCTTCCTTATACCTAGTACTCCATGTCAAATACCAACCCAAGAAGATCAAGGTATGCACTATGTTGGTGACATATATTATCACTCTAATTCATTACAAAGACAACATATTTCTTCAAAATGTACTTCTCTACCTCACATGCACAATGAATGTAATCATGCATACTCACAACAACTGCCATATCCATCTTTACCATCTACTTTATCTCCTTCACATTTCCTACCACATTCGTTATGTCATTCACATCATATTCTACCCACTCCACCATATCCACCAAAGACAACTATATTGTCTCATATACCACTTCATAATAAGGTGGCTAATGATACATATAATATTGATCTTTCAAGGATCCCTCCACAATCTAATGATGTGCTTGAAATCAATAAATCAACATTGGAATATATTGATGTATATAAGGGATGTGATTTTGGTTTACTTAAACTAGAAGAACAATATTATTTATTGAAATATAATCAACTTGGTTATTCTTTTCTACTTAGTGAATTCAACATACCCACAAATGAGCCCATGCATCAAATTGCATCAATTTTAATTAATGGACTCATGAGTATGCATGTTTATGTTATTCATTCACTAAGTAGTATTAAGCCATATACATTCCATATTTCACAAACACGGTACCAGATCCTCAAAGATCTATATTTTATTTTTGTACTTATGCATATTGATATTTGGAGGCCATCCCTCACACACTTGTTTATTTAGGACCAATAATTGATTAAGCATGACCATATGGGATTCTATGCATTAATGACCAAACAAAACTATTATAATTGGATGAGTATTATTTATCATTGTTAAATCTTTCCATTGTCCCAAGATGACCAAATACACTATGGATGATTCATTTATTTAGCAAGGACCAAGGTATTACTATCCATATATTTTTCATTCTTGGTTCTTATCTTTAGATGATCATTCATTGATTACACATGTTGATTTCTTGATTCCTTGGATGATTCAAATTCCCTATGTTTTTATAACCTACAGTTAATTTGGGAATACACCCATTGAATTATTGAAATATTTGATTCATCTATCATTCAAAAAAAAAGAAAAAAAAAAGCACATAAAATTCTAATGATGTGTTACTCTCTTTGGGTTACCTAATTTCTTTGGTTATCCTAATGATTTCATGACCTTGTAGCATGAAGTTAAGTTGGGGGGACTCCCTTCAATCTTGTGGTTTTTGGATGATTTCAAATTAAGCTTTGTTGATTGTTTTGTTGGTCCTTTTAGAAAATAGCAACATGTGACATCTCAACAATTCAAGGTATGTGCTCTAGTGTAAAATTTGCATTGCTATTATATGAACACAAGAGTTTATTTGTATTTATCCATTCTATCAAGTATCTATTCATAGTAATAACTCTATCTATCATTTATAAAAATAACCTACTTAATGATAGAGTTATTGAATGGATGATATTCATTTACTATGCTTGATATGCTTGGTTTTGAGAATATGGTTATAGGTCCCTTGTTGTGGTGTGATGATCTTAGAACCAATACCAGTTAATGATGCTTTTCTACACAAGAATTGCATAACACACTATGTTGGCTTTGTTCACATTGTGTGGGCTTGCTAGCTATTTGGTGCATATCAATTTTTCTTGTGCTTTACTATTGGACATCACAAGAAGATTGTGGCATAAGGTGTTCACCACCTTGAGATGAGACTTCTTGTCTTTGGTGATTGATCACTTGGAGGAAAATGTGCAGCATGGTCTATGAGATTCATGAATACTCAAGAACACTTCTAAAAATACTTTGAATATAGTGCCAGCTACTAGACTCCTTCCTTGAGTTGTGTCTCTCTAAAGTTCTATGGACACATTGGTGACTACTAATGGTTTTCACTCCATACTCATGTATTTGGTAATGAAGGTGTGCTACTCGCAACTTTACATTTTCCTACAATGGATATTTCACAAGCTTCACAAGAATAGGGTTTCATATCTTCAAGAGATGTCTTCTTATTCAGTCAGCATAGAGAAATATGAGAATCATCATCCTTGTGAGTAGTTCTTTCATCCAAGTGTGCTAGTATGTTCCCAAGTTCTCCAAGTAGATTTTAGATTTAGTGGTGAAGAGATACATAGATAAAAAATGTTTCAAGTGTAGTGGTTTGTGATTCCAGTTTTGATGAGGTTATTCTTGGCAATCATTTCAAGTTCATTATGCAATCAAGTTTCAACAGTGCCTTTTGTGAAGTCATGAACAAAAATTGAGCTTTGGATGGTATCATTTTTCATCATCCATGTCAGGATTTCATTTCTTTGGTCATTTTATGCAATTATTGAAAAATTGAAAAAAATGAAAAAAAATTGAAAAAAAAGAATAAATAAATAAATAAATAAAAGATCCAACAATGAAAACCTTCAGGCGTTGTTGGCCAATCAATTTCTGAAAACCAGTTTCTAGTGGATGTTAATTGCCAAATAAATTCTTAGTGGTGAAAACTATTCTTATAGCGCCATTAAGCGGTGAGTGATTGAAAACTGGCTTGCCAACGGTCACTTGTCGTTATCAAAATTTATTCAAAAAAAAAAAACAAAAAAAACAAAAAAAAAGGAAATTTAAAAAAAAAAAAAATGCAATAATTGGTGTTCCTGGTTTTTCTACTAATCATTCTTTTTAGGAACACTTATTGGTTTCAGTCGTTCTTTCCTTTTTGGCACCCCCTGTCACTCATTCCTATAGCTCTACTCCTCTTCAGTGTGGTCCTCAAATCTTTGATCACCCATAATCTGAGTTTCCTATTCAGTTGAGGTGTTTTCAGTGGAATGTGCTACTTCCTATATGAATCTATACTAGTTTAATTGCTGATGGTGGCCCCTCCAATTGTAGTCATTCTCCTAGTTTTTTGGTTCCTTCCAGTGGTATGCTCTTCGGTGATTTCAATTAGATGTTGGTCTTTTGTGGTGTTGCAGTATAGTTCTACGTGCCTTTCTTTGTTCCTTGTTGTCGCTTCATCACTTTTGGAGTTGGTACTTGCTGAGTTACTCTTTGTTCCAGCCTTGGTCTCTCTGCACATGCATGTTGGTAAAAACAATAGATTTTATTTTTCCTTATTTTATCTCTTAACTTTATTTGTATTGCCTATTATATTTGATCATTATGCAACACCCTATCCTCTCCTTGTTTCTCATGGATGGTCAACCCTTAAGTTGGGGGGAGGATTGTCATCCTTTTATCTTCCATCCATCACCCTTAATAATCCCATCCTACTATCCATAATATCCATTGTATAATAGCCTTTGTTTTGTCTTTCATCTCTCTTATTTCTCCCATTTAAAATCCTCTTGTCCAAATGAAAATAAATTTCTCTTATATGAAACCTTTGAACCATGATGCTATAAAAAAAATGAAAAAGAAAAGAAAAGAGAAAAAAGAATCACCTTATGAAAAGTTGAAAGTGATATCCCTATTGAAGAAGAAACATAACAAAGCTTGTCATGTAAAGCAAAGAAATGGATTTGTGCTTATGAGTTATCATGGTTTGGGGTGGAGACAAAGCCAAAATCCATAAACCTAAAGTGCTTTTAGTTAAAATTAAAGACATCACGATCATAATGATTGCACGAGGATGTGCAATAAGCTAAGTTGGGGGGAATGATGAGAGCCAATTATAGCCTATTTAATTCCATATTTTAATCTATTTCATGTATTGTCCTACTCACTTTCCTATTCCCTTTCTACTCCATTCCATCTCATTATTACCATTTTTATGTTGCACATGGTTTAAAATATATAAGTAGTATTTAATGAGGTTTTGGGATTAAAATATGGAAAATGCATTATTGATTTCTTTTACTAACTATTATAATTGTAGCATGTTCAATAATGGGTGCAGATGTTCCTATCACCTATTTCATACTTACTTCCTATCACTTGTTAGCTAGGACTACATCTTCCTGTCACCTGCATATCTTCCTATTTCCTTCTATGCTAACTAGAGGTGATTAGAACATTATTGAAGCATGTTGAATGCAGGTTGGCTATTACAAAAGCTTCTTAATTTAAATGCCAAGTTAAAAGCATATTTGTGGGTAAAGGAAATCGGTGATTAAATGCCACATCATTGCTTGATCATCTTCAAGGAGATCGTGGATTTGAGGTGGAGGTTCACGTGTTGATCAATTTGCATAAAATGAAATCAATTTTGACTGAATGTACCATAGCTTGAAATAGTGGTGGTTTCAGTTTGCACACGATGACCTCTAGCCATGCAAGGGAAATAATAGCAAATACCAAGGTAGAAATTAACGGTGTATGTACATCCATATTCCTTTTTTCTCAGCACAAAAAATTCATTTTGTTTTATACTATCTTTGTATTCGATACAGTAGAGGTGGTTTATATTAAAATAAGTGATGTTGTTGCAGCTGTAAAGCAATACAATAATGTCCAACACATATAAATATATGTGATATGTAATATCAGAGAGAAATTTCTATATTTTTTTGGTAAGAAATAAAGATTAACACTTTTGCTGATCAATCCCATGCTCAAACATTTTATACTTCACCACCTGACGGACTGAGGAAGGGACCCATTTCTTAGAATGTTTGGTGTGTTTTCTAGTTTTTATTTCAGTGTGGCATGTCAGTATTTGATTAATATCAAGTTTCGTTTGAACAGGTAATTGATTTGATTATTGTTTCTGTATTAGTTAGTAATCTGATTCGTATTAATATGCTATGCATATTATTCCTATAACAGTTTGTAATTTGATTTGCATTAATATAATATGATTACTTTTTTCTTATAATTACTAATGGTTTATCCTAGTTTTGATTTAGTGAATAGAAATTATTATGTTGTTATTGCTAGTAGAAAGATGTTTTTGTTTATGATGTTTTTATTCTCCAAATCATTTTAGTAGGTTTCAGTCAAGTTCCTGTTGCAGGAAGTGATAGTTCCTGTCATAGTTTTGTTTCAATTCTTTATAGGTTCATTTTTCGTGTGTTTTAGCTACATTCATAAGCCCTCATTTCAAAACTACCATCCCTTGATATCATATTGCTCGGATGCCTTTCACAAGCTTATGCTCTCGGATTGACACATATAGACTAGCTGAACTTTATTATAAATCATCAATTCATTATTATTATTTGTCCCAGTGTTGGCCTATTAGTGTGTACTAAGGTGATCAATCTGTTGGCTTTTGATTTAATAGTGATTATTGATAGGAGATCTAATTCATTATCGACAAGGGATCTAATTCATTATCGACAAGGTATCTAATTCAGATAACTTGTAAATGAACTATATTAGCTATGATCACCAATTCCCATTATGAAATATCCTTCTTATAAATTCATAAACCCTACAGATTCATTGAAGCACTTCCTTAATTCTTTGAATTAAAAACAACTATAGAATCCACATACAACCTATCTAGATTACATTTGACTGATTAAACCTTGTTTAACTGATCTGCAAATAACAAAATTCATAAGATGGAGAAAGAGATTGACAACTCAATTGTAGTGTAAATGCCCTTTTGTATTATCCTTTTGAAAGACTGATACAATAACTAATAGAAACTCAATGAAACTAAGAATATAATACTAGTTCTGTCATTGGCATTAAAACATTATAAAATTGTAAAGCTAAAACATAAACCCAAAAATCTACACATAAGATTGGACCGATTGTACTTTTGAACAAGGTAAAATTAAAAAATGCACGGACCCTTTCTTTGACCTTGGGATCTCACCTTTATAGTGAGATGCAACAAGCTTTAGGTACAAAGAAATAACATATGTCCAAAAGATATTTTATTGCTAACAGAAAAGACAAAGAAAAGTGCAACAAGTAAACTTCACATCACAATATTCCTTTATGGCACCACTTTTTTGTTCCACCTATTGTCATGGTTTCTTTTTCTAAAAAGAGTTGATGATTGACCTTTTTTGCTATTTTGAATCCTCAAAATATGTGGCCATTATATGTGCTAGTGATATATTTGGCTTTGATCTCTACAAGTTTACTTCAATTCAGTATTAAAATGACAGTTATATCTGGGCTTGCTTCTACCACATCATCAGTTGGGACCACAATGCTTTTCACCTAGGCTGGTTGTTCTCCTCTGTCTTCATCTACATGTGCTAATGTGTCACATGTTTGGTTTTTATCAAGGTCCACATCATCAGTAATTGTCTATATTTGTTTTGAATGGACAAAATTATCTATCCATTTGTTGAAAACTGTGTCGTTAGGCCAATCAAAGCTCAAGATTTCTCTTTTCTTTTTAACCACCCAATCCCCTAATTCATTTATTTCAACAAATTATTTTCTAAAGAAATTGTAAAATAGTTTCACTTTAACAAACTCTTCATTAGTCCTTTCCCATAGCACATGTCCTTCATTGATGACTTTAGTTATTCTTTGGCACAATAAATCATTCAATTCTTTTCCCCAATCCTTTCTTTCTTTTATTATATCAATCTGTTTGAGTGCCTAGGGAAAAAGATCAAATTTCTCACCTAAATACCTAGAGAAACAATTTTTTACTCTTCTTTGAAATGCCTTTAAAAAATTAAAAAAAATCAAATAGATCATTAGTTAAATAATTTTTTCTTTCTATCTATTCATCGGATGAGTCAATAACTAAAGTGCATAAAAGGGTGACATCCTTATCCCTTTCCTACCATTTAATTATTATAGGTTTTAAGACCTCCTTAGCATCTTTAATTTCTCTCCACATATTAAAAATCTTCACTAGCTACTCATATAATGTAGGCTAGTCAATCTTATCTACTAGGTATAAAATTGCCTTTCTGAGTTTTTCACTATATTGATAGGTCAATTCATCTTGTAAATCTTTTAGCTTATTCTTTTCTTCCTCCAACTCATTAGCAGTATAAAACTTTGGCCTTTGTGGAGTATTAGGGATCTCAATTAAAGGAGTAGGTCTAGGAGGTTCCACTGAAAGGTGAGGATAAGTAATTTGTGGCCTAGTAGATTTTCCCACTACTTTATTTTCAAGTTCAATTCTTTTTTGAACTTCTTTATTATATGCAACCAAAATTTTCTCATATCTATCTTGTAATTCTAGTGTTTCTCTTTGATCTCTCTTAGTAGTGGCTAAAGTCAAGTTAGATACACCAACACCCAATGTGCAGCTTCTACATTAGTTATATCCTCTACTCTTTTCACAATTATGTTGTCCATGAATCCAGTATCATCTGACTGTGAGGAACTAGACCTAGATCCTTTCCTTATTGACCAAATGACTAATGCAACATGGTCTTCACTGAATTTGGCACCTTTTATTTCCTTCTTATTTTGACCCTCTAAAATCAATCTACCTAAAATAGAATTAAAAACTAGAGCATTTGCTATATCCCCATTGGATAACAATAAAATATCAGATGCTTTTACCATTTGTCTCCCCTCTTTAGGGGTCATACTTTGGAATTCTTGCATCATTTCTCCTTTGATCTGATTTTGTACATCTTCCTCCTCCATTTCTAGATGCTCTATTTTTAATTTATTGCATCTCTCCTCAAACTTTCCCATGTTGATTCTCTAGGAAAATTGGTGGAATGCTCTTGTTTTAACAAAATTGTCATAAGATAAAAATTCATGACTAGCTTGCTCAATCATAGGATCCAATTCTTTTCTTCTATAAATTTCCACTATCAACTATAAGCTTGGCATTGGAGGTTCCTATAGATTACCCTCTTCTAATTCAACTTGTGTGATGAATATTTTCGCTTAGGATCCTAGCTGCTCCATTTTCTCTCAGGTGATCTGTTCATCCCCAATTTGTAGTGGGGATTATGTGGGTGAATATTATTCAACTTGGGGTGCCTTTTCCCTTATTATCTTCTGCCTTTTAGGTGCGGGTTCATCAGGTCTTTCTTCTAGGACTACACTAGTCGATCCCACTATCTATTTCCCCTTATCCACATTAGCCCATTTATTTTGAATCACATCATAGCTGGGCCTTTTCTAGACAATTAACTACCCTATTCCTACTGTGGGAGTGAATGCCAATCTTCTTATGACCTCTTTGGCTCTATCTGGAAAAGAATTGATGAAAAGTTGCTTCTTCTCATTCATTTCCTTCATGATTTTAGGGAAAGTAAGCCTGAGTTTATTTATTCTATTTGCCTCTATTTTTTCATTACCCAGAGGCTCATAATCTTTATCAAAATGATGAATGAATTCTAGAACTTTGGAGAAAACTCTCCATTTCTATTTCTTAATCTCCTCCTCTTAAAAAGAAAACTCATTCCTTATTATGTCTTTAGGGAAATAAGGTTCATGTTTTTGGGAACCAATTTTAACCCTTAATCTAAAAAGATTATTAAAAAATCCCTCAGAATCACAAAAACAGGGATGAGACAACCATTTTGTATTGATCCAAGAATTTATACAAAAACAACCATTCACCTTTTGTGATTATGAAATGGTGGGCTATAGTACATGTAGGGAAAATTGAGCCTCTGCCTCTTCTTACCAAATATGCTTCCTCTAATCCTCCTAGCTACCATAATATCTCAGCTATCTCTAATTTCAAAGGTACCTAGTAGGGAAATACATGGGGAGCCCCTTGAAATCCATAAACCCTAAAAATTGTTGAAATAGGGTATGGTATGATATCAACTCAATTATGTGACACTTTTAAATCAGAGGGATTATCCATTTGTCTAACAAAATTCAATAATGCCCTAGGGATTCTAGGATTGTCCCTTCATAAGAGGCTTCTCAATTTGGAGGTAAAATATCAGTCAAACCTAACAAAACTAGCATTTTTGGCATCCCATTCATATCAACACTCCAGAAGTAGACTAACATAGCTTCCCCTTCATTTTCTCTATTTAAAGTCGTCTCCTTCCCAAAATATGTTGCACCCTTAAACAAGAACATATGCATCAATAATGAGTAATAACCAAAAGTATTTTCCACTTTACTCTTGGCAATTCCAACCAGTCCTATATGGATTTCTTTTGTTATATAAGATGCAAAATCAAAAACAATATCCACACCAAGAGAAGAAATCCGAGCTATCATATACATGAAGCTGATTTGCATAAAACTTTGCTCATCCTCATCGAAAAATTTACACAAAGTCATATATATTTCTAAGGCTCTAGAGGTGAAGTATTCCTTCTTAAAACACTCTCTTACAGAGGTTGTGACTAATGGAAAATTTCCAATCGAAGCCAAAATGTGCTCTCAGTGCACCTTTATTTATCATTTCCTTCTTTGATAAGTATTCCTTTTCTAGTCCTGGTAGGTTAATGGGTACATGGTAATCTAACAAGGTCCCTAAACCAACGACCTTTAAAATTTCTTCAACATTGATGCTCATTAGGCACTCACCATCTAATCTTCTTACTACTCTGATATCAGAGTCATAGTTTTGGGCAACGACCTTGAGTAGGTCAACATCCACAAATACAGTAGGGACAACTAATTTTCCCAAGTCAAAATTCCAAATGTTCTCATGGGAAGCAAACAAATTTCTCTCTGAGAACCATTTTGAAAAAAAGAATAAGCCCTGATTTGGTAGTATTAGCATCCCTAATCCAATTCCCTCTATCAAATAAACCATCTACAATCTTGAGCATAGGGTTTACTGAAATTAACTTCTTCATCCGGGTAGACTCATTTGTAGACTTAGGCAATAACTCAAGGAGGTCATCATGTATGTTCCTATTAGCATAATCTACTTGTCTCGAGAATACTTTCTTTGGAGGCATAATGGATAAAAATTGCAGAATACTAGAAAGCTTGATATATATAGTGGACTTGAGAAACTTACTTGGTTCTTTGCTACTATGTTATTGCAATTCTGTAACACACTGTAATTACTGGAAATTCTTTCACGTTTTGATCACACTAAGCACAATTTTTTAATGGCTTCAAGCTCTCTGGAAATCTAAAAATTTTGTTCACATGGAGAATAAATAGAAAAAACTCTATAATATACTCTATTCCTAGTTCCCATGGGGAGTCTCCAATCTTCATAAATGAATTGTAAGGAAAAATAAGGTGGCATCACCTTCTATTTTTAAAACACACCATTGATAGCAAAAAATCTGACGATCCAGGAATAAGATCATGGATGATTCATTTTCCTACTTGCCAAGTTGACAATCAACCCAGTAGAATTTCTCTATGTAAGCCTTTCCCTTTTCCACTAGAAATTTTATTTGGACCCATTGGCACTTGTATACATGTGCCACATTCTCGTTGTGTTTCTATGCCTAAATATTGATCAACTTCTCATAGTGACTTGGTGCCAATGCTTGATGCACTTTTGATCACACAGTGAGGATTCTTTAATAAATTTACTCAAGCTATGGTGGGTCCATATGCTTTCCCTTTGGTTGCCATGTTGCATGGGATAAATATTGAGCAAGTTTCCATAGCGACCTGGCACCTACCATTGATATATCTTCAATCTGATGGCTCTGATTAATCATGCACCTTTCTACTAAGTGTGAATCCACATAGTAGGTGACAAGACACCATTTTGACATGCTAGCAAGGCCTTTATATCTATTAATCTTTTGGCACCACCTTTTTTAGGTTGCACCATGTTTTAACTCAATAGGAAGGTGCTATGTCATTACTCGCGAGAATGATGAATTTCTTGATCATGACATAGTGACTTCTCGTGCTACTTGAAAGAATCTGACACAAGGAAGATGCATGTTCTCATTACTATTTTTTGCATTAATTACTTTCTAACATTCCATAAGGGTTATGTGGTTCATTAATGATGAAGCATTCTTACAGTGCCTGGCACATGTTAATCATATTAATTTTCATTTTTACAGGAGGGCGCTATGTCGTTACTAGTGAGAATGATGAATTTCCTGGTTGTGGCATAGCGACCACTGTGATCTTACAGAAAACCATCACCGTGAAGAAGAAAACAACCAATTCTTGCTCTAATCCCTTCTTTTTTGTGCCTAACACACTTGACAACCCACCACACTGGCAAAGCTTATTTATGACTACAAGATCTCGACACCATATCTATTTCTGGTCCCACCATGATTCACTTTTGTGGGAAGGTGCTATGTTGTTACCAGTGAGACCTTTCCATTTTTTGGTCATGACACAACAACCACCGTAAATTTTGGAAGATCCTATAGTTCAGATGAAACAAGAGGAAATTATATTAAACATTAGTTGGGTCATAGGTGAAACACTAAACTTGGTCGCTATGTCACATAAGATAAAGTGACCAAAAAATTTCAATGTGATATAACGATCACCATAGATCTTAAAAAGATTTGACGGTGCGAGATTTTTTGGAATTATGGAGTCCAAAGAAAATCCTAAAGGGCTCCCACCAATTATGACCCCCTCCCCTTTTTTAAAAATGATTTTCTCTAGCTCAACTAAGAGGTGACAATTTTATGACCTAAAAGGCTTATTTAAGGCACCAATTTTATTTAGAATTGGATCTTTCTTAGGTTTTAAACAATATTTGGTAAGACAAAACCCTAACTTGCAGCATGCTTATATACCTATCTGATTTTCATACATTTTTAAAGGAAAATCCTTGCATTATGGAAAATTATACCATCAGTGGCCTATCTGGAGATAATAGACTACTTGTGTCTATGCAAGAATTTAGAATCTTTGGTAGAGTAGACCACAAACTTGACAAAGAAGGACAACTTGCAAGAGAACAACCAAACAAGAAAACAATATGTAAAAAGGATATAAAAGAGACAAAGAGGATTTATAGAATGTACAAGAAAACCCTAGACCACTACTCATGGAAACAAAGATATTTTAAGAAAACTACCTCTTCAAGAATTGTCCATGAACTGGAAATTCAAGAATACCTCCAGTCAAATCCTTTAGATAATATGAATCTTCACCATTTTTGTCACAAATTTTATATGGGCCAAGCCAGATAGGGTCAAAGTTACCATGCTTACCTTTATCTTCCAGTTTAGCATTTCACATCAACACCATATCATCTACTTCAAATTTCCTTTCCACAGCTCTCTTGTCATATAGATGTTTCATTTGTGACTGCAACTTTACATTTTGAGTAGAGGAATCTCTTCTTGTCTCTTCTAGTTGCAAGATATTGTCCATCATAAGTTGCATTTCATCAACAACACCTTCTTCATAAATTTGAACAAATTTATACATTTCCCTTAAGCTGTTCTGTGGAATCCTAGCTTATATGCTATAAACTAAATGAAATGGAGCACATCCAATGGCCCTTTTTATAGTAACCCTATCAGCCCACATGGCTAATGGAAACTTTGAATCCAAAGCTTTTTTGTTTTCTCCTAGAATCCTTTCAATAATTTTCAATATGCTCTTATTGCTTTATTTTGCTTGGTCATTCCCTTGGGGATGGTAAGGTGAAGATGTGCAGTCTATAATGCTATATCTCTTGTAAAATTCTTTATACTCCTTAGATTTGAAGCACATAGCATTATCTATTACAATCTTCTATGGGCATCCAAAATTGGTTATGATGTTATTCAAAATAAAGTTAGTCAATACTTTACTTGTTGCATTCTTAGTGAGAATTACTTCAACCCACTTAGTAAAATAGTTAGTAGCTAGCAGGATCTAGGAATGTCCACCACTGGACTTGTTTGAAATCTCACCAATGAAATCAATCCCCCCTTGTTGAAATGGTGCCTATACTTCAATAGGTCTTAATGGAAAATTTCCAGAGAATTTTAGCTTTCCACTAAAACTTTGACAAGCATCACATGTTTTAACAAATTCATGGGCATCTTTGAAAAGTGTTGACCACCAAAAACTAGATTTGAGGACTTTGTGGGTTGTATTCTTAGCCATGTAATGACCTCAACACACACCTTCATGCATATCTCTTAAAATTTTATCAAACTCACTTTCATCTATACACTTCAAAAGTACTCCTTCCATATCCCTCCACCATAACAGCCCCTATACTATGACATACCTTATAGCTTGCAATTTTAGGGATCTTTTCTGGTTGTCTATTAATCCTTGTGGGGATTTCATATTTTGAAAATAATAAATCACATCTCTATACCAATTGGAAGTATTCATGTCACAAAGACTTTCCCTATAGTTATCATCACATTGGTTGATTTGATTTGCATCTAAATTTGCTTTAGTCATTAATCTGGCCAAGCCTTGTCCTTTGACTAGTTGGTAATCTAAATATCAATATTGAATTGCTATATTTTGTTGATCCGCCTACATATTCTACCAGATACCTCTTGTTGTGAAAAGATGTCCTTAAAAATAGTAGTGGGGATAAAATGGAATAATAGTTGCTCCCATTAGATAACACCTAAAGGCTTTCACTCCTTTTACCAGTACATATGCTTGTTTCTCATTAATATCATACTTCAATTCTACTACTTATAATGATTTGTGAAAAAATGTAATAGGTTGTTCATAGCCTTTTTCATTTTTTTGTAGTAATACTGTAGCAACAATGTGAAATGAAGAAAAAGAAAATATATTCATTGGTTTATCATAATTTGGTGCCCTAAGAATAGGTGCATCCTTAATAGCTTGCTTAATCTTTTGGAATGCCACTCTAGGCTAACCATCCCACTTAATTTCAGATCCTTTCTTTAACATTTTATATATATGCCTACTAATTTCTACAAAATTAGTCACAAACCTTCTAAGAAAATTGATTTTCCCAAAAAATTATTGAATTCCTTTAACACTTTTAGACTTCTAAATTTTATCTAATGCTTCTACTCTTTCAAGATCAATCCTTGCTCCATGTTTTCCAACCAGATGCCCTAAAAGTTTACCCTCAGTAACACCAAAGCTAAACTTCCTAGTATTCAAAGAAATACCATACTTAAGAGCTCTGATAAATACCTTTTCCAAATGCATGTAGTGATCATTCTCATCCTTAGAATACGTAGTTAAGTCATCTTGATACAGAGCTAAAAATTTATCAATAATATCTATAAAAGTGACATCCATTGCATGTTGAAAAGTAGTCCCATCATTAGTAAGTCCAAAAGGCATTCTTACATACACATAAGTGCCCCACAGAGTGGTAAAGATAGTCTTAAACTATTTTAATTCTTTAACAACCACTTGATTGTATCTTGAAAATCCATCTGTCATGGACATAAGTTTAGAACCAGTGACCTTTTGCAACATAGCATCCATATTTGGGAAACCATAATTATCCTTTAATGAAAATATGTTAAGATTAATGAAGTCAACAGATAAACTTATATCTCCATTCTTCTTCCCAATAGGGACTAAATTAGATACCCAAGATGAATGCCTAGTATGCTTTATGATTCTTGCATCCCTTAACTTCATTAGTTCTTTCTTTTTGCCTAAAAAGCTTAGCATCTGGCTTCAATGGGATTTCATGCTGAAACAGATCCTCTCTATAAGCCTTAAGGTCATCATGTGACCATGCAAACATATGCCTATATTTCCTTAGTAGATCAATCAAACCATGTCTTATTGTAGGAGACAACTTTTTACCAATGTATACCTTCTTTGGTGTCTCTTTAGTTCTTAAATTTATCTCCTCTAGATCCTTAGCATTATATTCTTTAGTATCCATTTTAGACCTGTTTTGATTATCAAAAATAGTTTCTGAAAAAACATATCCCCTTGGGATTTTATTATTTTTTAATTGCACAACCTCATGTCCAAAGATAGTATCTCTTCCATCTATATTCTCCATAAAGGTTGCATAATGAACTTCCTAACCTAATAATATATTCTCACCATTTAAAAATATTAAAATGTCTCTATCATCTTCAAATACTTGCCAATTTTGGATATTATTAGGAACAAAAGGCCTAGTCTAGATTTCAACCTTGGACATACCAGAAAATGTAATGTCATTAGGTTTTATTGCTATATTTTCTAGCAAGTCCACCATCTTTTTATTAGTCCTATCTTTCCACACTATTCCAAATGCATCAAAGCATTTAATCCTATCCCACACAACATTTCTATATTTCTTCAGTCTCTTATTTTTTGATACATAAACATTTCTCACTTGGGATACAACCATCTCAGAACCTCCTATGACATGTAAACATTTTATCCCATGTTTATAGGCTAACCTAAGTCCTAACAACAAGGCCTCATACTTGAAGATATTGTTAGTGCAAGGGAAACTCAATGTAAAAGAAAATTTATATGTTACCCCATTAGGATAAATTAGTAGAATACCTGCACTAGATCCATCTTTGTAGCAAGCACCATCAAAAAAGAGAGTCCATAAATCACCTTTTTCTATCTTTGTATCAATGTCTACCTCCATCTATGATTTATTCTTATCCTTTTTCAAAATTGAAGCCTCAACTCGAAATTCATTAACATCTGTATCCACAAAATTCATCATATCATCCTCTATCTCTTCTTCAATCATGTATACACTTTTAGGTTCTCTGTCTACCTTCACTAGATTCTCATCAATTTGGAAAGTGGCAAATGACAAGTCACATTAGGAACTCCAACCCATGGTAGTACTCCATTTCCTAGATAATAACATGCCATATTGAGGTGGAATATCAACAACCAACACGCTCATAGTGATTTCTTTGTCATGACAAGCATTCAACTTATATGGCAAAGCATTAATAGTACCTATGATAGTCACTTCTCTTTTATCCATAGCACACCATCTTCCCTGAGTAGTATCAACCTTTAGGCTCAGCTCTTTCATTATTTCAAATGGCATAATAGTATTTGAAGTACCAGAATAAATCATGTAGTTTTTTTAATGTTTTACCATTTACCAAAATATTTAGAAAAAATGGTTCAACATTTCCCAAACATTGATTTACAAAATTATTTAGAAACATTTGGAGAATTTGAAATAACCCCTTCATTTTCCTTTTCCTCTACCTTTTCTATACTATTATCTTTAGGGATATGACTCTTATCACAATCATATTTTACCTCTTCATTGACACCTCCTACCCATGCTATGGCTTTATTTTGGTGTTTAGGGATTCTTAATAATTTAGATAAAGGAACCTTGATAGTAATTTGTGATAAAATAGCTAGCATATCTATAGAAGAATCAGAGGGGACATTAATGACCATGCCTTGTTTCTCCTTATTTTTATCAAGAATACTTATTGCACCTTGATGATTCTTGTCATTTGCAATGAGCACCTTTGGTATCTTTCCCTCTAACCTCCTAGGAACATTAATTTCAATCTCAAGAACCTTGGGAGAGTCCATCTTCTTTGGTTCCCATTTTTTTCTAATAACTTTAGCCTTTAGATTAGGATCCTCTTTAGGCTTCACAACCTCCCTCTTCTTAGAATCAACCCTCTTGATAAACATACTACCCACCTTGCCACTATCATCTTTATGGGCCATGATTCTAGTCTATACCTAAGCTACCATGCTAGCTATAATTTGATTAACCTCTTCCCTATAAGGCTTTCTTAATATCACTTCATCTCTAGTGGTTGTCATATTGCACACATTTTCCTCAGCGTCACTTTCATTTGAAAATACTTGTTGCTGCATATCATTCTAAAATTGTCTTTGCTCATTAACATCTCTATCATAATCTTCACAGTCAAAATAATCATAATGTGACTCAAACATGTTGCACCCCACATCATCACTATTTTCTTCATGTTCTAGCTACTCTTCTATTTTAGTCTGATTTCCAAAAAATGACAAAGCCACTTTACAATATTCAGGAGTGTGGGGCAATTGACAAGTAACACACCATGTGGGTTCAATGTTAAACTCAAGATCATCTACCATATTTACAGAATTTCTAGACAAAGGATCAGGGGTAACCTTATTATTGATATTCTTTGCAGGAGGAACACTAGGTTGACCATATTTCCAAGTGGTATTATAAGGGAAATTTTGCAACCTATTCTATTTGTTAAAATTGGATTAATATGAGACCTTATTTTCAGTGGGATTCCTATCAATCTTAGCTTGAGGTAGGTGCAAACCCTTTATAGCATTTAAGACTTGACTCATTTCACTAAGCTCTTGCTTTCTACCACCTATAGGCTTGTGTTCTTCCTTTCTGTTTCCCTTGGCTCCATACAATCTAGGATCATCTCTTTTGCTTTCTAGTCTTCCTGAGATCCTCAAGTTATTTTCTATATTTGCAACAATTTTGAAAGCATCCCTTAAAGTCTCAAGTTCCTTATCCCTAAGTTGATATGCCATCTTACCATAAAAAGCATTTAAGTAAGTAATCATACATATCTTTTCATCAACTCACATGGCCTACATTAGCTTTTACATCCTCTTTTGAAATCTAGTGTCAAAGTCAATGATAGATTCATTATGCAATTTCTTGATGTTATTAAACTCACCTAGGATATAACTCGGGTTTTCCTTATCACCATATTGTTCCTTGAAACAATATTCAATATCTTTCCAATCTGCAATGGATAACTTAGGAAGCCTCTTGAACCATTCTCTAGCATCTTTAGTTAATGACTGAACAAATAACTCCATGATGACATCTTTAGCCTTGACCTCATAGTCACTCATCATGTCAAGAAAGTTCCTCAAATGATCCTCACATATGATACCATTATTCGCATCAAACTTAGGAAACCTTTTCCTTATTTCTTATGGAATGGGATTAGGAAACCCAGGGATTCCATTAAAACAAATTTGCCTATAACTTGCTAATTGGATAGGTCTCCTTTGTACGTCACTCTTGGGGTTAATAAAAACACTTCTTTCATTGTTATTTAAAGTATTACTAGTATTGGCATTTGCAACAACTTTATTAAGATCCATTTTCTATGATGAAGAAGGCAAGAAGCAAACAATTTAGTAGTGTTTTGATCTACATCATTTGACTTATTCTTTGGATTATCTTTAGGTATAGCTATAGATTGTTTCCTAGATTTTTCTAGGAATTTAATCTTATTATTCATCTTAGCTATGGCTACCTCATTTTCTGCAATTTCTAATTGCTTGACCAAAGCATCTCTCTCCTTCCTCTTCTTTTCTAACTCAAGATTAGAAAGTGACATAGAATCTTGGACCTGAGCAATCTTTACTAGTTCTTTGATCTTAATACCAAATTCCTTCTATTTTCCCTTATCCTTAGAACCAACAACATGTTTTACATCTCTTGTTTTGTGGTTCTCAACTTCTAGAGCCTTACAACTTTTAATCTATTGTATTATAGGACCTTCTTGGTTCACATCTTGGTTTTCTAACATCCTTTGCTCTTGCACCCTAAACTGTTCAACTTGACCTACAATTTTAGGGCCCAAGCACTAGTTGCTTTTTCATTTTTCTTTCTCAGGGTATCTATTCTCCTAAGTAGTGCCTGCTTTTCTTTAGAAGCTTTCAGAATCTTTTCTTCGCTCTCCTTTTGCAATTTCCTATCTATGGCCTCTTACTATAAAAGATACATCTTCAACTTCTTATTCTCATTAGGATCAGGAATAGTAAACTCAAAACTAGAAGTTTTCCCATCATAAAAAATCTCAGGCTCTAAATGTCTTGGTCTTATTCTTTTAGGGGAATGGTCTATCATTGTGAGATTCCTATTTTTTGGAAAAAGGTCATTACTACTCCTAGCACCCCAACTAGGTGCATATGGTTGCATAACCTTCTCCTAATACACTACTTCAGGAGTACTAAAATACTCCTCCTCAGACAATCCTAGGTGAGATCTAGAGCTCTCATGAGAGGGTTTTTTTTCATTAGCAAAAAAATTTGGATATTCTTTCCTCTCATTTCTTGCTCTCAAGGATGGTTTCCTTCTTGTGTCTATGGTCTCTTCACAACCCAATTTTTCTTTCCTTTAGGAGGAAGATTAGTCTGCAACTTAATTGATGGATTTTTCTTCAGATTTTCCTTTGTGTTTTTCACACTTCCCATGATCTGAAAATATTTTCAAACTTGACATTGGTTAAAACCTCTTTGAGTCACCACCCACCTAGGGAAAAATATAATGCAATAACTTCTTGACCTAAGGAAAATATCACATGATACTATGAATAGACTAACATGTAAAGAGAAAAACCAATCACAATAGCCCTAGGACTACAACTTTAGACTGATAGACAAGAAACTTTGTAAGGATTGTACATGTTAGTATACACCTATGGTAGTTTGGGTTCACTCTCTCCTTTTAAATTCTCAAGGTTTTTCACTAGAAGTAACCAATATGACCATGAGTAATCTCCCAAGAACTTGACAAAACCATACACTGACATAACCAAAGACACTATAATAAAATTCACACATAAGCATGTGTTATACATGTCCCCAACA
Source organism: Cupressus sempervirens (assembly GCA_028749045.1). Lineage (NCBI taxonomy): Eukaryota > Viridiplantae > Streptophyta > Pinopsida > Cupressales > Cupressaceae > Cupressus > Cupressus sempervirens. Next base: position 390,246,307 of record CM053783.1, read on the forward strand.
AAGTCACCATTTTGTTGGCTCCTGATTTAACAGTGATTATTATTATCAATAGACAACCAAATTTATTATACCTAAATGTATGTAATGCTCATATTTAACACAATAAAATGTATCTTTGGGCCAACTTCACAAAGCACAAATGCTTCCTTCACTTATGGCTCTACAAGACCAAGGTGGGAGTACCTTAGGGATTCCAATATTTACTTGGCTCTTACCCCTAATCCCTAAAAATTGTAGATATGGTCCAACTTCTCTAATAAAATGAAGAAAAAAGATGAGCTAAAATAGCTAATGATAACTCATGAATTTCCACAGATTAGATGATGACCACCCTTATGCACTTGATATAATACTTAATTTATTTAAATTTGAATATAAATTGGATATATGCATCAGAATTTACTTCACTTTGCTTCTGATTTATATGACTAGTGCTTTATCCATTGTTGCATAGAGTCCATTATCAACAAGGGATCTAATTTAGATAACTTGTAAATGGACTATATTAGCTATGATCACCAAGTCCCATTCTTATGAAATATCCTTCTTATAAATTCATAGACCGTACAAATTCATTGAAGCACTTCTTTAATTCTTTGAATTAAAAACAACAATAGAATCCACATACAACCTATGCAGATTGCATTCAACAAATTAAACCTTGTTTAACTGATCTCAAAATAAGAAAATTCATAAGATGGAGACAGATATTGACAACACAATTGTAGTGTAAATGCCCTTTTGTATTATCCTTTTGAAAGATTAATACAATAACTGATAGAAAATAAATGAAACTCAGAATAAAATATTGGTTCTATCATCGACATCAAAACATTAGAAAATTGCAAAGCTAAAACATAAACTTAGAAGTTTGCACATAAGATTGGACCGATCGTACTTTTGAACAAGGAAAAATTACAAAATACACAAACCCTTTCTTTGACCTTGGGATCTCACCTTTATAGTAAGATGCAACAAGCTTCAAGTATATAGAAATGACATCTATCCCAAAGATATTTTATTGCTAACACAAATGACAAAGAAAAGTGTAACAAGAAAACTTCACATCACAATATTCCTTTATGGGACCACTTTTCTATTCCACCTATTGTTACACTTTCTTTGTCTAAAAAGAGTTGATGATTAGCCTTTTTGGCTATTTTGAATCTTCATAATATGTGGTATTCAGGTGTGCTATTGATGTATCTAGCTCTGATCTCTACAAGTTTACTTCAATTTGGGGATCTCCACTTGCCTCATCATGAAATATCAAAATGATAGTTATATCTAGGCTTACTTCTACCACATCATTAGTTAGGACCTTAATGCTTTCCACCTAGGCTAGTTGTTCTCCTCTGTCTTCTTCTGCATGCACTGATGTGTCACATGTTTGGCTTTTATCAAGGTCCATATCATCGATGACTATCTCTATTTATTTTGAATGAAAAAAATCATCGATCCATTTGTTGAAAACTGTGTCATTAGGCCAATCAAAGCTCAAGGTTTCTCTTTTCTTTTTAACCACCCAATCCCCTAATTCATTTATTTCAACAAATTCTTTTATGAAGGAATTGTAAAATAGTTGCACTTTAAAAATCTCTTCATTTGTCCTTGCCCATATCACATGTCCTTCTTCATTGATGACTTTAGTTATTCTTTGGCACTATAAATCATTCAATTCTTTTCCCCACTCCTTTCTTTCTTTTATTATATCAATCTGTTCGAGTGCCTGGGGAAAAAAAATCAAATTTCTCACCTAAATACCTAGAGAAACAATTTTTTACTCTTCTTTGCAATGCCTTCTTTTTATTTTTAAAATCAAATAGATCATTAGTTCAACTAAAGTTTTTTCTATCTATACATGGGATGAGTCAATAACTGAATGCATAAAAGGGTGACATCCCAATTCCTTTCCTCCCATTTACATATTGTAGGTTTTAAGACCTTCTCAATATCTTTAATTTCTCTCCACATATTAAAAATGTTCACTAACTGCTCATAGAATGTAGGCTAGTCAATCTTATCTACCAGATATAAGATTTCTTTTCTATGTTTTTCACTATATTGATAGGTCATTTCATCTTGTAAAGTTTTTAGCTCATTCTTTTCTTCCTCCAACTCATTAGCAGTATAAAACTCTATCCTTTGTGGAGTCTCAAGGATCTCAATGAAAGGAGTAGGTCTAGGAGATTCCATTGAAAGGTGAGGATAAGCAATTTGTGGCCTAGTAGATTTTCCCACTACTTTATTTTCAAGTTCAATTCTTTTTTGAACTTCTTTATTATATGCAATCAAAAGTTTCTCATATCTGTCATGTAATTCTTGCCTTTCTCTTTAATCTCTCTTAGCAGTGGCCAAAGTCAAGTTTGATACACCAACACCCCAATGTGCAACTTCTACATTAGTTGTATTTGTTGTCACAAAAGTTTGCACCCTTGTCCAAAGTTTTTACCTTTAAAGGACAACCTTGTGAAACATGGAAACAACTTCCAAGCTATGGGACTTGAACTATGAGGTTGAGTCTCTAGAGAAGGTCAAATTCCTTTACTATCAGGGTGCACCTAACTACTCTTGGAGAGGAAAAGGGAGAATGAATGCATAGAAGCAAATCTACCTATTCTAACCTAAGGGGGGTGATGCACCAAAAATAGAGTGTTCAAACCAATCTCTACCCATACATGCACTATTGAACTAGCATGACACCAAAAGATATACACATCTAGACTAACAATCACATGCAGATTAGAAAAAATCCAAATCAATGACACAAGGAAAGAGAGGATTCACTTATATACCATTCATAGGCCAAAAGAGATACAATCATGCAAGATTGTAGATATCTACAATACACCAATGAGAGGCAAATAGTTCTTGCACTTCATATAAATGGTTGAAGGAGATAAGAATGTCATACAATTTAAAGGCAAAGGGGATTTATAGTGAAATTGTAGAGCAATATTAGAGAAAATAGAGAAGGGTCGACCTTAACAAAATCTACAAAAAATTACTTTATAGCTTAAGCATAACTGAGATGTTCTCTAATTGAAGTTACTCCACAACCACTTCCATTAAGTCCCTTTAGAGATCTAGAGAAGATCTAATCTGGGCATAGATTCAGATACAATGAAATCTGATATTTTGTTGAAAGAGGACCCTGAAAAAAATGATGACATTAAACCATTCTAACCAAGTAGATGGATAAATTGGGGTGGTGGAGTGTTCTCCTACTATTTACTAGGTTTAGCATTCATTCAAGAGTAGTTAGAATTGATCATGAGGATCAAATTGTGTAAGAAAACTCGATTTCCTTCATTTTTGGCTTATGAATCAGCAAAGTCAGTAGGTCAACTGAGTCTTACAACCAAAATGGGCCACATGGGCCAATGATTTAATTTCATTTTGCCACCCCATAAGTCTCCATGATGTTGACTACATCTTCTCAATTAACTGAGCCACCTTTCCAACTTAACCACAATGTCACATAACTGTCAGCCTTAACTGTTAATGCCTTAACTGGGCCCATAAGGATACATATCCTCTAGGCACTTTCCCACACTGTTTAATTACCTTGCATCTTCATAATGTGGGGAAGCACTGATCATTGATCTCCATAAGATCAACAATCACAAAAGATCTTCATTATACTGTGCTTTCCCTTAATACTTCTAGGCCCACGAACCATTCAACATAAACTTCAGCACAACGTGGCCCCACCTGACATCACCCTGCGGCTTATGAAATCAACCTAACCCCACAAAGACATGAGATAGCAAGGCACTTTCCTGCATTCCTTAACATCCTTGCATCTCCATAATGCAAGGAAGCACCCACTGTAGATCTATTTGCATCAGACTGTGGATCTTGCTTTGAGAAGAATGGATGCATGATGTCATTATCAGCTACATGTCATGAAGGTGCTTGCCTAAATTACTAAAAAATCATGCACTTTCATACTATGGGCAAGTGCTAGCCCTTGATCTTTGCTAAATCAATGATCACAATGCCTGAACTATAACTTTTATTCCTTTGGGCCCATGAGGACACATGGTGATCTAGCACTTGCTCACATTGTTAGGAAGTTTGACAAAACACAGAATGTGGGATAGTTCCTGCTAATCAAATTTCCAACTCAGCTAGTAGCTTCCCAACCTATAACCCATAAGAAGAACATGGACCCACTTGCCACGCGTTGTGACAATGCTTCCCCATATTATGTAAAGATTGCTTATTTTGAGAAAGTAGGAAAGCACCCACCATAGATCTATGTAAGATCTAACGGCATGAAAAGTTGCAGGCTAGGGGAAACAAATTTATGAAAATAGGAAATACCATAAAATCTTTATTTGTTTATCTTTCATATTTCTAGGGCATTTAAATAATATTAAAGATGGTTAAATATTGTTGGGTGGGCTCAAGTATTTGAATTCAAATTTTTGGCAGGAGGCAAATATGGTTAACATTTCTGGTGACTTAGAGGGGATGCAAGCCAGCTATGCTAATGACTAGTGACCTTATGCATCCATTGGGCCATAGAGTCATAAAAATTGTGTATCAGTGCAATGTGAAACCCTAACCCTACCTTTGCAGTAGTAAAACACTGAAAGCTCTATCTCTACTCCTCTGCAAACTTAGCAAAACACATGTGCTCGTGCACTTCTTGGAAAGCAAGAAACCAACAGAAAGAAAACTAAGCTACCTATGTACATGAAACCTCAACCCCTATCAAAAATATGGTTTGAGATAGATCCCATTAATTGGGATAGGAAAAATTTCACCACCAGGCTTGCTTAATTGAAAAGCATTAGCCTACTTGCAACTGACAATCACATAGGGCCACTCCATAGTACATCAAATTTTGAGTGTCTCCCTGGTTTTTCTTTGTATGCATCCCATTTCAAAACCAAATCACCTTCTCTGAAGATTCTAACCCTAGCCTTCTTGTCAAAGCTCCCTTTCACTTGCTGCTGATGTGTTTCTAGGGTCTGCATGGCCTGACTTCTTTTCTCTTCTAGCTCCATCAGCTCAGCCACTCTCACTATCATGGCATCATCTTTAATTAGCTCCAACTGATGAGCTAGTTCTAGGGATGGGAATTATAATGAAACTAAAAGCCTTACTTCTCTTCCATACACCAACATTAATGGTGAATTTCCAATTGACCTCTTAGGTGTTATTGTGTCAGCCCATAGTGTAGTCCTCAACTTTTGATGCCAACATCTCTAGTTATCCTCTATAGTTCTTTTCATAATCCTAATCAGGTTTTTGTTGGATGACTTAGCCAAACCATTACCTTGAGGATAGTAGTTTGAGGATGTGCTCAAGTAGATATTATGGTCAATTTCCCATGCACAAATTTGAGCTCCTACAAAAGATTTTACATTATCTGAAATAATGGTTGAAGGGGCACCAAATTTGGTCACAATTCCATCAAGGAACTCAATAACTGAAGATTCTGTGGCATCCTTCAATGTAACTACCTCTGTCCATCTGGTGAAGTAATTTGTAGTAGCTAAAATCCATTTGTGACTAGAACTAGAAGAAGGATTGATAGGGCCTATGAAATCCAATCCCCATTGAGCAAAAGTTTGGTCCACCTAAATGGGATGAAGAGGAAGAGCTGCAAGCTTTTTATTACTAGAGAAGAAGATACATTTTTCATAGTTCCTCACATACCTATGATAATCATAGAATAGGGATGGCCAGTAGTAACCAGCCCTCATGATCTTCATTATAGTTGTCCTTGCTAAGAAGTGACCATCATAAGGACCATCATGAAGCTCTTTGATCATTCTTTCAACTTGGTATATGTCAATGCATCTTAATAGGGCTCCATTAAAATCTTTCCTAAAAAGGATACCATCAACTATGACATAAGGAATTGACTATAATCTATACTATCTGCTTTTAGTTCTATCTAATCCTTGAGGATATCCATTGCCTAATAAAAAATTCCTCATATCATCCATCCAATTCCTTGGGTCATCATTTCTTGTCTCTTGTTGTTTTGTTAGTATCATAGTGACTTCCTCATCTGATTCCTGATATGATATCATCTGTTTACACAACCCCCTCCCTCTTACTAGCTTGGTGATTTGGATGTCAACATCATATTCCATTATTTTAGTAATCCAACTAGCTCTCTTCTCACTAATATCTTTGCTCAAATGGAAATCCTTCACACTTGCATAGGGTAATAACAAATGAATTTTATTATGAGATAGGAGGTGTCTAAATTTCTTTAAATCTTTGATGATTGCAAGGGCTTACTTCTCTACATAGCTATATTTGTTTTCATACTCTTTAAGCCCTTCACTAAAGAAGGCTATGGGATGCTCTTAATCTTTATCATTTGTTTGAGTCAAGACAATAGAAATGCTTGACTCACCACCTAGGGCATAAAGGATGAAATCCTTTTCAAAATTTGGATTAATGAGAGTATGTGCTGAGGCTATGGCTACCTTGATCTCTTCAAAACTTTCCTTCCCTTCCTTGGTCAATGCAAAGACCATACTTTTCTTGAGCATAGCCGTAAGGGGTTTTACCATGGTAGCAAGATTAGGGATAAATCTTCTCACAAAATTTATCCTACCAAGGAAACTTTGCAACCCTTTCTTATGTTTAGGAAGAGGGAGAAAAAGTATTGCTTTTGTTATTTCTGGATCAATGGTTAAACCACCCTTAGATACAATGTGTCCTAATAATTTTCCTTGATTGGTAGCAAATACACACTTTCTTGGGTTAAGGGATACCCCAAACTCTCTACACCTTAAGAACACCTATCTCAAATGATCAAAATGATCTTCTATATTCTTTGAATATACTATGATATCATCAAGGTAAACTAATACAAACTTTTCAATCATGTCTTTGAAGGCCATCTCCATTGCCTTCTAAATTGTAGCACCTGCATTTGTTAGTCCAAATGGCATCTTACAATAAGCATGTGTACCCCATTTGGTGGTAAATGAAGTCTTGTACCTATCAGACTCTTTGATCAGCACTTGATTGAAGCCAAAAAATCTATCAAGATTGAACCATTGACCTTGGACAAAATCTGCTCCATGGAAGGGAGAGGATGGTGATCTTTAAGGGAAGCTTGGTTAAGGTCCCTAAAGTCCACACACAATCTAATTTCTCCATTCTTCTTTCTAACAGGGACAAGGTTTACAACCCATGATGAGTGCTTGATGGGGAAAATTATATTGGCCTCAATCAATTTGGATAGCTCATTTCTCATTCAGGGTTCAATTTTGGGATTCACTAGCCTCTATTTTTGTCTTACTAGTTTGACATTATCAATTAAATCTATGGTATGATGAAACAACCTTGGGTCAAACCCCTTCAAATCATCATACATCTAGGAAAATACATCATTAAATTCCTGACATAGATGAATAAAACTTTCTTGCCTCAGAACATACCTTCCCCATGTTTAAGGATTTTCCATTAGCAACCGAGTGGGGTGTGATCATCTTCGTCAGCAGCTAGGTTCATGAATCTAACTCTTGATTGGTCATCAGGATTGAAAAAACTCTCTAAGGTAATGAGACCCTTAGGAAATTTGTTGGAACTGAGATTAATGATTCGATCACCATACTGATCCTGCAGTCTTGACTAGTTTCTATCTGAAAATTTTTCTTCATTCTACAAGAAGCTTACAATTTGTTCATTAGATTCAAACACTTGCCAATGGATGTTGTTGTCAGGGATGGTAGGCCTTACTACCATTTTGATTTGTTTCTTCTTCTTCTCCTCAAGATTCCCTGGCACATCATGAGATGTACCTATTGATGCAAGTCTATCAACATATCTATTTTCTTTTCTAGGGATGCTTTGAATGTTAAATGCATTGAAACCCTCAAGAAAATCCCATACCCTATGTTTATAAGACTTGAGCAAATTTTTCTTGGTGATATTCTGATTTCTCACTTGATTAACCACCAACTCACTATCTCCATATACACTTAAGGCTTGAATTCCTCTTTTCTAAGCAAGTAGGAGACCCTGAATCAAGGATTCATACTCGGCCATATTATTAGTGCAACTGAATTGGAGCCTAAAGGAGAAGTAGTACCTTACTTATGTAGGAGAAATCAACATCACACCAGCCCTTGATCCATCAAAGTACATACTCCATATCTCACTCACATCTTCTTTAGTCTCCACAAGATTGAAAACTAGAGCATCCTTCTCTAATATACAATATGTACTAAGGCCTATCTCAAAGGGATTCTAACATAGGATCAAACTAATATGCATTAGCCCATTCATCTAAGAGAAAATTAGGTATCTTTGCTAGGGAAGTAGTAGGCTCATTCATTATGTCATTCTCATCCATTTCTAGGATAGTGCAATTCATGTTAATGAGATTAGGGGTGTAGGGTTTAGTATGATGGAGGGCTAGAAGCTCTGCTCTAATTGAAGGTTTGGTCACATATCTTGTTCTAAAAGACATATATGACCAATCAGAAGATATGTAACCCCCTATTTGCATAGTGAAGTCTCTTGATAGACAGATGGAAAAATGTGGCTTGACTTCAACAACGGATATATCTTGAGTTATAGTACAACTAGCACATGCGTGTAGGGCCATTTACACATTCCTAAGGATCCCTATAGTCTTGACAGTACTACCATCCAACTATAATACATCTCTAACAATGGGCTCATAATACATTTCATTTCCAAAACATCCCTATAATTAGAGAAAGATAAAATGGAGGGGGTCTGACCTTTTTACTTGTTTCTACCTCCTTTGATGGCTGTATTAGGCTTGTGGCACTTTCCATGCTAGGTGGCTGACCCTTTGGTTCAATACTTTCCAATTCTTGCTGAAACAACCTCTTTTGCATGGGTATAGTAGCAACAACATTCCACATGGAAATATTCACATTTTTCTCCTTCATTTTTTCTACCACACTAAATGGCGTAGTAGGTACTTTGGTAGAATACTTCAGATTTGTATTTGTAGGAGGTTGAGATGGAACAACCTAAGGATCACATACATCCTTTCTGCCATTATTTCACCTTTGCTACTGAAAGGTATTTGATTGGTCATTTACTAGTTCTTCATGAGGTATTGCATTTGAAGTTGAGGCATGATTGGGAGGAGGAGGGGTAGCATCTTCAGTAGCTCTTCTTTTGCTCCTAGTGTTGTGAGCAATGGAATCCTAGTTTACATTACAATGTTCTTCCACTTGATGATTCATAAAGGAGCAATCACCTTGTCCTTGCATATACGAGGCATCTTTAAATTGGTCCTCCTTGTATCATTTTCCTATTGCAAGCTCTTGGATGGTCAAAGCCAGATAAGATTCAGCCTTTTGACACATGCAACAGGGATAGGAGTAGTTACAGGAGGGACAAAAATCCTGATCTTGGGCCATGTTGTTTTGAGGAACCATGGCCCTACTTTGGTTTACATTTGAGGTTGAAGCATGGCTATTCTACCTATTCTAATCAAAAGAAATTTTCCCAAGATTATGATTTGGAGGCCTACCACTGTTTAAATTTTGATATTAAAATTGATGAGCCTTACTACCTTGAGCTTGCTGCCTCTCTAAAGTCACCACCTTGTTGCTGACTTTCTACATCACGGAGAAGCTTTCCTCCAGCTTCTTCTCTTGGCCCTGCAATCTTTTATCCATTTTCTCTATGTTCAAGATCATAGATTGCATCATCTCCTTGATTTCATCTATTCCATTTGAAGATGTGGAAGCTTGAGTGACTAGAGCAAGGGATTGTGATGTGGAAGTTGTGGGAAGAGGAGCCATTACTAGTTGGTGATTTGGAACATTAGGGAAGAAAGGCATAGGAGGCCTTGGAGCTAGCTTACCTCCTTGTATTAGGATGTTTTTGACTTTATTGCTATGTCATAAGCATTAGGAAAGGTATCTCCTCCCATAGCTTGGATTGTAGTGCCAATGTCACTATTAAAAGCTCTGAGGTAATGCAAGAAGGCATTACTAGGGGTAGGTTTTACTAAAGTAGGTATTCTATCCCATTTCTTTTGAAATCTATAGTTGAAATCAGTCATACATTCATGGGGGGTTCTTTTTATAGTAGTCAACTATTCTAAAAGTGACAAATGGTCACTTTTTTCCTCAAAGTGTTTGCACAATCCTAGCTATAGAACCATGAGCCAAACCTCTATACCATTGTAGTGCTTTTCAGGCTAGAAGCCTAACTGCAACATCATCTTCTGTAATACCATGGATATTGTAGATATTTGCAACTTCTTGAATGTGTTCTAATGGAGAGATAGAAGTTTCACCAGTAAATTCTAGTACACTTTTGAGTGTATCTATTGGTATGCCATATCTTTGGGCCAATAAAAGAGGACTTCCACCATTAAAGGTGGCAAAAGCATGAGCTCTAGGCTATGCCATATAGACAAGTGATCTATTGATATGTGCTGATGGCAATCTAGGTTGAGATCTAATAGTAGGAGGAGTAGAGATGGATCTTGCAAGTGTATTTGTTACTATTGCACTCCTAACTGGTGATAAAGATACTCTAGTCTTCCTTCTCCTAGGATTTGAAAATGAAAGCTCTTGGTACTAAAATTTACCTCTAGAAGATGCCCTTGTTTTAGTTTTGGGCATGAATTACTGCAACTTTGGTCTAGAACCAGATGTATTTGAAGCTCAAAGTCACCAAGTACTTGAAGAATGAATCCCTTGAAGGCTTGAACACTGAAGTTAGTACTATCTCCTCGGTATTAATATTGATATCTTCCTTTTGACATCAGTAGACTTGAAATTTTTTGAATACAGTCCTACTGGGTGTGCCAAAAATTTTTGTCACAAAATTTTGCACCCTTGTCTAAATTTTTTACCTAAGGACAACCTTGTGAAACATTGAAACAACCTCCAAGCTATGGGACTTGAACTATGAGGTTGAGTCTCCAGAGAAGGTCATCTTCCTTTACTATCAGGGTGCACCTAACTACTCTTGGAGAGGAAAAGGGAGAAGGAATGCACAGAAGAAAATCTACCTATTCTAACCTAAGGGGGGTGATGCACTAAAAATAGAGTGTTCCAACCAATCTTTTCCCATACATGCACTATTGAACCATCATGACACCAAAAGATATACACATCTAGACTTGCTTTAATCTAACAATCACATACAGATAAAAAAAACCTCAAATGAATGACACAAGGAAAGAGAGGAGTCACTTTTATACCATTCATAGGCCAAAAGAGATACAATCATGCAAGATTGTAGATATCTACAATACACCAATGGGAGGCAAATAGCTCTTGCACTTCACATCAATGACTAAAGGAGATGAGAATGTCATACAATTCAAAGGCAAAGGGGGTTTATAGTGAAATTATAGAGCAATGTTAGAGAAAATAGAGAAGGGTCAACCTTAAAAAAATCTACAAAAATTGCCTTTATAGCTTAGGCATAACTGAGATATTCTCTAACTGAAGTTACTCCACAACCACTGCCATTAAGTCCCTTTAGAGATCTAGAGAAAATTTGATTTGGGCACAAATTCAAATACAATGAAATCTGATATTTTGTTGAAATAGGGCCTTGACAGAAATGACACCATTAAACCATTCCAACCAAGTAGATGGATAAAATAGGGTGGTGGAGTGTTCTCCTACTGTTTACTAGGTTCAAAATTCATTCAAGAGTAGTTGGAATTGATCACAAGGATAAAATCATGTAAGAAAACTCAATTTCCTTCATTTCTAGCTTATGAATCAACAAAGTCAGCAGGTCAACTGAGTCTTACAACCAAAATGGGCCACATGGGCCAATAATTTCATTTCATTTTGCCACCTCATAAGTCTCCACGTGGTTGACCACATCTTCTCAATTAATTGGGCCACCTTCCCAACTTAACCGTGATGTCACATAACCGTCAGCCTTAACTGTTAATGCCTTAGTCGGGCCCATAAGGACACATGGCCTCCAAGCACTTTCTCGCATTGTTTAATTACCTTGCATCTTCATAATGTGGGGAAGTGCTAATTTTTGATCTCTGTAAGATCAATGATCATGAAAGATCTTCATTATACTATGCTTGCCCTTAATACTTTTGGGCCCATGAACCATTTAGCATACACCTCAGCATGACCTAGCCCCACCTGGCATCACCCTACAGCTTATGAAATCAACCTGAACCCACAAAGACATGTGGCAATGAGGCACTTTTTAGCATTCCTTAACATCCTTGCATCTCCATAATGTAGGGAAGCACCCACCGTAGATCTATTTGCATCAGATGGTGGATCTTTCTTTGAGAAGAATGGATGCACGATATCATTATCAGCTACATGTCATGAAGGGGCTTGCCCGCATTACTTAAAACTCATGCAATTTCATATTGTGGGCAAGTGCTAGCCCTTGATCTTTGCTAAATCAATTCTCATAATGCTTGAACTATAAATTTTATTCCTTTGGGCCCATGAGGACACGTGGTGATCTAGTGATTGCCTGCATTTTCAGGAAGTCTGACAAAACATAGAATGTAGGAAAGCGCCCACTAATCAAATTGCCAGCTCACCTAGTAGCTTCCCAACTTGTAGCCCATAAGAAGAACATGGACCCACTTGCCCCACATCATGATGATGCTTCCCCACATTGTGTAAAGATCACTTTTTTGAGAAAGTGGGAAAGCACCCACCATAGATCTATGCAAGATCTGATGGCACGAAAAGTTGCGGGCTAGGGGAAACAAATTTAGGAAAATAGGAAATACCATAAAATCTTTATTTGTTTATTTTTCATATTTCTAGGGCATTTAAATAATATTAAAGATGGTTAAAGAATGTTGGGTGGGCTCAAGTTTTGAATTCAAATTTTTGGTGAGAGGCAAATATGGTTAATAGTATCCTCTACTCTTTTCACAATTATGTTGCTCATCAATCCAGTATCATCTGACTGTGAGGAACCCATCCTAGATCCTTTCCATATTGACCAAATGACTAATGCAACATGGTACTCACTAAATTTGGCACCTTTTATTTCCTTCTTATTTTGATCCTCTAAACTCAATCCACCTAAAACATAATTAAAAACTAGAGCATCTGCTATATCCCAATTGGATAACAATAAAATACTAGATTCTTTTACCATTTGTCTCCCCTCTTTAGTGGTCATACTTTAGAATTCTTGTCTTATTTCTCATTTGATCTAATTCTATACATTTGCCTCCTCCATTTTAGATACTCTATTTTCAATTTATTGCAGCTCTCCTCAAACTTTACCATGTTGATTCTCGAGGCAAATTGGTGGAATGCTCTTGTTTTAACAAAACTGTCATCAAATAAAAATTCATGACTAGCCTACTCAATCACAAGATCCAATTATTTTCCTCTATAATCTACCACTATCAACTCAAAGCTTGGCAATAGAGGTTCCTATAGATTACCCTCTTCTAATTTAGCCTGTGTGATGAATATTTCCCCTTAGGATCCTAGATGCTCCATTTGCTCCTTGGTGATCTGTTCATCTCCAATTTGTAGTGGGGATTGTGTGGGTGAATATTCTTCAACTTGGGGTGCTTGTTCCCTTATTATAATTTTCCTTTTAGGCAAGGATTCATTATGTCTTTCAACTAGGACTACATTGGTGGATCCCACTATCTGTTTCCCCTTATCCATAGTAGCTCTCTTATTTTGAATCACATCATAGCCAAGCCTTTTCTAGACAATCACCTGCCCTACTCCTACTATGGGAGTGAATAACAATCTTCTCATGACTTGTTTGGCTTTGTCTAGAAAAGAATTGATAAAATATTTCTTCTTCTCATTCATTTCCTCCATGATTTTAGGAAAAGTAAGCATGAGTTTATTTATTCTACTTTTTCATTACCTAGAGGCTCGTGATCTTTATCAAAACAATGAATGAATTCCAAAACTTTGGAGAAAACTCTCCATTTCTCTTTCTTAATCTCCTGCTCTTGTAAAGAAAACTCATTCCTTATTATGTCTTTAGGGAAACAAGGTTCATGTTTCTGGGAACCAATTTTAGCCCTTAATCTAAAAAGATTATTAAAAAATTCCTTAAAATCACAAAAATAGGGATGAGACACAATCATTTGTATTGATCCAAGAATTTATACAAAATTAACCATCCACCTTTTGTGATTATGAAATGGTGGGCTATAGTACATGTAGGGAAAATTGAGCCTCTGCCTCTTCTTACCAAATATGCTTCCTCTAATTCTCCTAGTTGCCATCATATCTCAACTATCCCTACTTTCAAAGGTACCTAGTAGGGCAATACATGGGGAGCCCCTTGAAAGCCATAAACCCTAAACACTTTTGAAATAGGGTATGGTATGATATCATCCCAATTATGTGACACTTTTAAATCAGAGTGATTATCCATTGGTTTGAAAAAATTCAATAATTCCCTAGGGATTTTGGGATTGTCCCTTAATAAGAGGCTTTTTAATTTGGAGGCGAAATATCAGCCAAACCTAACAAAACTAGCATTTACTCCACAACTAGATTGGCATAGCTTCCTCTTAATTTTCTCTATTTAAAGCCATCTCCTTCCTAAAATATGTTGCAACCTTAAACAAGAACATATGCATCAATAATGAGTAATGACCAAAAGTCTTTTCCACTTTGCTCTTGGCAAATTCCAACTAGCCCTATATGGATTTCTTCTACTATATAAGATGCAAAATAAAAAACAATATCCATACCAAAAGAAAAAATCTAAGCCATCATATACATGAAGCTGATTTGCATAAAACTTTGCTCATCCTCACCTAAAAATTTACACAAAGTCATATATGTTTCTGAGGCTTTGGAGGTGAATTATTTTTTCTTAAAAGGATCTCTTATAGAGGCTGTGACTAATGGCATATTTCCAAGTGAAGCAAAAAGTCCTCCTAGTGTGCCATTTCTAATAATCTCCTTCTTTGATAGATATTCCTTTTCTAGTCTTAGTAGGTCAATGTGTACATGGTAATCTGACAAGGGCTCTAAACCAAATATCTTTCAAATTTCTTTAGCACTGATGCTCATTAGGCGCTCACCATCTAATCTTCTTACTACTCTGATAGCAGAGTCATAGTTTTGGGAAATGACCATGAGTAGTCAACATCCATAAGTACAACATGGACAACTAATTTTCCCAAGTCAAAATTCCAAATATTGCCATGTGGAGCAAACAAATTTCTCTCTGAGAACCAATTTTTTAAAAGAAAAAGCACTAATTTGGTAGTATTAGCATTCCTAATCCAGTTCCCTCTATCATATAAATCATCTACAATCTTGAGCCTAGGGTTTATTGAAATTAACTTCTTCATCTGGGTAGACTCATTTGTAGACTCAGGCAATAACTAAAGAGGTCATCATGTATGTTCCTATTAGCATAATCTACTTGTCTCGAGAATAATTTCTTTGGAGGCATAATGTATAAAAATTATAGAATACTAGAAAGCTTGATATATATAGTGGACTTGAGAAACTTACTTTGTTCTTCACTGCTCTGTTACTACAGTTTTGTAACACACTGTGATTATTGGAAATTCTTTCACATTCTGATCACACTAAGCACAATTTCTTAATTGCTTTGAGCTCTCTGGAAATCTAAAAATTTGTTTGCATGGAGAAGAAATGGCAAAAACTCTACAATATACTCTATTCCTATTTTGCATGAGGAGTCTTCAATTTTCATAAATGATTCATAAGGAAAAATAGGGTGGCATCACCTTCTATTTTTAAAACACAATGTTGATAGCAAAAAATTTGACGATCTAGGAATAAGATCATGGGTGTTTCATTTTCCTGTTTGCCAAGTTGGTAGTCATCCCAATAGAGTTTCTCCATGTAAGCATTTCCCTTTGCCACTAGTAATTTGATCTAGACCCACTGGCATATGTGGACAAATGTTGCATTCTCACTATATTTTTATGCCTAAATATCGATCAACTTCTCACAGCAACTTGGCACGAATGCTTGATGTACTTTTGATCACATAGTGATGATTTCTTTAATAATTTTACTCAAATTGTGGTGGGTCCATATGCTTTCCCTTTGGTTTCCATGTCGCATGGGATAAACATCGAGCTGGTGTCTATAGTAACTTGGCACTTGCCATTGATATATCTTCAATTTGATGGCTCCAATTAATCATGCACCTTTCTTCTAACTGTGAATCCATGTAGTAGGTGACAAGACATCATTTTGACATGCTAGCAAGGCCTTTGTATTAATTAATCTTTTGATGTTGTCTTTTTAGGTTCTGTTATGTTTTAACTCAATGGGAAGGTGTTATGTCATTACTGACAAGAATGATGAATTTACCTATTATGACATAGTGACCACTGTGATCTTGTAGGAAACTGTCATCGTGAAGAAGAAAATGGGAAATTCTTACTTTAATCCCTTATGTACTGGAGCTGACATAGCTAACAACCCAACATGTTGGAAAAGCTTATTTACGATTGCAAGATGCCAGTACTGTATCTGTTAATAATGAGACCTTTCCATTTTTTGGTCACAACATAGTGACCACCATAAATTTTGGAAGATCCTATGGTTTGGATGAAACATGAGGAAATTATATTAAACATTAGCTGGGTCCTAGGTGTAACACTAAACTTGGTTGCTATGTTGCATAAGATAAAGTGACCAAAAACTTTCAATGTGATATAATGATTGCCATAGATCTTAAAAAGATCCGATGGTGCAAGATTTTTTGGAATTATGAAGTCCAAAGAAAATCCTAAAGGGCTCCCTCCAATTATGATCCCCTCCCATTTTTAAAAAATGGTTTTCTTCTGCTCAGCTAAGAGGTGACAATTTTATGACCTAAAAGGCTTATTTTAAGGCACAAATTTTATTTAGAATAGGATCTTTGTTAGGGTTTAAATAATATTCAGTAAGACTAAACCCTGGCTTGCAAGATGCCTATACCTATCTAATTTCAATACACTTTTAAAGGCAAATCCTTGCATTGTGGAAAATTAGACCATCATAATATTTGACATGATATGAGGCTAATGTTATGGAAGGGACACTCACTAGACAAAGGAAGACGGAAAACAAAGAAAAAACATCAATCCCCCATGACAATTTAATCATGAGTAGTGTATGTACAATAAAGCACAAGATATAGTGAATCCCAAGAATACAATAATCTACATAAGTCTCCTTAGATGACACTATGCAAATTAGAAGGAAAAATAAGGCAAAACTACTAAAACAAAAATACAGATGCAGTATGGCACTTTATCTCAGTGTGTTTTCAAGAATATATACACATGATCTCTAAATAGACCAGAAGAGACATAAGACTATTACAATAGATAGCACAAGACACAATGAATCATCTGAAGCAACAAAACTGATCCTCAAACCTAAAACAACCAACACGTCCAGTAGAATGCAAAAATGAAAAAATTGAATAGAATTTGGTTGGAGAAGAATCTAGAAAAACAAACAACATCACTAAAAATAGCTTAGAAAGACCTTATGAACTATATTAAGAATTCCCAAATCAGAGATTAGATGCTCACAATATGTCCCTTAGAGTGAAAAATTGTACCCTTGACTTTGACAATAGAAAAAGCCATAAAAAAAACATCAAAACTGAAAATGCTCTGATACCATGTTGAAGTTTATGAAAGATCAAACTCATAGCTACCAAGAATCACTTGCATGAATACACCTATCATAGAAGAAAGAAGTAACAAAATTAGGAGGCTAAAATTGCTAGATCCATAGATGAGACATTCTTGATGAGAAACAAGATAGATTGCTATTATCAACAATGAATTATCTAATAATTACAAAGAGAGATCATCCTTATAAAGGATATTGAGACCTGAAAAAGGTCTAACCTAGGTTACATGATAATAATTAATAAAAGAATTAATAATTAGATG
This sequence comes from Cupressus sempervirens, assembly GCA_028749045.1. Classification (NCBI taxonomy): domain Eukaryota; kingdom Viridiplantae; phylum Streptophyta; class Pinopsida; order Cupressales; family Cupressaceae; genus Cupressus; species Cupressus sempervirens. The sequence continues at coordinate 390,264,176 of CM053783.1, forward strand.
CCTAAAGTTTAGCTTAAGTAGGCTAGAGTTAATTAGGAAATATGTAATTACTCTAACAATTTTTTTACCTAGAAATACTTCAAGATGAAGGTAAAACTAGGGTGGGATGAAACCCACAAATATTCATTATTGCAATAATAAAGTTAACTTGTTAAGGTTACAATGTTTGACCATAAGATATGATCTACCTTGTGAGGGGTCTACCTTATTAAAAACTTAGGAGTATGTTAGGTCTCATCTTGTTAAAGGATTGTACACACAATAATTTAAGGACTTTGTTAGGAGGTTTGGATAGGCCTGTTAGCATCACTTTGTTAAGAGATTTACCCTGTCTCAATTACAAAATAACTGATTCAGTACCTAACCCTCATTTTTCTCTGTAAGTTGATCTTGGATCTCCTCTTTCTTGTATCTCTGATCTGGTTCTCTTAATCTAATAATTTTGTTCAGTCCTTCTCTGCTCTAATTTCTCCCTTCTTGATCTTCCCTTAAACTTCTCCTTCACTCCTTGTATGCACATATAATTTTTTCATATTTCAACATACGCTCACAATCTTATGAATCTATGGTTAGAATCCTCCTTAAATAGATATTCTATGAAGGTTCTAGATCTTGATCGATGACTTAAAATTCATCATCTTTTGTCATTTACATCTCTTTTCTAATTGGTTGAATTGCACACCTAGGGATCATAACCTTCTACAATGGCATATGATCAACATTTGATCTAGCTCTACGAATATTAAATATCATAGAAATGTTGGCCAAAATGGTTTACATACAATTTTGTGTAATTACAAACTAACATATCAAAACTAAACTACTCAGCACTTGAATGTTCTGACGCTCAGTCTTGCATAAACCTTCATGCTATTACTTGGCTTCTATATGTCTATTTTCTTGGCTCTTGATAAATTTTCAATATGCTCAATCTTCATAAAATTTCTCAACCATTATTATATTTCTCAGCTCACATATCTACTCAGTCTTTACGAAATGCTTGACAATTACTCTCTCTTAGTATAAGTATTTTATGCTCAACCTTTACTAGATAACTTGGTCATAATGATGATCTTGTAATATTTCCTAGTAAATTATTTGCAAATGACTAAGTTTTTGGACACTAATCAACAACATAGGCTTAGAGATCAACATCCCCCTCCCATGCATTCTACTCAAAATAAAATGAGTACCTCATATGTTTATAAGATAGGGGTTACGTAAGAGAGCCTCTTTAATACTCCCCAATGCAACCATTAAAATGAGAAACCATAATTGATTCCAAGATTCTATCTATGATCATTTTAGTCTCTAAAAAGTAATACATATTCATCAACAAAAATTGGTTCAAATATTTATTCATTGAAAAATATTCCTCGCTTCCTCAAAGTCAGTGCATCCTCAATGCTTGATCAAATTTGTAGTCATACCCAAGAAAATAAAAAATAATCACATTGAAATGATTAATAATTTAACTTCCATTGTTAAATTTTCAAGATAGTACATGTACCACATTTAGATCTGTAATAAAATCAACAAGATACAATCTCATTTGGTTAATGAATCCTAAACTCATTTGGAATGCATTCTAATAAAGATCACACACCCTCCAATATTTGTTAAGACAATATTGGCACACATTTGAAGTAGACACATTTAAAAGAAGGAAACACACATTTGAAGTAAACAATCACATATTTGAAGTAAACACATGTTAAAGAAGCAAACATATTTTTAAGTAAACATGTGTATGGATAATCATTTCAAAAAATATTTTCTATGTGATTGTTTGAGTTTCATTACTACTCTTTAGTTTTACAAGGTTAGACTACCTCTCAGTGGAAATATCCCCCCTTTCTTATGATGTTCCATTTCATTTGTTACATCCATTGGAGCAACACTAAAATACCAGTCCATGTTATATCATATTCAAATCAAATATAAAAATCCCTTATCTTAATGCTTTCAAAAATTAAGTTGTGTAATATCTAAAAACTATAAGAAAGTACACACATACCTATGTTTACTTATCAAACCTAGGTCTCAAGTGGAATATATCCCATTAGTAGATACTTCATATCAATTTCCTATCACACATATTTATACACTCACAATATTTTTAGTTCATTCACAATGTCAATAGCTCAAGGAGAAATTTTGTATATTTTCAATATGAAGAGACAACATTATCATTTAAAATTATAAATTCTTAACTTGGCTTTAGATAATAACTTTATCATAAGTAACTAAAATAAATCATTCATACATACCATTTAACACGTGGCACTCACTGAATAAATCATCTAGACCTTCATGCAAATCACCTTTAAAGATTAGTGGATATTTGTCTCATAAAGCCTCAAAAAATTGTCCACTTGTTATCTCAAGATGGTAATGTGTCCTAGGGCTTTTCTACCCAACCAAAAATCCTTACACTTCCTTGGGATTCTACCTAATATGTAAAATTTCTAACCCTAGAATGCCTAGGAATAAAAAAAATACAAGAAGAGGGTGTCTAGGGTGACTATGAAACTAACTATTTTCCATATATGTGTAAGTAGAACTAATAACAGATGTGGGAGGGAGATGAGACATAGGAAAAATATTTAAGAAAATATATACAAAAAAATTTGGCCAAAGCATTTTAATATCATATTTTTGCTAGCATGTTGAGTGGAAGGAAAACATTACTTCTACCCTTCCCTATTTCACCAACATTCAACACCCCTCATCAAAAGGAAAGATTTCTAATGATCATATATAGTAAGTTAAATAATGAAAATTGAATGAAAGAGTAAGAATGGTTTTTTCTTCACAATCTACTCCTCAAACATTATATCATTATTTGAAATTGAACATTATAAAGAACATTACTTCACAGTACATCATGACTAGAAACGTAGAACAAAAACCCTAGCCACTTTAAGGTAAAAAGAAATCTCAAAATAAAAGTTGAAAAATTATAATTTGAAATCAAATCCCAAAGGTAGTGCAAAACCAACATAAATAAATGTGACAAGAAAAATATTTGATAGATAAACCAAAATTTGGTGGCTAGATTGCTAGATAGTAAAATTAAAATCTCAAGCTAGAACTTCATCACTTAAAAATTCATATGAAATCTAAAAGTAACATAACCAACTAAAAACCAATCCAAATAAATAGAGTTTATCTTACTAGCTACAAAGAGGGAGTAGAAGTTACATGACAACTTGTGTCTAAGGAACACTATATAACATGACCAACTCCTGGAAAACATACACATCATGCAATATAACTTGATAATTTTATCCTTATTATTTTTCAATTTCATACATCCTTTCATTAGAAATACAACATGCAATAATTTTTAATAATTTTCATGATTTTTTCTTTAAATACTTGACATGCTAGATTTTTTTCACAAAAATCTCATGAAGATCTTGTATCATAATCTTGGTGTCACACACACAAAATGCATCACTTGTATAATATAACACAAATTTTCATCATTTATCACAAGCCAATATTAATTTATCATAAGTACTCATTTCCTTAATACAAAATTCAATCCTTAAATAACTACTTCAAGAACTAATAGAAATTACCTTCTCTCTTTCTACACACAGGTAGAAAACTTAGGAATTCAACTTCAAGTGTATAAATCACACAATAAATTCTGAAATTTCAATTCTAAAAAAATATAATAACATAAATTTGACGTACAGAATCAATAAACAATTCAGAAACATTTCCATATTTTTTCCAAGTTTAGAAGGCAAGAAAGAACAACTATGAAACCTCACACATGCATAGGAGCTATTACTATGATTTTAACTTCTATAAATCAAAGAAAGGGACACCCTTTCCTAGTTTTTCATGAGTAACTATAACTATAAGACTCAAGAAAATCCCAAGGAACCAACACAAACATACATAGACTAATATTAGTGAGCTCAAGGACCTAGAGTGGAACTTAGAGAATACTATATGTAAGGAATGAAGTCTCAAAAATAAGTGCCACATCAACAATACATAAAATACAAGAAGTTGGTAAATTGAGTTAAAAGGTTGAAACCACATATTGACAAGACCAGAATAAATTCCATTTCTAAGTTCCTTAAAAAAGGAAAACACAATTCAACCAAAATTGTTGAACACATCAATATACACCATAAATTAAATAAACTAACACGATACATGAATCTCTTTTGACATAGTAAATAGTATAATTTTTCAGTTAGGAAAACAAGAGAATATACACCTTTTACATATACCATTGGGTCAAACTCATATAATAGATATTGTGAAAATATGGTGAGTATCCCGACATGAATTCTTAACACCTCAGGTATACTGGATGTACACATGTATGCTTAATTTTGAAACGTTTATTTCTCTTCATACTAACAACATGTACCTATCATGCAATGTATTTGACTTTATGCAAGATGGGACCCTCCATGCATTTTCCATGAATGAATGATAACATAGAGCTTAAATTTTGGATGTAAGGGAGAAACCATGATGTACACCTACCATGCTATAACATATACTACTATCCTCATGATGCCCATTCCTCACCCTATAATATTATTCTTTTTTGGGGATATTCTCCTTCCTCAAACCATGCCACAGAGGGATGAAAGTCATGTGAAGAAGCACCCCCCTATATGTATTGCATTTAAAATAAAATGAGAACCCCACATGCCTATAAGATAGGGGTAATGTAAGAGAGCTTATTTAATACTCCTCAATGAAGATGATAAAATGGTAAACCATAATTCATTCAAATATTTCCTCTACAACCATTTCAACCTCTTAAAAATAATACACAATTCATCGATAAAAATTTGGTCATGACATGAAGGAACAAAAATATTTTTTCCACAAGCATTTGGATGGTTGTTATTGTTGTAGTTAGTAAAACTATGTATGTCATTATTTCATATAGTTACAACCACATCCTAAATATCCACCCAATAGTTAGTACTATAAACAAAACATGATGAACAAAGGAAATTTGTACGATGCACCCATAAAGACAAAATGTAAAAAAATTGAAAGTATCTATTGTTGAATAAATATCCAAATTTTTGGTTGATGCTACAAGAATAAAGATCAATTTTTTTTGAAGATACAGAATATAAAAGAATACACTAGTAGTCATCCTATTTTATATGAGCAACAATGAGTCGATAGGAAGTTCCATTTTGGAAGAAAGAAATCTGAAATTGAGAAAAGTTGTCATATTTAAACTCATTAAAACTACTTTTGTAAAACTATAATGTATTGTAAAATTAATTAGTAACAAAACTATATTGTAAAATGAAGTTTCCACAACTACTCAGGATCTACTATTTATATTTTTATGCACAAAATGAAAATAATAAAAAACCAAATAGATATAAGTGGCTAAGGTTGGAATAAAAATATTGAAATGATTCTTAATGTTTTAGTTTCATATACAAGAAAATATGAAAGTGAATTAGGATTTTTAGATATTGTTGCATGCAAAATATTTTATTTTTATCAAAGAATGGATTTGGTTGATTCTCTAGCTGTGGGTAGAGGTTGCAGTAAATAATTATAGTTGGAAGAAAAGACATTGAATACGCCAAAAAGGACATTGATTAAGTCAGAAATAAAATTCACCTCTTGACATTTTTTTTTCTCAAAATCAATACGTGAATCCAATGAATATTAACATTTTAAGATTTATTATAATACAAAAGCTTAGAACACAATAAAATCAAACAATCATAAAAGGATAAACACTATTGACTCTATGATGGATGACCACAACAATAAACTAACAAAGATGGAGGAGATTGGTAACTAGGCAAGTAGTTTCTTCCAAAATGTTTATAAGGAGGAGCATATGGTATACAATAGGGAGGATAGGAAGTGGCTAATTGACTCCATACTTGATGTGATCTTGGTGGAGGAGAATGTAGATCTTAGTCAACAGGCCATGGAGGAGGAAGCACGCAGGGCTATTTTCTCCATGAAGGCCCATAAATCTCTAGGTCTTGATGGATTCCCCCTAACCTTCTTCCAACACTTCTGGGATGTAATAAAAGTTGATATTGTTAGAGCTATGAGAGATTTCTTTAGAACTGGGAAGATGCTCAAAAGAATTAATAGAATGTTTATAGTTTTGGCCTCAAAAATTAAGGACTTGGTAATATTAGCTTATGCAATACAATCTATAAGATCTTCTCTAAGATCTTGGTGAACCTCCTAAAGCCATTACTTTAAAAATTTATTGGTAAATCTCAGAATCGGTTCTTCTTGATCACCAGATCCTAGATGTTGCTATTACTACCCATGAGGTGTTTCACTCAATGGAGAAAAGTGATAATCTAGGTATGACATTGAAGCTAGATATTTCAAAAGCTTATGATAGGATCAGCTGGTTTTTCCTATATGAAGTCATGGAGAAGATTGGCTTCAACCAAGGAGTTATTAAAATCATTAGGACAATGATTGAGACTATAAACTACTCAGTGTTGTTGAAGTGCTAGGAAGAGCATTCTTGAGAATGGTGGAAAGGGGAGAGATCAAAGGTATTAAACCAACCACCTCCCTCTTGGTAGAGGTTATACAACAATTTTTGGATGATACCTTCCTAAGTGGGGACTCTTTAGTGTTTGAAGCTAGAGCTTGGAAACATGTCTTGGAGATCTACACAGTTAATGTTGGCCAAAAAATTAATCTAGATAAAAGAAATGTGTTCTTTTTCAATATAGAGCATGATCTCTAGAGGAGGGTGCTTAATATTTTGGGATGCAATACGACCTTCCTTCTTGATAATTATTAGGGGCTCTTGTTGACTATTAAAGAGGTAACTAATCAATTTTGGAATATTATTCTTGAAAAGATGCTGAAGAAGTTGATTGGGTGGAAGTGTAAACTCTTGAGTAGTGTAGGGAAGCTCCAACTTCTAGCATCCTCCCACTAGGGTAACCATTTTTACTTCCTTTCCCTATTCAAAATCACTCAGGCTATGGAAAAGAAACTAGAGAGAATTGAAAGAAACTTCCTGTGGCCAAGGGGGGAGGAAAAGGACTAATTGAACCTAGTGAGTTGGGATACTATGTGTAAACCTAAGAGCAAAGGAGGGTTAGGAACCATAAAGATTGTTGAATTGAATAATGATCTCCTTACTAAGGTCAAATGGAAACTAGTGAAGAATGAGGCTAGTTGGTGTAAGATCCTCAAAGAAAAGTACTTGGGGAATATGAAATATGTCTATAATATCTATGAGAATGATCTTCCTATGGGGTCTAGGATGTGGGTAAATATCATCAAAAATAGAAATCTACTTAGGGAAGGTGTGAGATGGTTGGTGGGAGATGGGAGCCAAGTTAGATTCTAGGAGGATTCTTGGCTGGATGGTAAATTGCTGGTCCATTTGAAATTTGGTGTCCTTAGGGATTATCTCTAGCTGATGATGGGAAATAAGGTGATGGATTATATTAGGGCTAGCAAGAGGTAGAGGAAGATACAATTGCCTCTAAGAACTTTGGATGGGGGAGCATCATGGGGGATCTTGAAGAGTTGCTTAAAGGATACAAAGTTCTAGGGCTAGCTCATGAGGATACTCTCATACGGAGGAAAACTTTTTTAGGGGAATTCTTAGTTGGTTTAGCTTATAGGATGATATTTGAGAAGGATATGGTTCCTAATTGTTGGCAAAAGATCTAGCTTAGCATATTGATTTTGAAAATCAACATCTTCTGGTGGCTCACCATGCATGGGAAGATTTTAACAATTGACAACCTTAGAAAAAGGGGCTTCCAAATACCTAATAGATACTACCTCTATAAAGAGGAGGAAAAAAGTATCCCCCACCTTTTCCTGGATTATAGTTTTTCAAAAAATATTTGGGGAAAGATTCTTTAGAAGCTGGAGGTGGAGTGGGTTTTCCATATGGGGATAAAATAATTTTTTGTTAATTAACAGAGCCCTTTCCACCACCCTCTCCCTATAAAAATGTGGAATGTGATCCCCACCATGTCTATTGGGGTGTTTGGGAGAAGAGAAATAATAGGGTCTTTAGAAATGAAGAAAGAAGTGAGGAGATTGTAATAGGATTGATTGTCAAGATGATAGTGGATAACATGCAAAATTATAAGTGATAGAGACTATCATGACTTCCCACACTAGGTGAACAAAGGATCACTAGGAATTGGAATCTTGAGGAAGGATTCATGGAGGTAGTAAATTCAAATCAACTAGCAAGAGCAAGGATGAGATGGTGTCCTCCAAAGGATAGATGGGTCAAACTAAACTTTGATGGAGTTGTGAGAGGGGATGGATTAGTAGCAGGGGGTATGGTAAGAGATATCAATGGTAGAATGTTGTTGGATTATGCTAGTAATTTAGGAAAGGCTTTGAATACTGTAGTGGAGGCTATGGCTCTCCTTTGGGGCCTAAAATTGGGAATTGGTGTGTGATGGGAGAATGTAATTATTGAAGAAGGCTCAAAGGTTATCATAGACATGGTGAAGGGTAATATGAAAGTGGGTTGGGTGATCAAAAGGGTGATTGAAGAAGTGTGGTATTTATTAATGATCTTAAAATGATATGACTTATGACATATTTACCAAGAGGGGAGTGTGGTGGTAGATGTGATGGCAGCGATGAGTCTAAAGATGCATGGCTTATGTTGTTGGAGAGAAATTGGGGTGTTACCAAATTTGGTAATACCTTTTATGATATATTGATTATGGTGACAACTCAGCGCTGACTTGACTGATGGGATTGAGACACTGTAGATAGATGAAAAGAAGTTATGGAAAGGGTACTCCCAATAATAAAGACACGAGGTTCAAGAGGGAAAGAAAATTGAAGTACAATTAGAGTGCATTTTTTGTGATTTTCCTTATTATGAATTTGTACTAGATTCCAAGAAATAATTCAAATTTCAAATGGCATTAGTTTCTTGTTCATGATGAGACAAAGTGGAATAGGAGAAGTGGTAGTTGACATGTGGTAACAAGATTGATAAATGATATGGGTATTCACGACATTGAAGGTTCTTATGGGTATTATTTTGTGCTACTCCTTTTTTTTCATAAGTGACTATGATTTCAAAATTTTTCCCTAGCCTAAAATTGTAAAGGGTGTGAGAAGTGTTGTGAAGGATATTGAAATTGGGGGAGACCTATTGTGGATTGAACCTTTGATGATTGAGCATAGTGCTTGAAAACCCCTTACTTGGTACATGTTAAAGGAGGGGGATTGGCCCCATTCATGGAGGTGATGAATGGTTATGATGAGATTTGTTCACTTCATTTTGTGAATTCTTGGGAGGATAAAAGGGTGACGATGAATGGTATTATGTTCTAGGTCTTTGAGGAAGTTATTGCAATGGAGACAGGCCTTGTGGTGAAGGGTAGGAAATTGAAGAAAATGATGAGGGTGGTGAATGAGGCTAGCCTAAACTGCTTCTTTTAGGAGAGAGAATAACCCATCCACCACCATGGAGGGTTTCTAAGGGACAAGCTTTTGGAGCCCTAGAATGAGGTGTGTCTCGTGCTAATGAAGTATGTCACTCTTGAAGGGAGGTATGAAGTGTGTTATTATTACCATTTTCCACTCCTAAACCATTTTAGAGATCTTGATAGCCTTTCAATTCATTTCTTTTTTCTAAATGAGTTAGTTGACACAATTATGAATGTGAAGGATAAAATGAAAAAGAGTGCTAATTACACCATCCTTTACTAGGGTTTGATGTTCTTCCTATACCATTTTCATTTGACCTTGTTACCACCTAGAATTGTTGAGGTTGATATCCCTACTATTCATAACCTCTTCCCTCATCATGTCCCTTAGAAAACTACTAGCCTTAGGACCCCTATCCCCCAACCCTCTCTTAGCAGGTCCCCTATGGAGAGAAAGAAGACCCCACTTGGGAAAATAGTGAAATTGGAGAAAGGGAAGGAGAAGGACGTAGTAGATTTGGAAGAGGAGGTTGAGGAGGATGAGTCATATTATGATGAAACACCCCCCCAAGAAAAGGATGAAACATAAGATGATGAATTACAGAGCTAAAAAGGAGGAAAATATGGATATGGAGGTAGATATTTTGGATTCTTCTAAGTTGGGTTTGGGTGTGAGGCCTCACCTTAACCCATCATAGCATAGTTGATACATTATCATTTTGATATTCATGACTCCATATGTCGAGACTCTATCAGATACACTAAACATATTATGTTATTTCATGTTGTGTAATGTTTACTTTCAGATATTTGATTTCATCATTTAATGTTTTATGAACATGTATTTTGATGAAGTAAGTGAATGTAGAATTAACATTTTGATTATGCAATTTTAATGATTGAGAATATGAGTAGAATGAGATAAACAACTAATTATTTGAAAGATGAATGTTTTAGTTTATGAGATTTCCTTGATATGTTATATACATATGTGCATGCGATTTTCTTGAGCTACTGATGTGTGCAATGAGTGTGCAGGATATCTTAGCTAAGAAACCTAATAGAGAAACAAAACTGAACCCTATGTACTATTTGTGGAAACCTAGTTATTTGTATTTTATTTGTATTGTGAGATGTATGAATGTATCATTCTGTAATCAGTAAATGTTAATGTTTCGTAACAATTTTTTTATAGTATTGCTAGACACTCATGAACTATATATGCATTCCAACATGATAGTTAGGGTTAACCAAGTAACCTAAAAACCTAAGTTGGACTAAGTTAGTGACCTTTTTGCTAATCAAATTTTATCAAGATTAATTACCCCTAATCTAGATTAGTGTTTAATCTTCTTTTTGAAGGTTGTTCGATAGTCCTTAATTTTTCTAGCTTTTGATAGGTCCCTAATTAATCCTTAAGGCCTAAAATAATGAAATCTAAGTACCCAAGGGGAATGGATATGGGTTGGAGGCATTTTCCACCCCCCCTAGCCCCTTTTGTTGACTTTTATGGTCACTCAAAAACCCCATTTTTGCTTTATTGCGAAAATTGATAGTTTTCATCATGAGTTGGATGACCTTAACTCCACCTTGAGGTTAGCCTTATGTTTACTTAAGTTAGAAGCCTCTATAAATTTTAGGAAAGTGGGGAAGTTATTGCATTTTAGAGGTGGTTGAGTTTAGGATATTATTTAGAGGCAATTTTGAGAGGGTTTTGGGTGTTCACCCACCTCTAGTTTTAGAGTGGATTTAAGAATTGAAGGACAAGGAGAGGAAAGAAAGCTCATCTCAAACTTGTTTAATTGCCATAACCTAATTTTTGAAGCTAAGAATACTTCACCTCATTTTGTTCATGTTGTGTTTCATGTTTCAGTTTTATTACATATGTATGTATGTGTGTGTGTTGAGAATGTTTGGCAAGGATGGGAAACTAGTTTTCTTAGATGTCTTTCCTTTGTATTTTGTTTTGAATTTTTGAGGAGATTGTATGGGTGTATTGGCATTACTCACTCTTAGATAGGGTAGAAGTGTCCATGTATGGGGGAAGGTCTTTAGTTGGACTCCAATAGTGTAGAGTCTCTTCTCAGGATGAGAAGAGGGAGAGAGGGTAGGGTGTTATGGGCCCCTACTCATCAGCACACATCATGTATGAGTTTTGACATGTAAGAATGGAAGAAATTTATTGAGTTTTTAGCCCTGATAGGGCACCTATTTTGGTGTTGTTTCTGACATCTCCTGTTGGAAAAATCCACCTTCTCCCCAGTTTGGTTCAATGTTGAACCTGTTGTATAAACCTAGAATGGGATTGAATGTCTGATTTTGTTTTCATGTTATGTTTGGTTGTCTCTCGATCAGTTTTCATTCTCTCCATGATCATCATGATGTAGTGAAAAATTTGAAATGGATCCCTTGTTAAGAGCCAAGAAGGAAATTCATCTTGTTATTGAAATTCAATTATGTTGAGGAGATTTTTCCTTGGGACTGAAATCCTATGTAAAATGTATTTTAAACTCATTATTGAAGTGCCAACGATGTTAGGTATTCTTACTAGTTCTTTCTCGGTGGAGCCTTTGAATCAAGTGGTTTAATTGAGAAGGAGATTGAAAAATATTCTTGCATTTGAGTCATTTAGTATTTCTGTTTATGCATGTGTATTAAAAAATAGATAAAATGGTGATGTTCAATTATGTAAATTTCAAGTTCAAATATGTTAAGGAAAAAGTAAAATAAAATAAAATTATGTTATTTTTGGAACTTCAATTTATTTTCATGATTATTGGGAAACAGAATAATCTTACATTGTTGTTAAAATGAATTATTCAATCCCTTGGCTTAACTAGGTATTTAGCAAATTTTATTAGAAAGGAGAAAAGTATATAAAATCCCTTCTTATAAGAAAAAAATACATTGCTTGGAAAAATAAAAATCTATACTTAGAAAATAATTTGCAAAGAAAAAACATAACACTTAGACACAAAAATAGACTTAGAAAAAAAAATGCATCCTAGAGCAAAAAGCCTCTGGATTTTGTATGGCAAAGTGTTTTATTCTCATATAGCAATAGAGAATATTCCTTATAGATACCTTACTTTATATCTTAAATTCAAAAAAAAAATAGAAAATAGAAAATGCATAAAGTATATCCTTAATATCCTAAGCCCTTACTTAATAAACTTTTAAAACTTACTACACCCCCCCCCGCCCCTCATTACTACTTAGGTGTAGTCAAGGCCTCATTTGAATCTGCAAACAAAAAGTAACCCACGTGCCTCTTAAATATGACACATCAGTAGGGATGAAGGAATGATATAGAAAAAGTGGGCAAGGTCTTTATTGGGCATTGATGTTGACACCCAAGTAAGCCTTAAACAAGTGTTTCTTTTTGTAAAACCTTTCACCTTTATCTTTTCACATCATCTAGCATAGGAGTCTTGTTTTGCATGTGGAGGGAATTGTACCGCATTATGGCAGGCTTAGTCACTACTTGGGCTATGTTTCTCCCATCTTGGTCTACATGGGGAGAGCTAGGAACCTGCGTGACTTTACATGGAGTAAAGGTATTAAGTTGGATTGAGATCCTTTGTTGTTGACATAGACTTTAAAACTTTTCCTTGATTACCTCTCCTTGCTGCCAACATACTTGTCTGATTTGTGTTGAGTGAGATGGCATGGGAATGTGCATGGCCTAGGGAGAAGGTAGGTTAGAGGGCCAAGTGGCTAGGGTGGGTTAGAGGTGATTGGTATAGGTTAGAGTTTAAGGGGATTGGTAGTTAGGTTAGTTTATAGGTTTTTTTTTAAATAAAGTTTCTTTTTATTTTACATTAGTATTAATGTAGGGAGTTAGTGGGTGGTTAGTTAAGTTTAATTTAGTTAGTCATTTAAATAAAGTTTTAAATGTAGTTTTGTTTAGTTTAGTATATTTTAGTAATATTGTATGTAGTTAATGTGTTAGTTTTAAGATGTAAGTTTTATTTGTTAGTAAATTAATTAATATGTTTAGTGTTAGTATGTTAGTAATAAGGTTTTTTTTAAAATTATAGTTAAGAGTTTTGTTTAGTAAGTAAATTTATATGTTTTTTTAATATTAGTTAGTAATTATTATAATTTTAAAAATCTTAGTAAATTTAATCGATAGAAAGTTAGTTAGTTTAAATGTTATGTAAGTTACTTAGTTTAGTTTTAGTTTATAAATATTAATTAGTTTTCATTAGATTAGTGGATTATGATATTTTTTATTTTATTACCTAATCGTATTTAATTTAATTTACATTGTTATTATCTTTAGAAATGTTTTATTTCTAATAGAATTATAGATTAAATAAAATTGTGATTAGAATAAATTTTAAATAAAGTTAGTTGTGGATGTAATTTCACTTTAATTAGTAAGTTCTTTTAAAATTCAAATGATTCAAATGAGTTTGACTTATCTTTATTTAAAAAAAAAAATTTATTAAATAATTTTAAATATATTGTTAACAAAATAATGAACAAATGTCGATATCGATTTAATAATGACAGTTTAAATTTAATGATTTATTCCTACTCATGATTTTAAACTTAAGATGAAATGTAGTGAACCTATACTTTCACTTGCGAGACAAACATATTAAAACTTAGTGGATTTAACTTTTAAAAAAAAATGTACGTGTGTTTTTGCTCCTTGCATTTTAGACATGACATTTTGGTATCAGACCCCATGATTCAACACTAGGAACCTAAAACCATTATGCAAACTAAACTTTAAATTATGTAGGATGCCTCCTGTTACTCGAAGTAACCGATGAGGCAGAGGTCATAGGGTGAGAGGTGGTAGAGCAAGATAGGAGGATGGACCACCACCACCTCCACCTCCACCACCACTGAACCCAAATCAAGATATTTTTGGATGCTCTTTAGACATTAATTAGTGTAGCCAAATAGAGGGTACTACCTATAGTATAGCCAAGGTAGTAAATTCCTGAAGTGGAAGTAGAGGAACCCAGAGGAGGCGAGGCCAGAGGCAGAGAGAGGAGTAGGAGTCCCCCACCAAGGCAGGTAGAGGGACAGGGTCAGCATGAGGGTGAGTCGATACATTAGAGAGGACCACCACTCAACAAACCTCATAGACATATAGGAGATGATATCAGGGATTTGATATGACTCGGGCCACTATTCTTTATCAATTCAATTGAGGGAATAGTAGCAAAGGCCTGGCTACAGAGTCTATAGTGGTGCTTTGGATTATGTCCTTATGGGAGTAATATGAAGGCACATCTAGCAGTCCATCAGCTAAGAGGAGATGCCTCCAATTGGTGGCATCCGGAGGAGACTATAGGAGGAGTGAGGATGGATACCCTCACATGGGAGTCATTCTTGGAGAGATTCTGGGAGAGGTACCTATCTAAGCACTTCAGACAGAAGTAGATAGAATAATTTCATTCTCTATATCAGAGGGGTCTCATAGTAGCTCAGTATGAGAGCAGGTTTCTTGAGCTCCTTCCATATGTTGAATACATGAAGGATGAGAAACTGCAACTACATCACTTCATCATGGGCCTGAATTTTTCACTCTAGTGTCCAATCTGTTTGGCCTTCCCTACCACCTTTAGATAGGTAGTTGAGATAGCACTAGTTGCTGAGGATACTCAAGGTAGATAGGAGTCATGGATTGGTCTTAGAACTAAAACTCTACCCAACAGAAACCCCCTTGAAAAGGGAATCAAAACTATACAACAGGGTCCTCTAAGGGCCAATAGTCTTAGCAGGAAAAACCATAGTAGTAGTAGTAGAAACCCTCACAGGGTTATCAGGGCTCAAAGCCCAAGAAGTGGTAGTCACAGGGTCCCAGATAGGATTAAAAGGTTCAAGCCACACAGTCACAGTCAGTGAAGACTCAACAGTCTTCTGAGGGTGGATACAGTAGATCTAGTAGGTCAGGGGGCCCACAGTAGTCTGGATCGTAGGGTGCACAATCTTATACCTAAGGATCATGCTACACTTGTGGTGGCATGGTTCATATAGTTGGAGAGTGTCTGCAAGGATAGGCATCCAGTAGTTAGAGAGGGGTTTTTTCAGAGCCAACAGTTGGTGACATGGGCAGATCCCACAAAGTTTTTGTAGTGGTTGACAATTGCCAGGCTAAGCATCAGACCATACTTATTGAGGCTATAGGTATTATATAGGGCTCTATGGTTGCAATTTTATTTGATTTCAGACCTACTGACTCTTTTATATCTCCATATGTAGTGGAGCATTGCAGGCTAGTGGTAGTTAGACAAGATGTCAGTTGGGAAGTAGAGTTAGCCTTAGGAGCCAGAGTGTCAGTTAGTTCCATGGTGCATAATTGCCTAATTTAGATTGGAGACATGTCCATGATGTCTAATCTATGCATTACCCCTCTAGGTTCTTATGATGTTGTCCTTGGCATGGATTGGCTTTATGCCCATAGTGCCAAGGTGGATTGTCAACAAAAGAGGGTGGAATGTGTGGATGAGCTTGGGATCTCTAGAGTGATCTTCAGGGTAAAGAGACCCATATCCCTTCACATGATTTTGGCTATGCAACTTAGATGATGCATGTGAAAGGGATGTCAGTTGTTCACTATCACCATTAGTGACAGAGAGGAATAGTAAGAGGGAGAGCCATCCCTTGATGACTTTCCAACCCTACAGGAGTTTATAGATGTGTTTCCTTCAGAGCTCCCTGATATTCCTCCATCTAGAATAGTGGATTTTCATATTTATCTTGTGCTAGGAGCTGAGCTTTTATCAAGAGCACCATACATGATGACTACTCATGAGCTTAGTGAACTAAAGGCTTAGTTGGAGGAACTCTTAGAGAAGGGACATATTTGACCTAGTGTGTCACCTTGGGGTGCACCAATGATCTTCGTAAAGAAGAAAGACAAATCACTTAGGTTGTGTATTGATTATTAGCAGTTGAAAAAAGTGACCAAGTGCCAATATCCTCATCCTAGAATTGATGATCTCTTTGATTAGTTGTAGGGTTCTTGAGTATTTTCAAAGATTGATCTAGAGTCAAGTTATCATTAATTGAGGATTGTGGATAGTGATATCCCCAAAACTACTTTTTGTACAAGGTATGGTCACTATGAGTTCACCATGGTACCATTTGGCCTCACAAATGCTCTAGCTATATTCATGAGTCTCATGAGTGGAGTATTTTGTACCTTTTTGGATAATTTTGTGAACATTTTCCTTGATAACATCTTGATATATTCTCAAGATGAGGAGGATGAAGAGCACCTAAGACAAGTATTGTAGAAGTTGAGAGAGAATCAATTGTTTGGTAGCTTGTCGAAGTGTGCATTCTATAGACCTGAGATACATTATTTGAGTCATGTCATTTTAGGCAATGGTGTCTCAGTAGACCCATCAAAGATTTAGGTCATCATGGATTGGCCAACACCCACTAGTGTCACTGAAGTGAGGAGCTTTATGGAATTAGAAAAATATTATCAATGCTTCATTATGGGATTCTCTAGATTGGCACACCCAATCACATCTCTTCAGAAAAAGGGGAAGAAGTACAAGTGGACAAAGAAGTGTGATAGAGCTTTTCAAGAGATCAAGAGAGCCCTCACGAGTGCACCAATTCTTGTAATGCTAGATCCTTCTACAAATTTTGTGGTGTGCATAGATGCATCTTTAGATGGTATAGGGGTAGTCCTTATGCAAGATGGATGACCTATTTCCTTTGAGTTTAGGAAGTTGAAGACTCATGAACTCAATTACCTTACTCATGACCTAGAGCTTGTAGTAGTGGTTCATGCTTTACTGAGGTGGCAACACTTTCTTCTAGGTCATAGATTCGAGCTTCATTCTAACCACCAGAGCTTGTAGTACATATTTACTCAGTCAAACCTTAATGCTAGGAAAAGAAGGTGGATGGAGTTCCTTTGTGAGTATGATTTTGATGTTCATTAAATCAAGGGAAAGGAGAATGTGGTTGTAGATGCCTTAAGTAGAAGGTGCCATGAGCTTTCATCTGTGACTACTTGCACTGACTTGAGAGAGCGAATCCTATAGCACTTGCCAGTAGATGAGTTTTATGTAGAAGTTAGTTAGATAATGCATTCTTAGAAATTCTTAGAAGGGAAGTATTTAGAGTATTCCTTAGAGTCCAATGGACTTTTATGTCATAGAGGATGTATGTATGTGCCTTCCATTGGGGGTTTGCATGAGCTCATTGTACTTGAGGCTCATAGAGCACCTAATGTAGCGCACCCTGATGTTAAAAAGTTACATGTAAATCTAAGATAGTTGTATTACTGGCCAGGCATGAGAGTGCAAA
Organism: Cupressus sempervirens; assembly: GCA_028749045.1. Classification (NCBI taxonomy): domain Eukaryota; kingdom Viridiplantae; phylum Streptophyta; class Pinopsida; order Cupressales; family Cupressaceae; genus Cupressus; species Cupressus sempervirens. Next base: position 390,281,899 of record CM053783.1, read on the forward strand.
TTGTTAACATAGTTGCGAGATGCCTTGAGTGTCAGAGGGTGAAGGCAGAGCACCATTATCCTAGTGGGCTTGTTTAGCCTCATGAGATTGTAGAGTGGAAGTGGGATGCTATATCTATGGATTTTATTGTTGGTCTACCCATGTCATCTCGCCACCATGATGCCATTTCAATGACAGTTGACATGTTGACCAAGGTTTCCCATTTTTCACCCATGCAGACTACATATATAGCACACGACATAGCTCAAGTGTTCTTGTGGGACATTGTCAGACTTCATAGTGTTCCCCATAAGATCATGTCTGATATAGACTCTTTATTCACTTCATCCTTTTGGAGAGAGTTGCAAGTAGCATTGGGCACCAGGCTCAATTTCAATACAATGTACCATCCTCAGACCAATGGTCAAAATAAGTGTGTGAATCAAGTTTTGAAAGACATGTTGCATATGTACGTGATGGACCATCAGGTCAAATGGGAGGAATACCTACATCTTGTCAAGTTTTCCTATATCAATGGGCACCATTCCTCCATAGGTATGCCGCCTTATGAGGCCCTATATGGAAGACCTTGTAGAACACCCTTGAGTTCAGATAGGATCAAGGATTGAGTATCTATTGGTCCCCAGTTAGTAAAGGAGATGGAACAACAAGTGACCCTAATTAGATAGCGCTTGAGAGAGACATAGGATAGGTAGAAGAAGTATGTTGATGTGAAGAAGATAGATTGAGAGTATCAAATTGATGATAGAGTCTTCTTGAGGGTGCAACTACACAAAAGTCTGATTTGATTTGAAAAGGTCTCTAAGTTGGCACCCTGATTCATTGGACTGTTCAAGATCCTAAAGAGGATAGGACCAATTGCCTACCATTTTGCTTTGCCACCTAGCCTATCATGCATCCATGACATGTTTCACATTTTAGTACTTAGAGGATACATTTATGATGAGTCTCATATTATAGATTGGGATGCTTTATAGGTAGATTTAGACGGAAAACTAGTGTTGGAGCCTATCTGTATTATTGCCTAATGGACCCTAGCTCTTCGAGGCTAAGAGCTAGACCAAGTTAAGGTCCAATGGGATTGTTATGATGAGGTCACAACTTCATGGGAGGATGTAGCATAGATGCGATCTTAGTACCCTTATCTTTTTTATGAACTCTAGGAGGAAGTTCATGCCTAATGGGGGAGGATGTGAGGCCTTGCCTTGACCCATTGTAGCATAATTGATACATTATTATTTTGATATTCATGACTCTATATGTCGAGACTCTATCAGATACACTAAACATATTATGTTATTTCATGTTGTGTGATGTTTACTTTTAGATATTTGATTTCATCATTTAATGTTTTATGAACATGTATTTTGATGAAGTAAGTGAATGCATAATTAACATTTTGATTATGCAATTTTAATGATTAGGAATATGAGTAGAATGAGATAAACAACTAATTATTTGAAAGATGAATGTTTTAATTTATGATATTTCCTTGATACGTTATATATATATATATATATATATATATATATATATATATATATATATATATATATATATATGTGCATGTGATTTTCTTGACCTACTGATGTCTGCAATGAGTGTGTAGGATATCTTAGTCGAGAAACCTAACAAAGAAATAAAATTGAACCCTATGTACCATTTGCGAAAAACCTATTGTTTGTATTTTATTTATATTGTGAGATGTATGAATGTATCATTCTGTAATCAGTAAATGTTAATATTTCATAACAATATTTTTATAGTATCACTTGACATTCATGAACTGTATATGCATTCCAACATGATAATTAGGGTTAACCGAGTAACCTAAAAACCTAAGTCAGACTAAGTTAGTGATATTTTTGCTAATCAATTGTTATCGAGATTAATTACCCCTAATTTGGATTAGTGTTTAATCTTCTTTTTGAAGGTTGTTAGATAGTCCTTAATTTTCTTAGCTTTTGATAGGTCCCTAATTAATCCCTAAGGCCTAGAATAATGAAATCTAAGTACCCAAGGGGTATGGGTATGGGTTGGAGGCATTTTCCACCCCCCCTAGCCCCTTTTGTTGACTTTTATGGTCACTCAAAAATCCCATTTTTTCTTTATTGAGAAAATTGATAGTTTTCATCATGAGTTGGATGACCTTAACTCCACCTTAAGGTTAGCCTTAGGTCTAGTTAAGTTAGAAGCCTCTAGAAATTTTAAGCAAGTGGGGGAGTTATTTCATTTTAGAGGTGGTTGAGTTTAGGATCTTATTTAGAGGAAATTTTGAGAGGGTTTTGGGTGTTCACCCAACCTCTAGTTTTAGAGTGGATTTCAGAATTGAAGGAGAAGGAGAGGAAAGAAAGCTCATCTCAAACTTGTTTAATTGCCATAGCCTGATTTTTGAAGATAGGAATACTTCACCTCATTTTTTTCATGTTGTGTTTCATGTTTTAGTTTTATTGCATATGTATGTATGTGTGTGTGTTGAGAATGTTTGGCAGGGATGAGAAACAAGTTTTCTTAGATGTCTTTCCTTTGTGTTTTGTTTTGAATTTTTGAGGGGATTGTATGGGTGTATTGGCATTACTCACCCTCAGATAGGGTAGAAGTGGCCATGTATGGGGGAAGGTCTTCAGTTGGACTCCAATAGTGTAGAGTCTCTTCTCAAAATGAGAAGAGGGAGAGAGGGTAGGGTGTTATGGGCCCCTACTCATTAGCACAAACCACGTATGAGTTTTGGCATGTAAGAATGGAAGAAAGTTCTTGAGTTTATAGCCCTGATAGGGAACCTCTTTTGGTGTTTTTTCTGACATCTCTTGTTGGAAAAATCCACCTTCTCCCTAGTTTGGTTCAATGTTGAACCTATTGTGTAAACCCAGAATGGGAGTGAATGTCTGATTTTGTCTTCATGTTATGTTTGGTTATCTCTCAGTCAATTTTTGTTCTCTCCACAATCACCATGATGTAGTGTAGAATCCAAAATGGATCCCTTGTTAAGGTCCAAGAAGGAAATTCAACTTGTTATTGAAATTCAGTTATGTTGAGGAGATTTCTCCTTAGGATTGAAATCCTGTGTAAAATGTATTTTAAACTCATTGTTGAAGTGGTAACGATGTCGAGTTTTCTTACTATTTCTTTCAGGGAAAAGCCTTTGAATCAAGTGGTTTAATTGAAAAGGAGATTGGAAAATATTCTTCCATTTGAGTCATTTAGCATTTTTGTTTATGCACATGTGCATTGAAAAATAGATAAAATGGTGATGTTCAATTATGTAAATTTCAAGTTCAAATATGTTAAGGAAAAAGGGAAAAAAAAAATTACGTTATGTTTGGAACTTTGATTTATTTTCATGATTTTTGGGAAACATGATAATCTTACATTGTTGTTAAAATGAATTATTCAATTCCTTGGCTTATAAAACACTCAAGATTTGGGTAAGTCTTATAAAACTTAGGGATAATAGTTAGGAAAAAATAAGGTAAGTTGTTATTTTTATTTTAAAATTATTTGTTAATTTCAAAAAATGTTAGGGAAATCAATTTGAAATATTTTGTGTTGCCTAAAACAATTACTCAGGAAAAGCCTTACAAATTTTCCTATAAGAAATGTCATTTTGAGGAGAAAATCTCCCACAATAAGCCTATCAACTTAAATATCTCTACAAATTCAGATCAACCAATAGTAAATTGAGTAATTGGAATTCAATCATCATGTTTGTGTGATACTATCATAGGGAGGAAGGGTGATTTTTTAGGTATCAAATTTTACTATCATCATTCTGATTTGACATAGTTTAAATTTTATATTAGCAAAATGAACTAGTTGTTAGTATATCTAAGTTATAGACAATTATAGGCAAAAACCTATGACACAATAATAACTTGTAAGCCTCTCATGTGGGAGGTTTTGGGTTTGAATTTTCTTAACACATAAATAATTAATTACAACAAATAACAATAATTAATCTTGGCTTCAACTATTTACCGATAAAAAAAAAAGTTATAGACAATTATATTTCAAAATTTATTGATAAAAGAGATATTTTAAAAGTACACTTGCACATATATTCTTTCTAATCATAAACAAATAGGAGAATAATTATATTTATCTTTTAGATTGGGATTATGTTGTAGAGATTATATTCTTATCATGTCTGGTTGAATTCAATACGCAAAGTAGTTATTAGCATTGATGTCACATTGCTTGTAGTCAAACAATCAAAACTATCTTATTATTCAAAATCTTAGTCTATTCACTATGGTAAAAAAAATACAAAGTTGTATCTTTTTGTAGTTCATGTGTATAGTAAGTTGGCCTCAAGTAATTCATGAGTTGGTGCTCCATATATTGGTGAGTAAGTTCTCAATTCATTGGTGATTTGTTGTTTGCATAAGGGTATTAGTTGACACCTTAATTTAGTACCCTAAAAATTGTAATCACAACTATTCATGAGGCTAGATTAGGATAATAGATCATAACAATGTTTCTTATTGTAGTTTCCCCACATTCGGTTTTCCATGTAAAAATTTTGTAGCCTAGTGTTCTTGCTAGTTCTTTCTACATTTAAGTTGTTGCATCTTTTACATCCTCCAATTTTCAAATTAATTTGTTAAAGTTAAAGTCTTAGAAAAAAATATAAAGTGATCACACACTATTGAGTCAAATTTCATCAATAGTACTTCAATGTTCTACAATTGGCATCAAAGCTAGTGCTTGTTAAATACCTAATCAATCTAAGAAGACATTTTCAATAGAACACAGATAGTTTAGGAGTGTCTTAAAATAAAGAACCTCTATTTTATGGAACAAATTATGCTTTTTGGAACATTATAATGGAAATTTTCATTGTCTTAATAGGTTATTGTGTTTGGTTGTCTATTGAAAATGGTCATACTATACCTAAAAATACTCATACTCTAATTAATGTTGTAAAAAAGAAAGACTACAATATGAAAATGATGCTAAAGCTAGAAATGCTTTGTTGTATCTTTCATCTAACACCAAGTTAATTCATGTTATGCATTGTAAAATAACTAAGAAAATTTGGGATCATTTGAAAACATCTATAAAATGGATGACATTGTAAAACATATAAATATAAGTTTGAGAAATGCAAAATTAATGAAGAATATATTATTGATCATCTTTTAAGGTTTGATGAATTTGTTATTGCTAATAGAGGCTTAGAAGAAAAGATAAAAGAGTCAATCGTTGTGCAAAAAGTTTGACATTCTCTTCCTTTTAGATATAATGCAAAAAAATGTCATAGAAAAGGCAAGAGGTATCACTAAGATTATAATAGATTATTTTCATAGTATTCTAATGACCTATAAAATGATAATGCTAAGTAATGAAGAGACACACATAGATGTTCCTTTTGGAGAAACTAAAAGGAAAAATATAAGAGTTTAGAGTTAGAAAAGGATTTAGAAGAGCATATGGAAAACTTAATAAAAGTTTGTTTGGTATGGAAAAAATTGAGGAAAAACATGTCTTTAAAATTTCAACTATGGGAAAATTGACTTTTTGCAACTAAATTTCCTTATTCTGCTAGTGATGAATTAAGGATTAAAAAAGAAACAATCTGTTCATAAATCTAAATGTTTTACAAAGAAAAAGAAAGGTTTGTATCTTAAAGAAGATAGTACTAATTCTAATGATTCTAAGTCTAATAGTTCCAAAAATTTATTAATGGAAATAGGGCCATGGTCTATAATCATACTTGATGGTAATTTAGGTAGTAATACAAAAAAAAAAATTGATCTAGAAGGAGAGTTAGTATGTTCTCTAGAAGAGATCCATTGGTTGAAGAAAGAAAAGACACAACAATTTGTATTAATATTGAAAGACAATGTAGATCTTCTAAAAGATGTTGAAGCCAAAAATCATATTATCACAAATCTAAAAATTTGTAGCTCTTTCTCTCTCATCCTGATGATGAATCACATAGTGTGATTTGAAACATTGATGGTAAAAGATATCAACACAATCTAATCCGGAAGCAATTATGAACAAATCTAAAAATTACTTAAGGAGAGTAAAAGACAAGTAGAAGTAGTAAATTCTGAACATATTAAAAAATCTAAATTTCTTCTAATTTAGAGAGTGATTTTATTTTTTATGAAGTGAAATCAAAAAATTCAGTATAATTTATAATTAGAAAATAAAATATACAAAAAATTTAGATTAGTTGGATGAAATTTCAGCTAAATAGAGAGAGTATAATATCAAATCAGGTTTAGGGTTTGAAAGGGGAGAGAAAGTTCCAATTGTTCAAAAGATAAAAAAATATTTTATTGAATCTAAAAAATGGTTTCCTGGGTGGTCTTATTCATTATATGATATTGTAATTTTTATAACTATTTTGTTCATGTTGCAATTAAGTGTAGCGTTATGCCAAGGAGAAAAATCACCTTTCTAACTAAAAATCATTCAATACTTTCAAGAATTTCAACTTAATATGTTTAAATGTCAAAATGTTGGGCATAATACAATAAATTGTCAAATGAGTTTTGTTGATACAAGGAACAATTTCTTTGAAAAAATGGAAACGAATTAAGTTTGGAGAAAGAGAAAAAGTCCCTTGTTGAAACCACCTTACATGCAACAAGAGAAAAACTTTAGATTGTAGATATTGGTTGTTTGAACCACATGAAGTTGTCAAAATCAAGTTTTCCACATTACAACTTATCGAGTTTTAGTTAGTTATGTGACAAAAATTATTTTGTAAACTTTGATGGTTAATGATGTGAAATAATATGAAAACTTAATTATGGAACATTAATTGTTGAAGGAAAACAAATAAATTTTAATTTGTATGATTTGAAATAATTAAAGGGTAGAATTTTTTTGATAGGTATAACTAATAAAGGTTGGCTTTGGCAGAGAAGACTATGACATGTAAGTTTTGGTAATCTTGTGAAAATTAGTTCTATAATTTCAATTAGACATATTCACAAAATTTTAAAGCCTAAAAATATCATTTGAAAAGAATTTCAATAAGGAAAACAAGCTAGAATATGTTTCAATTCAAAAGAACATTCAAGATTAAAGCCTATTGATTTAATCTTTATTGATCTTTATGGACCAACTAGAACTAAAGGTTCAAAAAAATGAAGGATATTTTATGTTATTTGTAGACAATTATTCCATAATGACATGAGTGACATTCTTAAAGGAAAAGTGACAAGCCTTTGAAAGGTTTAATATTTTTAGGGTAGTGGTTGAAAAATAAATGAATTTTCATGTTAAGTATCTTAGATTGGAATGAGGTGGATAATTTCTTTCTAACAATTTTGTTTCTTATTATGAAGAACATGGGATAAAAAGATAATATTTTGCAGCCATGATGCCTCAACTAAATAGGGTAGTTGAAAGGAGAAACATAATAATTGGGGAATGGAAAGAAATCTACTTAAGTAATGTAGTGAGCATTTCTCAAGGTTTTAGGTGGAAGTAGTGCATACAACACTAAACATTCTTCAAAAAGTTTAGTTAAAACCAAATAGTAAAAAAACTCGATAGGAGTTATGGTATAGTAAGTCTGCTTCAACTAAGTACTTTAAGGTTTTTGGAAGTAAATATTTTAATAAAAGAGAAGAGGGAGGTTTGAGAAGTTTTTTATTTTTATTCTATAGGTAATTGGCCAAACCCTAGATAATTTATTATTCATTTATTATTATTGTTTTCAAAATATAAAGTGACCAAAACAAGGGGGTTGGTCCTTACAAACAAAATGTTGGCAACTAGCACACTACCAACAACAACAAACAGGAGATAACACTGTAGCAGATAACTATCCTAACAACCAAGAAACAACTAGCTAGCAGAGAATTAACTAAACTAAATTAATAGTTATACTAACCATACTATGATTGTTAAAAGTATAATCCATTGGCATAAAAAAACTAACCCATCCCAGAAATAGCACACTACCATTTACATCTATTAGAGTAACATCAATTCTAGTATCCAAACCTATAATACTTGACATACTATTAAAGTTTGGAATATAAAATTGTTGGCATACAAGTCAACCCAAGTCTAGGTAATAATTGTAAACTAGCAAACCAGATAGCATCCGAAAACAAAAAACAACTAGGGACATAAAACCCCACTTTTATTTTTTATCCTTTTCCTTTCCTTTCCTAGCTAGAAGCACCCTAACCCAGTCCTCAGTAAGAAACTTATAGAAGAGCTTGTTATCCTCCATATCCAACCCATTTTCATCCTTCTCATGCACTAGCAATTGGAGGGTGGTAGCAGTAGCATGAGTAACCTTCAATGCAAATTTAGAGGAGTAAAAAACCTTCTCTAGGAATTTGACCCTTTTTTCTAGTTGTGCCTTCTTTTTATCCTGTTCCTCCTCTTCCTTGTTTTCTTTTATATCATTTTTATACACCTCCTTAGTCTTTGTCAAGGGCTAGTTTCATCTGGCAAAACCTGAGGGTTAGTAAAAACATTGGTTTTTTCCTTTACCAGGGAGCAGATGGTAAAGGGAGAGGTGTCCACTTTGCTTCTATCCTCACAGAAGGTTATAGGCTATAGGGTAAAGCTCGCCGACACATGTGTAGTCTCAATGGTAATGGCATTACCAATAGATGCCTGGGTAGTACCAATAGACACTTGGGTATTATCAATAGAGTTTTCACTTTTTTCTTTCTCCTCATTCCCCTTTTCTCTCTTGGAGTCAGAAAGTTTCTCCTCCTCCAATTTTCTTTCATTATTTTTATAACTCTCCTCCTCCACTTCATCTACCCTATATCTATTAGCTTTTTGTTTATACCTTGCCTATGTTTTTGCAAGCCTTCCTGACCTTCTCCTACCCTTTCCACCTCCTTCCTCTTCAAAGTCCTCAATTTCCACCTCCACTAGTTTTTCAATTTTAATTTTTTTACTACCCTTATGTTCAATGACCAATTCAGGGTTTTTCTTTTTCTTATTTTCCCTACTAGGGGAAGGGCGCAGAGTGTGGATTCTAGTACTAGTGCTAGTACTTAGTGGGGAATTCTAGTGGTGGTGTTGATTTTCAACCATGATAACCCTAGGGGAGTAGAGGGAAAGATGGAACTAATAGAGTCTAAAATTAAGCCCTAATAGATGATGGTAAAATTATTAGCCTTACTCCTCTTCTCCCTAACATCACTAATCATATCCTCAAGGGAATGTAATAGAAATAATGGAATAGAAATGAAGTCTGTATTTCTAAAATGGTTCAAAAGGGGGAAGTGATAATAATAATAAAATCCAAATCGACTTCAAGTGTGAGGTACTTCATTAACACTAGATAGACACCCTCCCAAGGAGTTGGTAGCTTACCCCTTCAAAAGCCTCCTCTATAGCAAATGGGTTCTTCATTTTCTGCAAAAAAACTATTCATGCTAGCCTCATTCGCCATCTTTGTAACCTTCTTCCATTTCTTACCCTTCATAGATAGCCCAATAGCCATAGCAATAACTTCTTCATTAAATTGGAATGTAATACCATTAATGGTGACCCTACGGTCATTCCACGCATTCAAAAACTGAAGAGAACAATTTTTGTCATACCCCACCATTGCCTACATGTAAGGAAGAAAAGCCCCTTCTTTTAATAGGAACCATGTTACCATCCTATCTTTGAAATTTTCTTTTTTTTTTGGCTCTAGTTAATTCAAATCTCCACCCATTTATTCCCCACTAACTCCTAATCCACCAACTTTAATAATTTGCATTTGAACCTTCCTGCTATTAATCGTTCAGTCAATAGTGATATTATTAAACATCAACAACACAACAATGATGCAAATAGCCTCTATAGGGTCTTTAAACTTCTCACAAGAAATTTTTTTGGGTCCTTCAAAATCCCATTCATTTTCATTATGAGTCTTGTGCCTACTTGGTATCATTACTCTACCATCCCTGAAATCTTTGACAACATCTGAAACTATATCTTTCATACTTTTGGAAAGGAAATAATTTAAATTTCCCGCTATGTTACCATAATGGCAAAGTAACTCATATATCAAATTGTGACTATTTATTATCCAGTTTGTGTGATGGTGTCTCATCATCTTTCCCTTATTCTTTTTATTAAATTTAACAAATATCGCCTTCCTAGATATAATGGTGCCAAAGTTGGCACTAATCTTTATTTGTCTAGCCATTCTTAATTTCTATTCCCCCCTCCCCCCATTCCTTGCAAATCAGGGTCTCAATTTCCTCCTTTAGCATATCCTTGCTTCTCCAATACGTCATTTAATTTAATTCAAACCACATGGTAGTCACAACATCCACCACCATATTACCTTCCCTATATATGTTGCTACAACTAGACTTTTTCCATCCCATTTATGATATCTCTAATGTCCATAATGATAGTTTAGATATTCTAGCTAGGCTGAGAAGCTCCCTTCACCATATTGATTATTAATTTGGAGTCACCTTCTATAGTTATTTCCTTTATTTGCATTTCACTAATCAATTGTAGACCCCAAAGTAGAGCCATCACTTTAGCCAAATTGTTAATTCCTCCTCCAACATTCCCAGAGTAGACTAGCAGTGCATCACCATTTCCATTCCTTAGCACTTTGCCTGTCGGCTCTATTCCCTTTCTTGTAGCACCATCAAATTTCATCTTAAGCTATGTTATTGTTGGTGGTTTCCATCTTCTCTATTGCCTCTTGATAACCTTAGAGTTATCAAATTTCTTAAAATTCCCTTGAATACCACACTTTTCTACTATTTGGCATTCCTTCCTACTTGGTTCTTCCTTCGATATCTTACATTTGGCAATCCTTATATTTTATTTTAGCAATTTCTCCATAATTCCCATAACTACCTCCTCAAGTATTTCCTCTTCACCAAAGATTCTATTATTTCTTTCTTTCCATAAGTGCTGAAAAATATATGGTGGGAAAATCTTCCATAAGAATACTAGCTTGAGATGAAAAAAGGGATGGTCCCAGTTTTCCACAAATTGACTTAAGTTCTCCTTCACCACCCAACTTAGTCCAAATTTCTCCCACACCAGTGACCAGATCTTTAGGGAATATGGGCATTCAAGGAAGAAGTGAGAGATACTCTCCCCTTTTTCTTTGCATAGATAACATCTGTTTGTAATAAAAAACCCCTTTTTTAAAGATTATCCAGTGATAATATTTTACCATGTTGAACAATCCACTAGAAAAAAATTATTTTGGGTAGAAGATTACTAATCCAAACTTTACACCATATTGTGGGGCAAAAGTCCTTTCTGAAGAGTTGTTTGTAAGCTGACTTGGTAATAAAATTACTAGTAGGAGTTAAATCCCATACCACCTTATCCTCCTGACCTATAATTGGTAGTCTTTGTGCTTCAATCAGCTCTTCCAGTTCATTAAGAAGTTGGATATCCTCCTAAGAACATGTATCTTTTTGCAATTTCTTCCACTTCCTTCCAAGGTCAATATGATCCCCCACTCTGAGCCCCATCTCTGTCTTCAATTTCTCCATTAGTCTTCTAAATTTTCTTTAAACTAGCAGTTTCCCCCTCATCCAATTATCCTCCTAGAACCTGATGTTCTACCCATTGCCCATAATCCACCTTACCCTTTCCCTCAACATACCTCTGCTTTTGACAATATTCAACCATATTTTGGATCCCCCTGGGAGGTCATTGTTAAAAAGATAATGAGAAAAAAGGGAGTTAGAAAGGTATTTGGCTTAGATGATATTGCTTCAATCTGTATTATTTTCTCCCAATCTCCATCTAATTTTAGCAAGGAGGGCTCTATTCAAATCTTTAAGCCTTCTCACTCCTAGTCCCCTCCTTTCCTTTGGTTTGCAAACATCCTCCCAATTGACAAGATTTAATTTATTCTTTTCCTCTATATCTAACCAAAGGAAATTCCTCTGTATTCTCTCAATTCTATCCACCATATTTTGATTTATTTTAAAAAGGGACAAAAAGTATATTGGAATACCATGTAGAGCTGTAGAAAGTAGTTGTAGTTTACCAGCATTACTAAGGATTTTCCCTTTCCATCCCACTAGCTTCTTTTGGATTCGTTCAATAATAGTATTCCATAAATCATTAGTCACCTCCCTAGTGGTTAATGGTAGGCCAAGGTAAGTATCTAGAAGGCTGGTCGATTGGCAGCCAAGGATGTTCCTAATCTTCCTCTACATAAGAGCATCAATGTTAAAAAAAAAAAGTTTACTTATAAAGTAGTTTATTTGCTGACCTAAGTTGTCTTCATAGTTTCTAAGTATACTCTTCCATGCCTTAGCTTCCATAATAGAAGACTCTCCAAAGAGAAAGGTATCATCAACAAATTTTTGTAATACTTCAGATTTAGTAGTGGTAGCAGGTTTAATTCCTTTAACACATCTTGTACTTACCAATTTGGTAAATGATCTCCCCAGGACCTATGACATCATAATAAAGAGGTAGGGGGAAAGTGGGTCTCCTTTATTTAAACCTCTTTCTACTTCAAAATTGCCCCAAGGAGAGCCATTCAGTAGGACCACATATTGTACAGTACCAACCATCATCCTGATAAGGTTTATGGCTTTATCATTAAACCCAAATCTTTCAAGCACATCATAAAGGAAGTCCCACTTTAAATTATTATACACCTTAGATATATCTAGCTTGAAGGCCATACCAGGTCTTTTACTTTTCTCCATGGAATGTATGATCTCGTGAGTGGTTATTGCAGCATCTAGAATTTGTCTTCCTAGCACAAACCCCTTTTGGGGTGCTCCTATGATGCTCTCAAGGAAGGGCTTAATCCTATTGACCAACACTTTGGCAAGAATTTTATAGATTGTGTTACACATTCTTATAGGACTAAAGTCCAAGAGAGTCATGGGTGTCAAAGTCTTAGGGACCAGAGCAATAAAAGTCCTATTTATCCTTTTTAGCATCTTCCCCATTCTAAAGAAATCCATGGTAGCCCAAATCATCTCATTTTTAATGACCTCCCAAAAATGATGGAAAAATATTGGGGGGAAACCATCAGGTCTTGGGGCCTTATAAGATTTCATGGAAAACACAACCCTTTTCACTTCCTCCTCTATGATGTTTCCTAGAATGCTATTATTTTCCATTTCTCCAAGCACTAGTGGAATTGTATTTCTCAAAATTATTCTAATAATCTAATATCTTAATCTAAAATCCTTTTTGTAAGCCTTGCTAAAATATTCCACCGCATGTCTTCCCATTTCCTCCTGATCCTTATATTCTCCCCCCTTCTCCTTCTAACCTATTGATCGTGTTTCTTCTTTTATGATTCGAAGCTAACTTGTGGAAAAGGTGGTATTCTTGTCTCACTCAGTTAACCATTGAACCCTTGATCTTTGTTTCCAAAATATTTCCTCCCTCAGAGTGATATCCTTCCATTTTTTTCTATACTCTTCTTCTTCTTGAGTAGCTTCATCCAAATTATTTTCCTCAACAATCTCCCCTTGCAACTTCTTAAGCTTTTCCTCCACATCTCTTTAACTTTGAAAAAATCTCAAAAGCAACTCTTAGCCTAGCCCTTAACATTTCTCCTTATATTATCTAAATTTTGAGTTTATCTGTACATATTAGTACCATCAATCCTTATATTCCACCACTCTTGGACTCAGTCTTTGAATTCTAGGTGGGATTGCCACATAATCTCATACTTGAAAGGTTTTGGACCACCTTTAATACCATCCTCCCAATGAAAGATTAAAGGGGAATGGTTTGAATTAGTTCTTGTGAGGTTCTCCATGAGGGAATTACTCAACCAATTCCAATTCCCTATCACCATCAATCTATCCAATCTTTCTTGAATGACATCACCTCCTTTTCTATTATTAGTCCATGTGAATGGGTTCCCTCTTAGATCAAAATCAATGAAATTCATTTTTCCCATAAAATCATGAAGGTCCTACAAGCTTCCAAGGCAGTCCCTATTTCCACCCAACTTTTTCGAATGATAGAGGGGGGTATTAAAATCTCTGATACACATTAATTTTTTATCCTTTACTATTTCTAAAATCCTTTCTAGCTTTCCATAAGTTTCCTTCCTCCCTATCTTGTTATTAGAAGCATAGATATTGACAAGCCCCCATCTTTGATTACTAGTTTGGAACTCCATTATTACAATTTTTTTTATCTTTCCATACCTCAACCCCCATCATGAAACACAAGTTCTACATGGTGGAAATACTTCCTGAGGCTCCATCAACATCCATATGCATGAAGGCAATTCTAGGCCAAACATGACTTACTAATCTATCAAAATTAGCACTAGACATTTTTGTTTCTTGAATTAACACATAGTCCACCTTCTCCTAAAATATGCATTGTTTTAAAGCATACTATTTCTGTGGGTTATTTAACCTCCTTAAATTCCAAGAGAGGAATTTCATTTCTTACATGTTGTTATAGTCTCCAGTGTAAGCTATTTGCCATTGGTCATGTCCCTTGTTGCTTGGTTTGTCATGGTAGCTCTACTAGTTGGTCTTCTAGTTATACCACATGTTCCTACATCTAGTCCCCCCCCCATTTTCTTTCTTTTTTGTACTTCCCATTTCTCATTATCACCCACTTGTGGGGAAGTGAGGTTTAGTTCCTTTTCAACTTTATCCAAACTTTCCATTACTTTTGTTGCTATCTCCATTGGAGATGGATTCCTCATTCTTAGAGGGGTGTATAACATTTCCTATGGAGCACAATCTATAGCAATATGTTCTTGTAAGCCCTTACCTCCTAGACTTGCTGGAGTACTAGGAAGGGAGTGTTGTGCCACTATTTCACCTTCCTCCATCATTTCTCCTTCTTTAAGTCCCCCAAAAGGAGACCTTATTAATTCCTCTATTTCCCTTCTAAATGGATACTCTTCCATTTTATTCTTTTCCTCTAAAGCTTCCCCCTCTTCAGGTTCATTTTTTTCACCAGACCCTTTGACAGGGGTATCCTGTATCATATTAGCCTCCAGGTTTTGGTCAACTGCAACAACCTCCTCAATTCTTGGGGCTTCTAAGGATTCCTTGACTGTATCTTTTACAATTCTCAGGGATCCTTCTTTTCTGTTTCTACTTCCATAATTGAGCTTTATAGTCAATTATAACATGCCCACAATGTCCACACTTCTAATAGAAAAGTCCTACATTCTCATATTCTATGGGTTAGTATCACTCTCCCCATTTAGTTTTTAGAGTGACCACAGTCGAGAGAGCTTGATTTAGTGCCCGATTTATACATAATCTAGCATACACTAGTCTAGGATTTTGCATTATCACTATGTTTGTAGTAAAAAAGTGACCAAAGGAATTCCCTATCCACCTTAGAATCTTCTCATCCTAGAATTCTAGAGGTAAATCAGGTAACCTTACCCATACAAGAGCTAGTTTGTTGAGCTCTACACTATCATTGAGGCCTGTGTGCCACCTTGTTAAGGTAAGATAGTGCTTGCTATAATACCATGTTCCCAAGAGTATAAGATTTATATCTTCCTTTGTCATGAATTTAAAACAAAAAAGGCCACTAGGCATCATAGAGATGCTAACACTACCCTTAATCTTCTATTTTTGACTTACCCACTTCTGAACGATCTCTATTGTGGGTCTAAACATAACAAATCTTCCCATAATGCATAGTTTGAGGCCAAAGGTAATGCTATCCACCAGAGTATTTGAGAGGGATATTACCGGCCCATTAGCACCATGAGCAATCTTGGGATCCTCCAAAAAATCTCTAACTGCTTAGGAACCCATAAGCACATTCTTCCAGCCTCCAAGGGTCCCATTAGTTAGCTTTTTTCCACCATCCACTAGGCTACTAGGCGGTTCAACATTTCCCAAGGGAGTTCTCCCCACCTTTGTGGTCCCACAACAGTCTGTTGTGACTTTCAAATCTCTGTGCAGGTTTAACACCATCTGTAGATCTAGGCATAGTGGAGGGTCCAAAGGCTCAGGGCCCACCATGAGTAAATTCAAAATTTGAAAAGGAGCAACAACAAGTGACAAAGTTGCAGAGCAAAGTTGCAGCTAAGGTTCTTTATACTTTTGATTCATGTAATTTATTATTATTGTTAAGATTAATTATTACGTGTTAATTTTTAGTAGATTTGAACCTAAGTCCTCCCTGATGAGAGGCTCACAATTTATAGATGCATTTTAGGCTCTTGCCTAGGTTTGAGTAGTTTTTATCATCAATGTTATGACACTTTATTTCTTGGTTATTCAACTCATATAGAATCTGATAAAATTTTATAATAATATATTAAAAAGAGTGGTTGAATGAGTTAATGTAAAAATTAAATTAATATCTATACTATAAAGTTAACTTTGAAGATTCTATTGTTAAAAAATATAATGTGATTGAAAATAACTCTACTTCAAGTGGTTCTACTAAAATATCTTCCTCAAAAAATACTTCTTTTGATGGTGACAAAACAAGTTCAGAGAATGATATTAAAATATCTTTTGAAAATGTTGCTAAAAAGAATCCTTCTAAATTTTTGTAAACAAGTTATCTCGAACAATAAATTATTGTAAATAAATATGAGGGGATTCAAATAATAAAAAAAGTTGTTAAAACTTATAATGAAGAAGCCTATATCTTTGTTTACTTTTTGAAATGGAACCTAAAACATACAAAGAAGCTAGCACAGATACTAATTGTTAGAAATTCTTTAGAATAACTAAGAGGGGGGTGAATCAATTATTCAAGGTCCAAATATCCTCAAAAAAACTTTTTCATCAAGTAAAGTAAGCCCTTCTATACTGTTCATTCTTCCAAGCTTAAACTTTCCTACTTAGCAAGTTACTATAAATTAACATGCAAGAATAACACATGAAAGATCAACACAGAACATAGTGATTTATGTGGAAAACCAATTTGGGAAAAACTACCAGTAACATGCTACTCAATTCTCACTCTTCTGAAGTGATGCCCTATGAAAGGCCTGCCCTGTTAAAGGCTACAACACACCATTAAATGTGACCTGGTTAAAGGATTTAACCACCCTATTAAAAGTGGGCCTATTTAGATGACTTTATAACATTCACTTGGAATGCCACCCTATTAAAGGATTTAGAAATGGCTATTAAACCAACCAAAGTCCATAGGATTTTACCCTAACTGATACAATTGTCAGATAATAACAACAAGGGCTTTTGACCTAATATAACTCACAAATTAAATTGCAAATTTTAGATCTCTATTCAGCTCTTTACAACGTTCCTGTCTTTCAATCTTTATAGCTCTAATAGCTTGTTCTCCTTTCAAGCTTTGTCTCCTTGAGTCTTCATGCTCGATATACTAGTGTAATCTCTATATGACCACTTATCAAAGTAGAGTCTTTGTGATTTGTTCTTCCTCCTCAATACCTTCTCTTTGACTTCCTTCAGAAACTTCACATTTTGGCACCCTAGTAACTCTAGCTTCTTGGCCTATAACTTCTTAAATAGAAGTCTAGAATCCTCTTTCCCACTTGATTCTTCCCTTCTTTAATTTTAGTTTGAATGGATTGGGTAGGATTCATTGAATCTAACCCATATCTTGTTTTTTCTAGAATCATATTGAAGAATCCTCTTGAATTCAATTAAAAATGGTTTATCTAAATTTCTATGCCTCCAGCTCATCATCCTTATCCTCCATCTAGTTCACAAAATTCAAGGTAACAACCTTGTCAGCTCAGATTTGGTGATTTTTTGACTTTTCAAATAATGCAATAGCTTGACATTATTGAAATTCTGGTGCTCAACACATACTATGTTACTCAACATCAACTACATTTTACCAATGCTTGGCACCTACTATGGATTCGCTCATCATCCACTAAGTTTTCTGATGCTCGACGCCTATTATTTTTCTTGGCACCTAAACTTGCTCAGCTCCTTCTATTTCACTCAATGCACACTAGGTTTTTCATTTGCTCTGCACTAACTGAAAATTTTCTCAGAATGAACTAGCTTGCTTGGCACTCACTAATGAACTTAGTTAAGCCTTGCAAACAACCTTGTTACAACTTATTCTTCCAGTGTTTCTAAGTGTGGCCAACATCTGTATCTTCAAGTATACTATCAATACATCATTTTACCATTGTTTTAATTGATCTTTGTACTTCATTACAAAATCATAACTCAACCTTTCCCTAGGTGCTTTTGTTGCATCTTGTTGATTAAATCCTCTTCATCAATCAACTAAGTGATAGTACTTGGATCTTATAAGAAATTGTCATTCTAGAAAATAGTAAGTTTGACATTAGTGACAAAAAAATGATTGAAAAAATTCTTTATCAACAATCTCCTTCTTTGCAACAGTCTCTCTTTTTCAATAATGATCTTTTCAATTAGATTACCAACAATCTCCGTCTTTGGTATTGATGGCAAACCAAACTGATCAACCAAGTTATCAAAATGCTAACTAGGTTAAAATAGTAAATCAAATACCAAAAAGAAAAAAAAATGTGTTATCATTAGTTTTCACATCTCCCTCTTTGATATTTTCTTTGCTTCTATTTCTCCCTTTATCTATTTAATCAATTTTTGCTATTTCTCTCTCTTTGAAAACAATGCCAAAGAAATATTATTTTAGCATCTTATCATGCAAATATAGCATCTTTTGAAACTTTCAATTTCTCCCTCTACCACCTTGCTTGTGACTAATTTGGAACTTCTACACCTTGATTACTTCAGGCAAAAATTCTAAAGTAAGTATCCTCTACATCAATTCACAACATTTCAACAATCAACTCATTTAATGTAGGGCAATCTTTGGTGTTGCTCAAATAGCCTTGGATAGAGGTATCACCCCTAACTTACCTCTAAGATATTCAAATTCATCTTTAGGTAATGCATTTGTGAAAATGTCAGCAATTTGTTCCTTTGAATTAACATATTCTATCCTTACTTGCTTATCTTCCGCCAATTCGCTTACATAATGATACTTACTTGCAATATGCTTTGCTTTGGCATGCATGACAAGATTCTTTGATATGTTGATGGCACTTGTGTTATCACAATAAAGTATCATAGGTTCAGTTACCTCTTCCTTCATACCTTTCAACAAATGTTTGATTCATACAATATTGGTGCAGTTGATAGCAACAACAACATACTCAGCTTCTGCTATGGACTGTGAGGTACAACTTTTCTTTTTACCAGTCCAAGTGACTAGTCTTTTACTTAAGAAAAGTGCTCCTCCACTAGTGCTCTTTCTATCATCAATATTACCTCCCCAGTATGCATTAGTGTAGGCCTTCAACTCAAACTTTTCTCTCCTCTTGTAGTATAAGCCAAAATCATTAGTTCCTTTTAGGTACCTCAGTATTCTTTTTACTGCCATAAGATGATTTTCTCTTGAATTTGTAGAAAATCTTGCCACTATTCCAATAGCTAATGCAATGTCTAGTCTACTATGCATAATATACTGCAACTTTTCAATCATTGATCTATACAATGTCTGATTCACTTCAGCTAATTCATCATTCTTGTATAGCTTATGTCCTATTACCATTGGTCTACTAACTGGTTTTGAATCTTCTTAGCCAAATGTCTTGAGTATCTCCTTGATATATTTTGATTGGGTCACAAATATACCATTCTTTAGTTGATGTACTTGCAATCCAATAAAGAATTTTATTTTTCCAAACATTGACATCTCAAACTCATGTTTCATCTGGTCAGAAAAATATTTTCATAGGATATCTTTTCCTCCAAATATTATATCATCAACAAAGATCTCAGATATCAAAATCTCTTTACCTTTTTCTACCTTCATATCAGGTTGCCATTGTCATCTATCTTCTCAAATCCTATCTTCACAAGATATTTGTGTAGTCTCTCATACCATGTTCTAGGTGCTTTCTTTAGACCATGAAATTCTTTGTGTAGTTTGCAAACCATATCCTTGTTGTTGTCATCAACAAATCCCTCTAGTTGTTCTATGTAGACTTCCTCTTCTAGTATACCATTTAGAAAAGTAGACTTCACATCCATTTGATAGACTTTAAAAAATTTGAAAGTAGCATAAGAAAGTAGTGTTCTTACTCCTTCCATTCTTGCAATAGGGGAAAATGTTTCCCCATAGTCCAATCCTTCTTCTTGTGCATAATCTTTGTAGACTAGTTTGGCCTTATTTCTTATAATCTCACCATTCTCATCTAGCTTGTTTCTAAACACCCATTTGGTACCAATCAAATTTTTATCAATTGGTCTAGGAACTAGAGTCCATGTTTTGTTCTTTTCAATTTGATCTATCTCCTCTTCCATAGCTTTATGCCAATTATTATCTTACAGTGCATCTTTCATTGTTTTGGGCTCAATCTTTCTTAGCAGACATGATTCATTCCTTAGTCTGTTCCTTGTGATTGGTCTTGCTTCCTTGTCACCAATGCTTTTTTCTATAGGGTGATGTCTTCTCACATACTTGGATAGTCTTGGTTCTGTCCTTCTTTCCATAGTTGACCTTTCAGCTTCAGAGTCACTATTCACATCTCTATCTAGTATTTCATCATCTCTTCCATGGGTATTGATTTCAGAATCAGAATGTGCATTATCTTCATTCTACAGTTTAGCTTCTAAATGTAGCACAACATTCACTGGCTATGGCTTGACTGATATTGAAATTTGTTGCTAATTCCCAAATTGATTGGTAGCTTTATCTTTAGTAGGCATTCCTTCATAGAAGTATACAAAAGATCTATAATCTTTTGGTTTCTTAGATTCATCAACTTCAACTTTTGCATGCTCATCAAAATTTACATTTTCACTCTCCACAATCTTGTTAGTGTTAGTATTCAAACACTTATATGCTTTTCTTCCATAGAAATATCCAAAAAATATGCCTTTATCACTCTTTGCATCAAACTTGCCACTTATAGAATCTTTAAGAATATAACATTTACAACCAAACACTTTGAAATGTTTTACATTGGGTGAGTGACCATACCATAGTTTAAAAGGTGTTGCATTTGTGCCTTTCTTGACTTGTACTCAATTTAGGGCGTAGATAGCCGTACTTATAGCTTCTCTCCAATACTTTAAAGCAATATTTTTCTCCATCAATAATGTTTTGGCATTGTCTATCATTGATCTATTCCTTCTTTCTACAATGCCATTTTGTGGGGGAGTCCTAGGTGCTGATGTTTTTCTCTTGATTCATTTATCATTGAAAGATGTCTCAAATTCTTTCGATGTAAACTCTCCTCCTCTATTTGATCTTAGGCACTTCAGAATCTTCCTTGTTTCCTTCTCAATTCTAGCCAAATACCACTTATAAACATTTGAAATGCATTAGATTTTTTCTTTAAGGACATGGTTGTCATCATCCTAGAGTAATCATCCACAAACAACATTATGTATCTGTCTCCTTGGTAGCTTTAGACTTCTATTGGGCTACATAAGTCTATATGGACTAACTCTAATACTTCTTTGGAAGTGTAAACTTTTCTTTTGAAATTTGACTTTGACATTGTTTGTACATGGTATTTTTAGGCTTCTTTAGTTTAGGCAAACCTTTGACTTTCTTCTTTTTGTTGATGCTAATTAGATATCGAAGTTAACATGACATAGCCTTTTATGCCATAACAAAACATCATCAAATCTGACAATAAGATAGATTGTATCTTCCATATCTAGGTAAAACAAATTGCTCCTAGTTTGTTCCCCTTTTCCTATCAGATTTCCATCAGTGTCATAGATTTTGGCAGATTTTTTTCCAAATTCTACTTTGTAGCCTATATTGCCTAGTTGTGACACACTCAACAAATTGTAGTTTAATCCTTCAACATAGTATGCATTATCACATGAGATTTTCTATATAAGTTTAATAGAACCTTTTCCTTTGATTTGACATGGAGCACCATTTCCAAATCTAACACTAATTCCATCATACTAAGTAAAGGTAGCAAACTTACTTTTGTCTCCTATCATGTGATGTGAGCATCTATTGTCTATAATCCACTTGTCATTTTTGTTCACGTAAGTTACTAGTGTTGTTGCTTCATCTTCTTCTGACTCATCCTTCATGGCTACATAGACTATCTCATCATCATTCTCATCATAATCTTCTTCAACAATGTAGCACTTTTTGCCTTTGCCTTTTTAATTTTTGCTATCATCTTCTCTTTTGTTTCTATACTTGTTTCCTTTTTTGTAGTTCTTCTTCTGTGTACACCTTGCATCAATATGACCTACTTCATTGCAATTAAAGAAAATTATAGGAAGCTTATCTTTGAATTTACCTTTGCCTCTATGAAATATTTTGGCCAGTAGTGCTTCCAATTATTCCACATCTTCTTCATCTATACTACTGTCACTGGATGCATGTTTTATCTTTTTTCTTTTTCTTTGATTTCACCTCCTCAGTGTCTTTCAATGTCAGCTTGGCCTTGAAAGTAGATTCAAGATTTTTGAGTCTATAGTTATCAAAATTGGACAACTCAAATGCAGTGAGTCTTCCTACTATTCCTTCAAAAGTTTGTGTGTTTCCTGGCACACATCTTAATTCTTGGATTGCTGGAACTCTAATAGCATAGATAGGGAGTAAGGTTCTTAAGTATTTGCTATCGACAATTTCATCTTCCAAATGACCACCCAAACTTCTTATTGCACTTACCACTTCTTTCATTCTAGAGGCATATTGAGTAGCATTCTCACCTTCCTCCATTTTCATGTCATCAAACTTTCCTCTTAGGATTTCTCTTTTTGCTCTTTGAACATTCTTATCTACTCCATAAATATCAGTCAAGGCTTTCCACATTTTGAATTCAAAATTACATCCCTTAATGTCATCAAATTTAGCATAGTTGAGGGCAGTGGCAATCTCCAACATTGTTTGGATGTGCTCCTTCTTTTTCTTCATATCTTCTATAGTGGGTACCTCTAGATCAACATATTCTACTTCAATTGAGGTTTTTGCATGATCACTTATTGATCCAAGGTGCAACTTCATTAGACTTTGCCATGTAGTGAAGTTATCTCTATTAAGCTTGGGAACTTCTCTCTTGGACATCTTGATCTTTCCTACTTCTAGTACCTTTAAACTAAATCAGCAGATGGCTCTGATACCAATTGTTAGAAATTCTTTAGAATAACAAAGAGAGGGGGTGAATCAGTTATTCAAGGTCTAAATATTCTAATAAAACTTTTTCATCAAGTAAAGTAAGCCCTTTTGAATTGTTCATTCTTCCAAGCTCAAACTTTCCTACTTAGAAAGTTACTATAAATTAACATGCAAGAATAACACATGAAAGATCAACATATAACACAATGATTTATGTGGAAACCCAATTTGGAAAAAACCACTAGTAACATGGTACTCAATTCTCACTCTTCTGAAGTGATGCCTTGTGAAAGGCCTACCCTATTAAAGGCTACACCACACTGTTAAATATGACTTGGTTAAAGGATTTAACCACCCTATTAAAAGTGGGCCTATTTAGAGGACTTTATAGCATTCACTTGGAATTCCACCTTGTTAAAGGATTTAGAAATGGCTATTAAACCAACCTAAGTCCATAGAATTTTACCCTAACTGATACAATTGTTAGAGAGTAATAACAAGTGCTTTTGACCTGATACAACTCACAACTTAACTTGCAAATTTTAGATTTCTATTTAGCTCTTTACAATTTTCCTAGCTTTCAATCTCTGTAGCTTTGACAACTTATTCTCCTTTCAAGCTTTGTATCCTTGAGTCTTCATGCTCTATATACCAGTGCAATCTCTATATGCCCACTTATTGAAGCAGAGTCTCTATGCTTTGTTCTTCCTTCTCAATACCTTCTCCTTGACTTCTTTCAACAACTTCACATTTTGGCACCCCAACAACTCTAGCTTCTTGGCCTATAAATTCTTAAATATAAGTTTGGAATTCTCTTTCATGCTTGATTCTTCCTTTCTTTAATTTCAGTTCAAATGGATTAGGTAGGATTCATTGAATCTAACCCATATCTTGTTTCTTCTAGAATCACCATGAAGAATCCTCTTGAATTTGCTCAAAAATGGTTTATCCAAAATTCTGTGCCTCCAGCTCATCATCCTTATGCTCCATCTAGTTTAAAAAATTCAAGGTAACAACCTTATCAGCTTATATTTGGTGATTCTTTGAATTTTCAAATAATACATTAGCTCAACATTATTGAAATTTTGGTGCTTGGCACATATTGTGTTACTCAGCATCAACTAAATTTTATTGATGGTTGGCACCTACTATGGATCCACTTGGCATCCACTAAGTTTTCTGATGCTTGACACCTATTACTTTTCTGAACACCTAAACTTGCTCGACTCCTTCTATTTCACTCGATGCACACTAGATTTTTCATTTGCTTGGTACTAACTAAAAATTTTCTTGGCATAAACTAGCTTGCTCGACACTCACTAATGAACTTAGTTAATCTTTGTAGACAACCTTGTTGCAACTTATTCTTCCACTATTTCTAAGTGTGGCCAACATATGTATCTTCAAGTATACTATCAATACATCATTTTACCATTGTCTTAACTAATCCTTATACTTCATTGCAAAATCATTACTCAACCTTTCCCTTGGGTGCTTTTGTTACATCTTGTTGATTAAATCTTCTTCATCAATCAACTAAGCGATAGTACTTGGATCTTATAAGAAATTGTCATTCCAACAAATAGTAGGTTTGACATCAATGATAAAACAATGATTGAAAATATTCTTTATCAACAATCTCTTTCTTTGCAACAATCTCTCTTCCTCAGTAATGATCTTCTCAATCAGATTACCAACACTAATTAGATCGATCCAGTAAAAGAAGGATCAACTTAGATTGAGAAAAATAATACTTTAGAGTTAGTTTATTGACTATCAAATAAAATTTATATTGGTGTTAACTGGGTGTTTGGAAATAAACTAAACAGAAATGGAAAAATTGTCATAAATAAAGCTATCTTGGTTTGTAAAGGTTATGCAAAAATTGATGGGATTTTAAAGAAATTGTTGCCTATTTTTTCCACCACTAGCTCTTTAAAGATAACCAATTTGAGATATATTTACTAGGATTAAATTCATGAGTGCGTTGATGCATCATGTTATCTTCTCAAGTGGGATAAGACTTTGTCTTATCCTCATTTTATGATTCCACAAGATGTCATTTTTTCCCTTGTGAAATGGTGAAGGTAAAAAAATCAATACCACGTGGTGGAATAACCCTTTGTGTTATCCAATTTTTTTGGTTTTACAAGAGGTGAAATGACATCTTGAAGAATGGATATTTTTTTTTTCATTTCATTGTTTCTTCTATTATTAGTTGTCAAATCATTCTA
This sequence comes from Cupressus sempervirens, assembly GCA_028749045.1. NCBI lineage: Eukaryota > Viridiplantae > Streptophyta > Pinopsida > Cupressales > Cupressaceae > Cupressus > Cupressus sempervirens. The sequence goes on from CM053783.1 coordinate 390,307,131, forward strand.
GCTGTCTAACTAAGAGTTTTTATTATTGATATTTATGTTTTAATATTGCATTGAATTTTTTTGTGTTATATCTAGGCCACCCATTCTAATCAACATTCTTCATCAATGAGTCATATTAATATTGGTAGCTAGTGTCTATTTTCCATGGATGGTGGTGTTACTTACAATAGTTTGCAAGTAGTTAATATGTCATGCTAAAATCCTTGAATTTTGTTTTCTAGTAGCTTGAATTGACCATTTGTGGCTATGATACATTACTAGGGTCAATTATCTAATTTCAATTGACTTATTTTGGATCTACAACAGGACACAAATGTATCTGATGCTTATTTATTAGTTTGTGAGAATATAATTATCCTATCCATTTGTAAGATGTACTATTTTGGCTCCTTCTATCACTTCATGGATGAATGTTCATGTGAAGATAAGATTTCCTATATTGGTTTTATTTATTTATGCATATATAAATTAACTTAAATCTAGTTGGGGTTTGAAATCTAATGCTAAAATTTGAGTTATGCTAACTCTATAAAAATAAATCTTGTAGATATTGTTTAGGTTCTTCTCTATTTCTCTTGCAGTGGATATGCCCTATATTTGTAATTTCCTTTTACCTTATTTATTAATTTGTCTATTTTCTAACTTCTCCTTGCATTCTAATATCTTGTGCATGTTATCTTTTCTTATATCTCAATATCTCTTTCTTTGTTCCTAACTTGAATGTTTTGTAAAATTTCTTATAATTGTTGTCTTCTGAATGCATATTTTCTTTTAGTATCTAACAAGTTCTAACATAGTGAAATTAGATCAAGAACTATGTATTTTAAAAAAAATCCATTTATTGATATTTTGTACAATCATAGGTAGGGAGAAAATATAGTTTCAATTTGATGCTATTGACAATTGGCTAATAAAGATATGTAATTACTATTATTTGTGGCAACTCATGATGTACATGCTTATAGGAAACCTTAAAAAAAAAAGATACTTAGCTTTTGGTACTCAAAAAATTGTCTAAGTATGAATTTGGTTTACAATAGTGTATTGTTTTGTATGTAACTTGCTATTGACATCATATAATGACTAGAAAAGTTAGATGGAGATAGTATACATGTTTACGATGATATGTATGACCTCTAACATTAGTAAAAATTGAATGGAAAAGAGATATTCATGTTTTACTAGTGAAACAGGTCAACATAATTAAAGGAAAGAATTATTTTGTTTACAAAATAATTACTTGACCAATTAGGGCTAACATCCTAGATGTTTACTCTAAGTTGGAAAAGTATATTATGGTCTTAGCCAATCTAGAAACAATTTGTGAAAAGGCATGAAATTTATGCTGAGGACATCTTGCGAAGGAAAGTGTGAGAAGTTGTGAAAGAAAGCAAGTGTAATTGTGATATGCGAACTTTCTATAAAGTGATATATGTGAAGTTTTGAGAAGCTATTTTATGATCCAAGGTTGAACTAAGGAAGAACTTATATTCTTGAAGACTAATTGTTTATTTGGGAAGTGATCTCTTCTTGTAATTGGAAGTGCATGTTTGGGTAGTGGGCTCATCTTGCATCTACTATACTAAAACTCCTAACAGGGTTGGAATCTCCTAATAGGGATTCAAAGTCTCCTAAGAAGGACTCCCTATACTAAATTTTCTCATAGACTCCTAACAGGGTCCATTCTCTAACAAGGAACTTATATATTATTATATTATCTAGTGGGTAGCATCCCCACCATGGTTTTCCCTTGGTTAGGGTTTCCCTAGTTAACAAAATATGGTGTTATGAGCTATCTTTGTACATGGTTATTGTTACTGTTCAACATTACTTTATTGCTTTCTTATGTATGGTTCAAAGTAATAAATAATATTCAGTTGGTGACTAAATTTAATAAATTACTGATTCACCCCCCTCCTAGCTCCTCTTAGTAATTCATATTTCTAACAATTGGTATCAGAGTTCAGTTACTCTATAGAGGCTTAATAGCTTGAGTAAGATCCCTATGGATATGGAATAGTTGATGAAGAACCTTGAAGAAACACTTGAACAAATTGATCTCCTTATTGGAGAAAGTGATAAGCTAAAGGATAGATATGAATACTTCAAAGTATATATTGGAAAATTGAAGGAAAATATTGAACATCTTAAATCCAAGCCCGAATCTACTGAATTTGAAGCTACTGATGATGATTATTCGAAGCTGAAGACAAAGTACAAGATCTTGAAGCATGAATTGAAGATTAACAATTTGAAGTTGACTCTGAGGAACGCTCCTAGCAAAGTTGAATCTGAGTTAAAGAATGAGAATACAGATCTTAGAACAAGTCTAGCAAAGAAGACATCTAAAATTGAAACACTAAAAGAAGATCACGAAGAACTTCATAAGTACAAAACTATTGTGAAAGGTGAACTAACTCAATGCAAGAAAAAAATTGAGAAGCTTTATTATAGTAGGAAAAAGCTTGATGATTATATGTCAATACAAAGAAATACCTATAATAAGATTGGTCTTGGTTATCTATTTAACATGTCTGCAAAGAAACTTGAGATTAGATCAGATTTAAAGAAAAAGATAAATATGATGATAAGATTAAATCTAGTCAATCTCCTAATAAACCTAAAGAAGTTGGACAAGACAAGGAAGCTGAGATTTTGGATTAACCAAAGAAAGTGGAATCTCCTAAGGAAACTAGATATGAATTTAGAGGTAACTATTTTTCATGTAATGAAATAGGTCATATGAAAAGAGATTGTACAAATAAGTCATTTAATCATGTTAAACATTTTTATTGTCATAATTTTCATGGTATGGGTCATAAAGCAATTGATTATAGGAAACCTAAATATGATAATGATAGAAGGAATAGTAGAATGTTTGGAAATACTAACCCTATAGATAGAAGAAGATCTAATGAAAGGACATCAAGAGAAGGAAGACCTTATGAAGAAAGAAGACAAATTGTGTGTTATAAGTGTAACAACTTTAGACACATTGCTTAGAATTTTCATACAGCTAATAATTAGAAAAATCCTAGAAGAAGAACTCCAATATGTCAGTTATGTAACAACTTTAGACATATAGAAAAGTATTGTAGAATGGACAGAAACTTCAAAGATAGAAGAAATAATGGAAGAAACCTCAGAAACAAAAGGAATGATGGAAGAAACTATGAAAGGAACTCCAAAACCAAGAAAGACAATGAGGAACAAAGAAATGTAGTCAATGAACTTTGAGAAGAACTCAATGCAACATTTGTAAAAGGATTAGACATCTCAAAATAAAAGTTAGAAGATGATAAGATAGGAAGATCGAAGTCAATAATTGAGTTTGATTCAAATAAGTTGAATTAAGCTTGTTCACAACACTAGAATTTGTAACTTCACTCAGAGATTGAATTATGGGTAGTGAAGTTGGGAAAAGGTGTATCAAGATAATTTTAGATGGTTTCTAAGCTCACTTGAAATTTGGAGCTTATCTAAACTAGTTATGAAGGAATTAAGAGTTACTGCTATTACAGAGAAAGTTAATTCTATAGTAGAAGATGAAAACTATGTTCTTACTAAGAATTTGATGAAGCAAATTTTTGTAGAGCATTGTCATGATGGAAGGAGGCTATGGTAAACCTTAGGTAGCATCTAAATATTGGATAAGCAATCTTGAGCAAATATTTGATTTCAAAATGTAATTGACAATGTTTTCTTATTTGTGAAGTACACAATTAATGCAAGTTTGAGTTGATGAATAAAATGGAGTACATACTTGATTACCACTTCATTGCAATCACATCCAAAGCATAGAGCACTTACAAGTGACTTGATAAGGTGATGTCAAAGTAAACCCTATTTTTGGAAAGAGGTATTTTATCATTTATTTGCAAAATTTATTTGGTAAAAGTTTACATTTGTTAGAGTCATGGATATGTCTATAATTCATAATATTGAGAATGAGGAGTGACCAAAATTGAAGGTTGTTTCTATGAAACCCATAGAAGGAAACCCTAGTTCAACATTATCCATTATGCCAAACAATGTAGTTTATTTGGAAGATGTAGGAAGTTATCTTAACAAGAAGTTTGAATCTATTTGGAGTGAGTATATAAATAAAGATATGGAATTAGTCTTTAATCATGATATGACTATGAAGCCCAGATTTGAAAATTTGAGAGAACTAGACCTATTCAAATATCATTTCTATCAAGAATTGGACATAGATCATGTTAAGTAGAATTCATGATAGAAAACTATGGATGGAAGATGATTTAGTTGATATTTTAGCCAATCTTATACATGAGATAACTAGTCTTAGTAAACACAACAGTGTACCTATAGGCCAGAAACTTGTTAAGAAGAAGGTTGAGAGTTACACAAAAGAAATTTACAATGGAAAAGCCATGGTGATTAACACCATTAAACAAGATGATGTAAGATTCCTTATTAGAATCATTGCCTACTCCTTATGTGCAAGTTCTAAGATTGATGAATTTTTAGCCAGATTCATCTATGCATCCTACAAGATATGTGTTGAGAAGGAAAAAGTTAATCTTAGTGAAATTATAAGAATACAACTTCTTGAGAACCTAGAGAAAATCAAAAGGACCAAGAATGGTGTGTTTATATTTTAGTCACTGATCAATCATTTATTCTTTCATGTACTTAAGAAATTTCCATATTTGTCAATCACAGAGATTATGAGTAGTGATAGATGTACAATGGAGAAAATGACAGATGTATGTAGAAGAAATCCAACAAATAAAATCTTGGACAGTGGGAATCTAATAATGAAAACATTTCATAATGAGATGAGGAAAAGATTCAGAATTGCACCTACAATTCTAGAAAGATTTAAAGAAGACATATACGTTATGGTTGATACAAATTTTACTTATATTCAATCAGTAGAACCTCAAGAAAAATTCCTTGATCACTTAGGTTATGAGATAAGTGATGGTACAATAGTTGTATACATTGATTTATTGTTGAACTCTGAGAAGGACCAAGCTGAGTATAGATTTGGAACCTATGATGAGATTACTTAATTAGCTCATCAGACATCTTTAGAGAAAGCATCTCACAAGAAGATAGAAACAATAATGAAGAAAGTTGTATTAGAGGCCTACATGACTAAAAGTGAGTCACAGGTATTCAGGAAGACAATGAAACAATGTATAACCTATGTGCAACCTTTGTCAGTGTCTATTGTAGAGACATCTTTGGGACAGAGCATTCCTTATGTAGCCATATCAAATGTTCAACCAAGTGAGCCAAAGAAGAAATTAGAAAGATTTGTGGAAGTTGTAACCACCAAGACTAAAAGGGTCAAGCAACAAGCCACTGGACCAAGAAAGAGACAAAAGACATTGTTGACAATTATTGAATCTAGTGAAGAAGAAGAAGATGAACAAGAACCTAAATAGGAAAAGAAGGTTACTACTTCTAAGAAATCAACAGGTAAAGCTTAGCAACCCTGGAAGCTGAAGATATAAAATATTAATTCAACCATTTCTATTGAAGGAAACTTTGTTTAGATGAACAAATTTTATGATTTGTATAATAATTTTGAGAAAGAACAGATTGATATCTCTATTGTGAGATATATGATAGCCAATAATTTCAAACTTAAGAATGTTGAAGGCACTATAAACTAGAAGGTTTATGACAAACTTATTGAGAAGAAGGCACTAGCTCAAGAAGAGGACTTAAAACTTTGAGGGTCTATGTTAAGGACTATATGCAAGAATGATGACAAAGAAGAAGTCAAGAGATTGTTAAATTATCTAGCACTTTACTTGAGAAACAAAGTAAGACCATTTCTTTTTATGGTGGGTGAGAAGGAAAAATTAAGAAGTGAAACAATGAAAACCATAAATCAGATGTTGATAGAATCTAAGGCAACACCTTCACCAGAACCCAAAACCTCAAAAGTATTAGTAAGAGGTGACACAATGTAGATAGATGAACCAATGTTACTATTAACATTGATGATGCTAATGTTACCAATTTACCTCTGGACTATTAGGATTGGGCCCCTAGTCTGGAACATAGGTCATAGAGAGGGGATAGTCAGGCAGTTCCTGATACTGGGGACCAATTAGAGATCATGGATGGGGACCCAGATGTCCCCCCCAAGGGAGTGGTCAAGATTCCTTTGGATCCCAAAGTAGATCAGCAAGGTTCCACAAAATGGTCCTCCCTTTTCGAGATCAAACACTCAAGTAAGTCTTCTTTCTTGCTTATCAAAACTCTTTCTATTTTGGAGAAAGGCTCCTGTGCCATTGCCATCTCGATGAAATTTTGGATCATAGCATTTGATCCATGGATTCAACTCTAATTAGAAAGTTTCTAGGGCCTAGATCAAATATAGATGATGTTAGATCTTTTATCAAGAAGAAATGGGCTCTTAAAGACCAAGTTTTGGTCATGGCAATGGCAAAAGGATTTATGTCTTTCAATTTTTCATGCTTGGAAGATCTTTCCAACATTCTATGTGAAGTATAGTGGGCTATTGGACATTCCACTCTAGTGCTTCAAAAGTGGGCTTTAATTCTAAACTTAAACGACTCCTTTTTTGTTCAAGCCCCTATTTGGGTTAGATTACCTGAGCTACCTTTAGAATTTTGGAATGAGGATGTTTTTGTGGGGCTTGCGAGGACCTTTGGTGAACTCCTCTCTATAGACCCTATCACTGCCTCCAAGCACCACCTCAACTTCACTCACATCTGCATCAGTGTTAGAGAAGGCACATATATGCCTAAGACTATGGCCTTTCATTCCAAGCTCAGAGTGCACATCCAAAAACTAATCTACAAAACTATTACTTTTGCCTATTTTATCTGCTTGAAGGTTGGGCATAAGGCTCATCAGTGTCCTAGGGTGAAAAAGGAGAAGACCATGGCTCCTGATACCTTAGATAAAGATAAGAAGATATCCTTCCCCTCTCACCCTTCATCTAAAGGGAAGAAGAAATTGATCTAGAGGCACAAACCAACCAAGTCTTTAGATTTGAGGGAGATCGAGGAAGACAAGTAGAGTGCCCCTAGGCAGAATGAAACCAAGAAGGGTGATCCTACTTTGGAGTCAGTGGTTGTTACATCCCCAGTGGAAGCCCTAGATCTAGAGGAAGTAGTTGTGCCAGAAGGGCCTAAGTAGATTGCCTCAAGGTAGGTTTTTCCCCCTAATATAGAGAGAGAAGCTTAGAGGAAGGAGTCCTCCCCCCAGAGGCCTTCCCCTAGGCCCAAGGATTCCTCACTTTCCCCTTCAAGCTCGATCCCAAGCTAGGGGAAGGCTCAATATGTTCCCATGGGTTTGGAGGCCAAACTCCTACAACTCATCAACAATTCCTCTCTTGACCAATTCTTTCACTGGGAAGAAAATATTGATAGTTGCTCTCTTGATAGCCTAAACAATTGGTGCATGATGAAAAAGAAAAAGAAGAACCAACTTCGAGATCACCTCACTTTGTCCCCTGTGACTACTAAAAGTAAAGTTAAGGCTAATGTTGGTTTTACTCCCAAGCAACCAGGTAGGAAGAAAACCAACCAACTCTTGCAAGAAGAAACCAAAAGGAACCTGGCAGATGAGAGCTAGAGAACCATCAACGAATTCTTAGGAAGTAAGAAATGAAGGTGATTTCTTGGAATAAAAGGGGCCTTAATGGGGCCCATAAATAGGAATTAATAAGAAATATGATTAGAGATCAAAGACCCAATTTTTTGTTGATCCAGGAGACCAAGATGAAAAGGGAATTGGTTAATAAGTTATCTTTCAGTAAACTCATGAATAGTGTAGACATTGATTTGGATAAAGCCTCTAGAGGGGTGTTGATTCTTACAACAATGAGAAGTACCAGTTATCCACCATTTTCAATGCAAATAATGCTCTCCTTTGCAAAGTCTCCCTTCACCATAGTGATGATTCTTGGTTCATCCTAAACCTATATGCACCTAACTCTAAAAGGGAAAGGAAAGTCCTCTGAGATAGTTCCATTGCAATCATCAACAACATCAAGACCAAAAAAGAAATCATCATGGGGGATTTCAACTCCCCTCTCACTGATGATGACAAATGTGGAGGGATAGCCCTAAATTAGGAAAGTAAGCTTGACCTCGCCAACTTCATCCACAATCTTGCCTTTATGGATGTGGATCTCCTGGGGGGTAAGTTTACTTGGTCTAACAAAAGAGTTGGAGGGGAATGTATCCAAGTTCATCTCGACAGAGCCCTCATCTCTCTCGAGTTGCTTCAGACTCACTCCTATAGACTATCCCTCCTCCCTAGAGTTGGCTTAGATCACTCCCCTATTTCTGTTTCTGTTAGTCCCCTTATTGTCAAAAGGAATTTTCCTTTTCAATTTGAGAAAATGTGGATAACCCACTTGGCTTTGGAACCTAAGATTTCTACATGGTGGAACATTGAGATCAAAGGCACTGCCATATACAAGGATGCCCAAAAATTGAAAAATGTTAAAAGAAACATTAAAATTTGGAATAAAACTAACTTCAACCATATTTTCTAGGATAAAGATGAGAAGACTACTAAGCTTAGCAATATCCAGGAAGAAATTTAGCATATTAGTTACAATGATCAGAATAGGCAAGAAGAGAGGCCTATCCTCTCAGATCTCCATAACATCATTTCAAAGGAAGAACATTATTGGAAACAAAGATCTAGAGTTAATTGGTTAAAAGAAGTGACCAGAACTCAAGATTCTTTCATCTGAACACCCTAAAACATTGGGAAAACAATAGAATCTCTTCCATTAAGATAGGCTAGACTCATTTAACCAAGGATGATGAGATTGCTGATGAAGCTATTCAGTTCTTCTCCTCCCTCCTTTCCAAGGATCCTTCTCTCTCGAATCTTGACCAAGTTGACATTTTTTTTCTAGTCCATCCTTGTTGCAAGCACACCACAATTCGATGTTGAAAGCTATCCCCTCCCTGGAGGAAATTTTCCTGGCTCTCAATTCTCTCTCGAGAGACAAAGCCCCAGGCCCAAATGGTTTCCCAACTTTCTTTTTCCAAGTCTTTTTGGATGTGGTAAAAAAGGATGTTATTAAGGCAATGCAATAATTCTTTGGCACTAGAAATCTTCTGAAAGAACTAAATGCCACCTTCCTGGTTCTCATCCCTAAGACTCTGGGAACTGACTTGATGGATAAGTTTAGGCCCATAAGCCTTTGCAACTCTTTGTACAAAATAATTTCTAAGGTTCTTACCTCAAGACTCCTCATCATCCTCCCTTTGATTATTTCCCCTCAGCAGACTAGCTTTGTTCTTGGGAGACAGATTCTTGAATCTATTATCATAGTCCATGAGGTCATCCACTCTCTTAAGGCTGGTAAGAAGGAAGGTTTCTTGCTCAAACTAGATATGTCTAAAGCCTATGATAGGGTGGACTGGAATTTCCTTCTGGTGGTCCTACAAGCTTTTGGTTTTGATGCCCAGGTTTGCAAGCTCATCTCTCAACTTGTTACTTCTCCTTCTTTATCTATTTTCGTTAATGGTTCCCCTTCTCTTTTCTTCTTTCCTTCAAGAGGACTGAGATAGGGAAACCCCATTTCCCCTATTCTTTTCATCATTATGGCTGAATGCTTGGGAAGAATCATCCAGAGAAAATGTCAAGATAGGAGTTTGCTTGGTCTAAAGCCTTCTTCAAGTCCCTCTACCTTCACTCACCAAAAATTTGTGGATGATACCATTTTGGGGGGTGAAGGTACTATAAGTGAGGCTAGAGTTTTCAAGGGCCTCGTAAACACCTACACTAGGGGCTCAGGCCAGGTGATCAATTGGGAAAAGAGTTCGATCTTCTTCATCAACACCCCTTTGGAGAGACAGAGGAAGATTTCTTGCATCTTGGAAAGTAGTATTGGGTCTCTTCCTACCAACTATCTCAGCCTACCCTTGGGCACTAGACCCCTAGATTCTTTTTGGAACAACATCCTAGATAGATTCAATAGGAAACTCGCAAGCTAGAAAGGTGCCACCCTAAGCTAGGCTGGCAAGTGCACTTTGGTTAAATCCATCTTTCTAAACCTCCCAACTTATGACTTAAGCCTTTTTGGCATCCTAGTCAAGCATGCTGATACATTGGAGAAGATTCAAAGGGACTTTCTCTAGTTAGGGTCCAATGACCAAAAGAGATACCACCTTGTCGCCTGGGATCTTGTTTGTCTCCCTAAATGCTATGGTGGTCTTGGCATCAAAAAATTAGACATCTCAACAATGCTCTCCTAGCTAAGCATATATGGTGCATCTATCAAATTTTAGGTGTTTGGAGGGATATCTTGATTGAGAAATACCTGAAAAGGCAGTCCCTCAACTCCCTGTTTGATGGGTCTGAGATTCCCTAGGGGTCCTACATTTGGAATGGGATTTTGAAGGAAAAACCTCTAGCCAAATCTAAGGCCAGGTGGAAAGTTGGAAATGGGGACAATATCCTTTTTTGGCATGACAATTGGACATGTAAGGGACCTCTAATCAACCACCCTTTCTTTGGTAGATGGGCTGAACAAAGCATAGAAAGATATGGTCTATATGTCAAAGATTATAGATCTGGAAATGATTGGCATGACCTATCTGAGCTATCCCTAGACCTTAACTCTCTGATGATTTATCTAAAAGCCACCTTCCTCAACAATAGCAGGGATACCCTCATTTGGGGGGATTCTTTTAGTGGGCAGTTCTCTATTGCCTCAAGATATTTCTCCATATGGGATGGGATGGTGAAGCTAATTTGGGCTAAAGCCTGGATTTCTGGTCTCACTCCTAAAATAAACATTTTCTTCCAACTTCTCCTGCAAGAAAAAAATCCTTACCTTGGAAAATTTAGCCAAGAGAGGCCAAATTATTCCCAATAGATGCAACCTCTACAAACATAATCTAGAAATGGTTAATCATTTATTCATTCACTACCCTTTCTCTTCCAAGGTGTGGAACCTCCTAACTAGGGACCTCTGTTTTAGTTGGTGCCCCTTGGTTAGTTTCCAGGACTTCTTTAGCCAATGGGGAAGCCACCACTTTGGCATGAATTCACATTTATTTAGCTCATGGATTCTCCCACACTTTTTCTAGTGAATCTAGAAAGAGTGCAACAGTAAAATATTCGAAGAAAGGGAATCTCCAGAATTCATAATTACTAAGAAAATTGAAGATCTCACCTTGGAGAAATATGCTATAACCAAGGGTGGAAAAATCAAGGAAGGATGGAATTGTAAAGCCAAAAAGGAAGATAGGGACAAGAGGAGATAGGAAGCTAGATGGTCCTTTCCCCCTGAGGACTGGCACAAAGCCAACTTTGATGGGGCAGCAAAAGGGAATCTCGATCCCACCGAAAGTGGAGGCATTATTAGAAATAATTTGGATAGAGGAATTGCTATTATATCCTTCCCTCTTGGTCACCAGACTAACCACTTCATTGAAGCCAGTGCAACCAACCATATTGTTAAACTGGTTTTGGCTTCTAGAATTAAGCATCTCTAGCTTGAGGATGATTCCTTAAACATCATCAACTATATCAAAGGCCTCACTACGCCATCTTGGACTATGGCCAATTTCATTGATGATAGAAAATCCAACCTTGACAAGTTCAAAAAAACTTACGTCAACCATATTTTCAAGTAGGCCAACCCAATTGCTGACTAGTTTGCCAATGATGCAGTCACAAGAAACTCGATGATGATGTGGAGGAATGGTGACAAATTTTTAGTTCCAGTGACTGAATTACTCCAGCTAGACCAAATCCAAGGTACAAATATTATCCCTTTTTAATTATGACATGAGTTGCCAATTCACATGTTGGTAGAAGTGTAATAAGAAGTAATGTGGAGCCCTTTTCAAGATATAATTATGCAAATGAAAGGAACACTTTGAAGGTAGGCTCGAATAGAACCACTAAAAATCATAAAAATGTTTTCATTTTTTGCATCCCAACCAATTCTGTGCTCTGTAATACTACTAGTGGTTTTGAGTTTACTAAGCCGAAGACTACCATGGTGGGTGAAAGGATCAAAAGAGAGCCTTCGGGGGAGTTAGAGAGTTGGAAGGAGAAGAAGAAGGTTTGGTGTAAGCTCAGAAAAGGTGGAATTAATAGGTTCATGAAGAAGTTGCATAGTTTCAATGCCAAGGTTACGAAGGTCATGGTGGATTCTTGGAGCAATGGGAGAGTCAAAATTGATGGTGTAACCCACCAAATCATTGAGGGATTAATCCGAAGGTGACAGAAACCTTGCTGGAAGGCATAAAATTTTATAGGGACAAAAAGATGTTGGCCAATGTTGTAAATGATTTTGTCAAGAATGACAAGGAGAGAGACAAACTCATCAAGATTGACACCTACTACGATATTGAATCCACCAAGAAATTATGGAGGTATGTTCTCAAAATCCTCATTGAGTACATTACTCTTGATCCTAGGTTTGACAAGATAAGAACACACCATTTTGTTTTGTTGAACCACTTTAGGCATGGTGTTAAAATTTCCTTTCCCTTATATCTTTACACTTCCATGTCTAAGGGTACTAAGGGTTTCAAGAAAAAAATTGTTACTAATCCTATCCTCCACAAAGGCCTTCTTCTCCTAGTTTATGAGTTTTTAAAAACCCAAACCAAAGGAAAATCCCTTGGTGACTTGGGTAGTGAATTAGAGGATACTACCAGTTTAGACTCGAAGGATGTTCAAGTCATTAAAATGGAGGATGCCAAAGCCACCTCTATTTCTTGCAACCCCAATATTCCTAGTAGAAAGAGTCCTAGGAGCCGTCCCCCCTTCCCCCCAAGCTTGAGCCTCAGGAGGAGAAAATTAAAAGTGGGAAAGAGGAGGAGATGGAAACTAATTTAGAGGAAGAGGACAGGGAGATGAGGAAGGACAATGTGAGTGAGGAGGAGAAGGGGAGGGATAACAACAAGGAGGAGGTTGCCCCTATTTCCCCTCTATGTAACCCCAGGAAAAGAAATGCTGACTAGGCCCTGATTCAAGAAGAATCCTAGATTCTCAAAACCCATGGCCCTGACTCTCCTATATCCCTGCCTGAGGAGATGAATGAAATTATGGTGGAAAGAAGTGGGGAGGTGGAAAGGAAGAACATGAGGAGGGCTTGGAGAAATTTCAACATGGACACAACTAGGCTGGGTATTGTTAGAGAACCGATGAACATCCAAGTGTTGGAGGACCTTGACGGTAGAACCCACTATGACGAGTTAATTGACCCTACAATACTGGTCATCTCTGACAACACATGGGAAATTGGCTTCAATTTCTTGAATAATGCAAAGAATTTCTTGGTAGACAATTTTCATTCTATCAAATGGTTGTTTTAGGAAATTGAGGCCCTTAAGGAAAAGAACAACTAGGACACCAATTAGAATACTTGTATAGTCTAGGAGACCATAGGAAAGAACACTACCCAATTTGGTAACCAGAACATCCACGACAGTGAAGACACCAGGGATGGACAAGAGGAAAAACTCTCCTTGGTTGAATAGAAAGTCCAAAAGTTCAAATCCATCCACCAAGTGCTAACTAAACAAATTATGGACACCCTGCACACTCTGAATGAGAATATTTGCAACTTGGGTGACTCTCCGATGAGAGCTAGCTTAGGTAGGGACACTGCATAGAAGAATGAGAAGGATTTTGAGTAGGTGGAGTTTTCTCAAACTAAAGCCAGGGACCAGGTGAACAAGGCAGACCAGGTGGAGACCCAGAATAGGATCCAAGAAGGAGTGGATAGTTAGAAGGACAATGAAGCTATAGAAACTCTGCAAGATCTGGAGAACACAACCATTAGTCTACTTCACTTTTGGTTTTGTTCTTTGTTTTTGTTTTTGGCCTTTGCCTCTTGGCCTTGGGCCTTTTGTCAGTTTTTGGCTTTTAGCAGCAGTCTCTTGTTAGCTGGACTTTTTATTTTCCTTTCTATTATGCTGTAAACTTTTATGTTTCAGGACCCCTGTAACCTATTTTACTTAATCAAAAACATTGATGATACTAACTCTTTTGAGAGTTTGGAACAACCTAAATCTCATTTCGAGGATATTGAAGAACAATTGAAACAAATTGTAGAGGAGAAAAGGCTATTAGAAGAAGAAAAGAGAGAAAAAGAAAGAAGAGAGAAGAGTCAAAGAGGTAGTTGAAAAGAAGCAAAGGGAGGATGAATCTAAACCTTCTAGTTCATCTACTCCACTTTTGCTTGCTAGCCTACAAACTGATGATGATGATCAAATTGACTTGATCTCATGTTTGTCAAAACTTATTGAGAAGAATAGGAAAGTAAAGAGCTTGTAGAGAATCTTGATGGAGGTTACTGATAGATTACATAGTACTCTAGTAGTCCAGCATGTAGAGTCAAATCATGAATAGAGGGCACAAGCAGTGCTAAAATCTTTCGATGAGGAATTTAAAAATTTGTTGAATGTTGTAGAATCTAAGGCATAGATTTCACATGATGCTAACTTGTTTAGCACCATTTTTCAAAACATCAAGAATGATTTGTTAAGTCTTGATACTTGTATCAAGGAACTTTAGAAATGTCAATAGGATGGAAAGGTAGTGTACATCAAGTGTACCTTATATCACAAGTTGACCAAAGATCTTGATATTTAGATTGAAAGAAAGATGAGTGAGTTAGAGGCTCTATCTAGCTAGATAGAACATCCTTTAAGTAAAACTGATGATTTTGAAGGACAAGTGGCCAATATTCATTGTGATGTTAGGAAATTGGAACTTTACATGGAACAAATTTTGAAAAGATTTTTGGATTTCAGAGAGTGTATTGCTCTAAAAATATCTATTATAGAGAAACAACTGGAGGAATGTGTCAAAGCCAAGGACACTTATTCTAAATTTTTATTTGAAGATATTAATGTAGTTGAGATTGCATCATATGCCCTATGTGCAATTCTCACCTCTGCTAAATCAGCCAAGGATACATGGACAAAAGTTATGAACAATCTCTAGGAAAATTTTGATGATTGCATGAAGATACTATCAATTTAAGGTAGATGATTACAAGGTTTTTGACAGTTTTTTACTTTGTCATTGATGTCAAAGGGGAATAAGTGCATATAAGAAAATTGTAAATAAGGTAAAGGGGAGAAGACAAAATTGTAAGGTGTGAAATAATATTGTAAGGGGGAGCATATGTAATATGGATAAATTGTAATAGATGATTAATGTAATGTTACTGTATTGTTTTTGACAAGTTTTTGATGCTTAGCCAATTTTCCCTATTTTGTTGCCATCAATGCCAAAGAGGGAGACTATTGACAATTGGATAATGAAAATATGTAATTATTTTCAATTATGGAAACTCATAATGTAAATTCTTACAAGAAACCTTAGAAATAAAGATACTTAGATTTTGGTACTTAGAAAATTGTCTAAGTATGAATTTGGTTTACAACAGTGTATTGTTTTGTATGCAACTTGTTATTGATGTCATATTATGACTAGCAAAGTTAGATGGAGATAGTATACATGTTGATGATGACATGTATAACCTTGGACATTCATACATATTGTATGGAAAAGAGATATTCGTGTCTTACCAGTGAAATAGGACAACATAATTAAAGGAAATAATTATTTTGTTTACAAAATAATTACTAAACCAATTAGGGCCAACATCCTAGATGTTTACTCTGAGTTGGAAAAGTATATTATGTTTTTAGCTGACCTAGTAGAAATTTGTGAAAAGGCATGGTATTTATGCTAAGGACATCTTGTGAAGGAAAGTGTAATAAGTTGTGAAAGAAAGCAAGTGTAATTGTGATATGTAAACTTTCTGTAAAGCGATATATGTGAAGTTTCAAGAAGCTATTTTGTGATCCGAGATCAAACTGAGGAAGAACCTATATTCTTGAAGACTGATTACTTTTTTGGGCAGTGAGCTCTTCTTGTAATTGGAAGTGGATGTTTGGGTAGTGGGCTCATCTTGTATCTATTGTACTACAACTCCTAATAGGGTTGGAATCTCCTAATAGGGTCCATCCTCTAATAAGGAACTTATATATCAGTATATCATCTAGTAGGTATCATCTCCATTGGGGTTTTCCCTTGGCTAGGGTTTCCCTAGTTAACAAAATATGGTGTTATGAGTTATCTTTGTGCATGGTTACTATTACTGTTCAACATTACTTTATTAATTTCTTATGTATGGTTCAAAGTAATAAATAATATTCAATTGGTGACTAAAGTTTGTAAATTACTAATTCACCCCCCACCCCAACCCTCTCAGTAATTCCTATTTCTAATAGATGCATCATCTCTTTACTTTTCATGCAACCATTCTTCCTTTATCTCAAAAGCTAGTAGTTTAGATATTCCTTGATTGTAGGAAAGGTGACCTTCTATAGATATTTAACCTCACATCTACAAGTCCCACACTTTGAGGTTGTGATCATGTTACACAAGGTTTTTTGGGGATAATATGTTAGACAAGGGTGTAAATTAACATCATCATATTTCCACAATCCATTTGAAATGTGTGAATTTTTTTTGGATTTGATTGTGTGATTTTTTTAGCATCAACATTTTGGATCACACTCTATGATCCATCATCAGGATGAGAGAATGCAATAATAGAAATTATGTAGACCAAGTCTCCCCAAGGAGCACTAAAGGAGGGCATGGAACATGAAGAAGTCAAACTTAGGACCAATTAAATAATAACAACAAAAAAAAGTAATTAAGAAAAAAGTAATAACAACTAATAAAAAGAAAGTTAAAGAAGAATAATCTATAGGTAAAACTTGGCACTAATATAAATAATCAAAAGTTAAAAAGCAAGACAATAAAGCGATTAAATTAAAAGGCTTATATATATATATATATATATATATATATCTCATCATATTTTTTGACTTTTGATTATTTATATTAGTGCCCAATTTTACCTATAGATTAGTCTTCTTTAACTTTCTTTTTATTAGTTGTTATTACTTTTTTCTTAATTTCCTTTTGTTATTATTATTATTTAATTGGTCTTAAGTTTGACTTCTTCATTTTCTGTGCCTCTCTCCCCCCCTACTCCTTTGAATTCCCCTTGGGGAGACATGGTTTGCATAATTTCTATTATTGCATTCTCTCATCCTGACGATGGATCACATAGTGTGATCTGAAATGTTGATGCTAAAAAACTCACAATCAAATTCAGAAAAAATTCACACATTTCAAATTGATCATGGAAATTTGATAATGTTAATTTACACCCTTGTCTAACATATTATCCTCAAACAACCTTGTGTAACATGATCATGACCTCAAAGTGTGGGACTTGCAAATGTAAGGTTAAATATCCATAGAAGGTCACCTTTCCTACAATTAAGGAATATCTCAAAAGCTACACACGCGCGCACGCGCGCGCACACACACACACACACACACACACACACACACACACACACACACACACACACACACACACACACACACACACACAAAAGTACCTAAAGATCCCAATAAATAAGCGAGCAAAAGAAAAGGTAAACAATAAAAAACCAAAAGGAGTAAAAATAAGTAAGCACTAGTAGATTAAACATAAAGCCTAATCTAGAAGAAAAACAAAAAAACTAATAAATGAAATTAAATAATAAAAACACCCAAAAACTAAATAAAGAAACATCTAACTAATAAAGAACTAAACAAGTGCAAAAAATAAGAAGAAAAATAAGCTAATGAGGATTTTTTTAAACCACTAAATATATAATCTAGTATATATACATACACACACACACATATTTATATATATGTATATCTATATATACATATATATACACATATATACACATATATATACATATATATACATATATAGATGTACGCATATATATACATACATGCATACATACATACATACATACACACATATAAATAAATAAATAAATACACACACACACACAACTTAATATCCAAAAATAAACTAATGTAAGATAGAAAAATAATGATGTTTTGCATGTAAATTAATACATGAAAACTATTAATTTACATATTTAGGCTCATAAATGGTATGCAACACTATATATGATTGCATATTTACTAATAAGAGAGCTAATAAATCATAAAATATAATAATAAGAATAAACTAATATATGCTACAAGCAATTATAAAAACTACTATGAAAGCGCACACACAAACACACATGA
This sequence comes from Cupressus sempervirens, assembly GCA_028749045.1. Taxonomy (NCBI): domain Eukaryota; kingdom Viridiplantae; phylum Streptophyta; class Pinopsida; order Cupressales; family Cupressaceae; genus Cupressus; species Cupressus sempervirens. The sequence continues at coordinate 390,325,269 of CM053783.1, forward strand.
GAACTACTTAATAATAATTATATATAAGCACATATATACATGGATATATGTTTATATATGCATATATGTGTGTGTATATATATATATGTAAATATATGTATGTATGTATATATGTATACATATGTGTGTGTGTGTGTGTGTGTGTGTGTGTGTGTGTGAAAGAATATATATACACAAAAGAAGAAAATAAAAATAGAAAGAGATAAAAAGAAGAGAAAAATAACAACAAAAAATGACAAAAGAACACAACTTGATAATAAAGAGAAAATCACAAGGGTTGAAGGAGAAGGGAATAGGACAAAGAAGACCCAGAAGGCTAAAAAGAAAAAAGGAACTGATACACCACAAAAAAGGCCCAACACACCAAGAGAGACAAAGAAAGAAAGGACAAGGGGGTGGAGTGAGGACAAGTAAGAAAACCAATGAAAGAGTGCAAAGGGAAAAGGGTTGGGGGTGCACTAGAAAGAGAGTGACTATGGGGGGAGTAAAGAGAATGGAGAGAACGAGGAGCAAGCCTAAGAAGAAGCACCAGAGAAGGTAGTACTGAGGGAGTGAGCTTGGTAGAGAAACACAACCAAGGTGGGGTGGGGGGGTGAAGAATATTTACGAGGGAGAATCAAAGGTGATAGTGGTTATCAAGAACACTTAATAGAGGTTTTTAAGATAGGCTAATGGACCACCCATCATCCTGATTGAGGTTAATGGGATGATAGTTAATTTAAATGGCTTCCTTAAGGTGAGATACAACTTAAATTACATAAGTCCCCTAGTTAGTTAGATATCATCATTCATGTGAGGCCTCGCCCTGACCCTTCATAGCCTTAGTTGTTATTTTATCATTTTGATACTCATGACTCGAGATGTTGAGACATTATCAAATACTTGAACATATCATATTATTTCATGTTGTGTGATGTTATTTTCAGATATTTGATGTCCGTCATTTAATGCTTTATGTATATGTATGTTGATGAATTAAGTAAAATGTAGGATTAACACATTAATTTTGGAATCTTTATGATGAAGGATATAAGTAGGATGCAAGAAACCCTGATTGATGTATGTTTCAATTTATGTGAATTTCTAATACATACATATATGTACATGTGATTTTACGGGACTACTGATGTGTGCAATGAGTGTGCAGATATTTATCCAAAAAAACCAATGAAGGAACATAACTGATCTCTATGTGTTAATTTTGAAAACCTCGTTGTTTGTAATTCAAGTATTGTGCTGTGAGTTGTATGAATGTATCTTTTTGTGGTCAGTAAAAGTTAATGTTCGTAATTGTGTTCTTTTGGTGTCGCTTGACACTCATGATTTGTTTATGCTCTTAAGCGTGCTAATTAGGGTTAGTTGTGTACCCTTTGGACCTTAGTTGGTTTAAGTTAGTGTCAATTTGCTAATTTGGTTCTTAATCGAGTTTAGTCATCCTTAATCTGGATTAGTACTTAATCTTCATTTTAGAGTTGTTAGTTGGTCCTAATTATTTTCTAGCCTTTGTTTGGCTCTAAACCTATTCCTAAGGCTTCAAAACATGAAATAATTATACCCAAGGGGTATGGGTATGGGTTGGGGTCTTTTCCAACCCCTAAGCCCCTTTTGTTGACTTTGGAGATCACTCAAAAAGTCTCATTTTACCTTTGTGCGAAAATTGCAAGTGGTTATCTTGAGTTACCTCACCTCACCTCCACTTTGTGTTTAACCATAGTGTGGGTTGAGTTAGGAGCTTCCAGAATTGCAAGTGGGTGGGAGAAGTTATTGATCCCTTTGGTGGTTGAGTTTGAGGCTTATTTAGAGGCCCTTCTTGGACTAGTAGAGGTTGTTACCCAATCTCTACATTTAGAGAGGAGTTCTTTAAGATTGAGGCAAGGAGAGGGAAGCTCTACTCAAACTTATTTATTTTCCATTACCTCTTTGTGCAGGTAGGAATTGTCATCTCCCTTGTTCAGATTTCATTCTTGTTTCATGCTTATGCTACTTTGTTGTTGTTTGAATGTTTGTATGGTTGTGGGTATGTTGGGAAGATTTGAAAATCATGTTATTTTGGATGATTTCCTTTCATGTTTATGTTTGCAATTTTGAGATTTTTCTTGCATGGGTGTTTTGGTATTACCCACCCTTGGAGAGGGCAGAAGTGACCAATTTTGGGAAAGGTCTGTTTAGTCAGACTCCAACCAGTATAGAGTCTCTTCTCAGGATGAGAAGAGGGAGAAAGGGTAGGGTGTTATGGGCCCCTACCTGTCAGCACAAACCTCGTATGATTATGGTATGTTGAAATGGAAGAACGAAAGTTCTTGGTATATAGCCCCGATTGGGCATCTGTTTGGTGTTGTGCTTGACTTCTCTTGGTTGGAAGAATCCACCTTTCCCTAGTTTTTGATTCATTATGAATCCCTTTTTGAAAACTTTGTATGAATATGCATGTTTGAATTGTTCTTGGTCATGCTGCTTGTCACCTGATCAGAATTCTGTTCCACCCATGGTTCTTGAAATGTGTTGTAGAAATCGTCATGAATCCCTTGATGAAGGTCATGAAGAAAATTCAGGTAAATTGTTGAAATTTGGGATTGATATCCTATGTAATTGTATTTTCAAACTTTGTTGGATTGGCAACGAAGTCGAGTTTTCTTCCTAATTCTTTCTCGGCTAAGCCCTTGAATCAGGTTTGCCAATAAAATTGGTGTTTGAGTATAATTGCTTGTCATGTGATTTATTTGCAAATTTTAAAATTGGATAGATGCACATCAAAGCGGGATGAATATGATGACACTCAATTATGTAATTTTGAGGTTAAGTATGTTAAGAAAGGAAGATGGATATGATTAATATTTCAATACAATTTTGTAACTATTAGAAGATCAAATAAATATTGTATTGTTGTGAGAAAACTATTGAACCTATGTTTTAAAGCCATTAAGAAAATAAAATAATAATACCCCTTTTTGAAAAATCATTTACATTGCTTAAAAATTCATACTTAGAAAAATAAAGCTTCAAAAATTTTCCCCCAAGAGCAAAATGCTCTCTGGATTTTGCATGGAAGAAAGAATTAAATGGTTTTGTGGAACAGAGAATATTCCCTTTTGATTCCTTGTTTCAAATTTAATTTCAAAATAAATAATCAATAAAAATGAATATGAATAAAAAATAAAAAAACATAATACAAATATCTAATGTTCTAAATATCCTAGATTTACCTATAAACTTTATTGTCTTTATTGCATTAATCCTTCCCCCTTGCACATCAACTCTGGAATGCATTTTAATAAGGTTTTAGTTTAAAAAGTTTTTTTTGCAAGTCAACAAATTAACATGGGGGGGGGGGGGGGGGTGACGTCACTCTGCCCCCCATGTCCCATCCCCCTTATGATTTTTGGAGCGCTCACCATTTTTTTTGGACTTTTAACATATTGGCAAGACTTATTAAGTCTGCCTTCATTGCTGGGTTGTTCACATTTTATGGAGGTCTGCGCAAGCATTTTGGGGCAGAGTGTTGTCCCAAGGACAACACTTGGGAAGCGCTCCTTAGGAAGCGCTTGCCCAAGGTACAGGTGGGGGAGATAGATGTAAGGGAGTTAGGTTAGGTGTTATAGGGGTTAGTTAGGTTAGTATAGTATGTTAGTTTTATTTTTGGTTTAAATTATTTTTTATTAGTATGCATTGTAATTTGTTTTAAGTTTTTTTTTTTTATATATTTATGTTTTAGTATAAAGTAAAGTAAAGTTAGTTAGATAAGTTTTTAGTTGTTAATATATAATGTTTAGTTAGTTTTTAAGTTAGTATTTATGTGTGAGTTAGTATTTATTGATATTAGTTTTGTATTATGTTAATTTATAATTTAAGCTAGTTTAAGATTTAGCTAGATTTAGTTTAGGTTTTAGTGAATTGTGTTAAGTGAATTTAAATTTTAAGTTATGTTTTAAATTTTTAGCATGTTAGTTATGTGATAAGTAATTTAGCTAGATTTAGAATTAAGTTAAAATGTGAGTTATATGTTTAGGTTAGTTTGCTATGTTATTTTTTTTTAGTTTTTGTTTTAAAGATTAGTTATAAATTAAGTTAGTTTAGTATCAACTTTTATTAAATGTAATATAGCTTAGATTTTAATTTAGCGTTAATTGAATTAGTATCTGAATGGTGATTTTATTAGAATTAAAATAATAAGTTAAATTTTTTTATGAGATTAATATCATGCTAAAATAATATTAGATTTTAGGTTCTATCATCATTTAAATTTAGTAAGATTAGATAGATAATTTTTATGTTAAGTTAGTTGAAATGTTTAAAGTTAATAAATTTTGGATATATATATTTAGTTTTAATTCTAGTTAATTGTTTTCCTTAATAGTAACTTTCCTATATCAATTAAGATTGTCAATCGATAATTGTCTAAGAGATTTATAGTTGATTTTGATTAGTTACTTTCAATTAATCCAAACTCGAACACATTTATGTTGTCACTTAAATAATGGTTTCATATTGTTATAAGTTAATGTAAGAACGTAAGTTACGATCGATATCAACTTTGTAACGAGAGTATTAATTTAACAATATAGAAAACCCTTACCTAACTGTGAGCATAACCTTATCATCTTAGTACATTTTAATTTAAAAATAAAAATAAAAATGTTGTGTGTGTTTTTGCCCTCGTAGTTTGGGCATGACAATTCACTTATAATTTGGGTGTTATTCTCAGTGCCAATAACCTTTGGAAGAAAATTCATTCAAGCACTATGGTGACTCTTAGTGCAAAATCTACTAGTTTCAAGTCCAAGTGTTGGTATTCATATTATCATCTTTGATCTGTTATGTTTTTCAATTTTCTATGAATTGGCAGATTTTATGAAACTCTAACATGGACCCATTTCATATAAATGCAAATTATTCTCCCTCATATCATGAAAATTTTGGCACTATCTAAATCTTAAACTAAAATGTTATGGTTGTATGCATTTAACATACCTCTAATCCATTGTACCCATGACTTGCTCTCATCAGTTATCTCATCCTTACACCTCCCTAATTCATTTTGTCAATTGTTGGTAAAACAATAATTTTTAATTCAATTTTTTTTTTATTGGTAAGAGGTTGAAGCCAAGATATATTGCGCTGTGATTAATTATTATTATTTATTAAACTCAAGTAGATTTGAACCCACGACCTCTCGAATAAGAGGCACACAATACATTATTGTGTTGTACGCTCTTGCCTATAATTTTTAATTCATTATTTATTTACTGATTATTTTTTAAATATAAATTTATTTTTTTATTTTAAAATTTATTTTTATTATGGTTTTTGTTTAAATCATTTTAGAGAAATGTAAGCATATACAATGTTATGTACACTTGTTTATATCCATATATAATAAATTATATTGATCTCTATGATTTAAAACTTTTGAATGTAATTTTTTAGTTTAATATTAATAATACTATTTATACTTTTATATAATAATTTTTTTTAAAAAAATCTACTATTGTAATCTTTTTTTTTTATCAATATAGTATATGTTATGGTAGAATAATATTGTATATTTTTAATATCTAACTATATGAAATAAATTTTTTTAGTTTGATTAGGTGAGCACAATTACATATGGTGCATTAATTTAAGAATGATAAATTCTTAAGTAAACAAAAAATCTTAAAAGTTGGTGGTGATTATTAATCATGATTAGTTCTAATAAGCTTAACAAAGAATATAATGTACAAATGATTATATAATTAAAAAAAAATCTATTTTATTGACAATGTAAGATATATTGATTAGAAATCACAATAGTACAATAATAAATATTTAAAATATAAATTATTAAGAATAGTATCAATATTAAATTTTATATATAGATACATAGATAGGTAGGTAGATAGATATAGATATAGATATATGTGTGTACTTATTTATTATTTTCACACATATATATGTTTACATTTCTCTAAAATGATATATACAAAAAAGGTAATCTTAAATTTATAAAATATAAAAATCAATTTATATATAAAAACTAATATACTAATATATTAAATAACTAATGAATTAAGAAAATAGTTAAAAGTTATTTAAATAAATCTATCATAATTATATTGTTAAATGTATAAAATTAAAATCAATTCATGTTAAAAACTACTTGTAAAATATTTACTACAATAAGTATATTTTGAACGGTAATGGGCCAAAGCCTTTGAATATATATATATATATATATATATTGTTTGTTGAAATTAATAATATATATTAAGCTCAAGTAGAGTCAAACCCAAGACCTCCTAGATGAGAGGCTCACAATTTACCATTGTGTTGTAGGCTCTTTCCTAATATTATAATATATATTTTTATGGACTATGATGCAATTATTTAATAATTTAAATTTATTATATAACTAAAAAATAGTGATTCAAATTACTAATACTCAAAAAAATTATTATTTAATATATTTAAATATAAATATAAATTAAAAAACAATGCATTCATGGTTTCGTTCATAATATCCAAACTTCATTCTTAAATAGTAAGAATTAAATATTTTGCACAACTTGTGAAGCACATGATTGCCAATATTTAAGTTTCATTTATAGTTGATAGAATGAATTAGGGAGGTGTAAGGACAAGATAACTTATAGGAGAAATGCATAGGTACAATGGATGAGAGGTATGATGTTGCATGCATACAACCATAGTATTTTAGTTTAGGATTTAGATAGTGCCAAAAATGTTCCACTTGAGCCCTCTTACTATCAATACTAGCCTAAGCCACAAAATGGTTATGGAAAAAAATTATTTGTAATAACAAATGGATAGCTTGTCAAATATGCCTATCATCCTCCCAACTCTACTTCATTTGTCCCAGTGCCTTTAACTCGAAATCACAACAGTGAAGATAAAATTTATATTGCAAAATATGAGTGAGAAAATAAATGATATGCATGTGTAATTATTGGACTTTGAAAAGTAGATGGATGAACGAAGTAAGAAGTTGTAGGCTTAGGACATGAAACTTGATGAAGTTAGAAAGAAATGAGAGTTTGAGAAGAAAAGGAAGGTCCACAAGGAGAGATTTGATGAGGAATATTCTTGTTAGACCTCTCCTCATTAACAAGAACAATACTATTAGACTCTCTTTCACTCTCTAGAGAGGGAGCCAAAAAAAGGTAGCTTGAAGATCTGACAAGAATGATTGTTGGAGTAGAGAAAGAAACACGGCTTAATATTACTCAAATGGATGCATCTAAAGCACAAGAGGCTCCTAGATGCAAATTTTCCATCTTCACAAAAGGAAATCATTCACATTTTTAGGTTCCCACACAAGATCCAAGGGCCCATTCACCCACCATGTTGTCAAATCTACAATCTTAAGAAGAACCTATGAAACATGATTTTTCTATCTTTAGAGGGAGTGATCCTCCCAAAGTCATTATCCTAAGATCCATGACCCCTCAACTAATTGTTCCAAACACTTCACAAAGGGATACCATTATAGAATTCTTCTATATCCTACATTGGAAAATCATGAGTTGGAGTTGCATGTTGTCATGTAGGAAAAAGGGAGGAAGGAAAAGGAACGACTTGGTTATCTTATTTGATTATCATTTCTTTATTAAAGTAGAGGAATATGATCCTAAAAAAGAAGAAGAGATGTTGAAAAAAGGATAATAAGAAGGTTATACCTATTCAAACCTCTCTACATGTTGAGATAAAAAGGAAAAAATAAAATCTAATTCTCCAGTTAGATGACCTTCCCTCGTTTGTTAATATGGTGGTAGAGAAGAAGAATAAAATGAAGAGGTTCCTATCATTGATGAACAAATCATAGCTAATCAAGCTTTGGAAGGGGAAGAAATATCAAACTTGTTCCTGTACCATTTAAAAATGGAAGCACATCCTTTGTAAGACCTTTTAGCCCTCCCTTTAGCAATATCCTCAATTCATGCATGCACTTATTGTAACACCTTGTCAGGGAACCCAAGAAAGCAACATGACTAAGAAGAGGAATATATAGATGCACACACACACACAAAAGACTGAAACACATAAATTCTTCTAACATTAGCATCATTGATATAGTTCATTAAGCACAAATATAATTTTTTACAATAATTAACAACAAATTCTCATAGGTTCCTTGATGGCACTGCCAGCAATGCATACATACATGATAATTTATGGAAAGCCATCATAAATATGTAAACAAGAATTCATTTAGAGTTATAATCAAGTAATATAAATATCACATGGTTATACCAATGACCAACATCTTGATCTACTCTTTCCTTTACATCACAAATAGATACATGTTCACTTTTACATATATGTTTTATATTTTCCCCTTCAAGGTGTTCATTATATAATATGGATTAAATCATTGATACACCATCATGAAGTTGCACAATAAGTTACAATAAGCCATGCAACCATTTGACCACATCAGAAAGAAGTTGTAGGAGGAATCAAACTTGATTATCCAAGCTTCATGAACATCTCTTGGAAAAATACTTGATGGAAAAAATATTTTCCACCCAATTTTGTGGGACCTTGTGACCCACTCCCTCAAGCTAGGAGATGACAGAAGGCCACACACAAAAATCAAACACATACAAGGAAATGACATAGATAATCTCATCCAAGAAGTGACATGGGGAAATTACAAGGGTAAGCAACACAAACTAGAGAATCATCACAAAAGGATACCCTATACTATCTAGGAAAATATAAAAGAACATGAGGAAAATCGTAGGATAAAAATGGAGGGGTTTCATCACATAGCATTTTGTGTTTGGATCCTTCCTAGCAATCATGGAGCTCAGTGCCCCATAAATGAGATCTTTCCTAGAAGTACTCATGGCCCTAGTACTCCAACAGTTTGATGTGGACCATTATTATTTATCTTCTATTATGTTTTAACCCACCCATAATCCAAGTTTATTTTATGGTTAACACTTGATTAAGAACCCACCCATAGGATTTCCTGACCACTTTGGGCCCTAACAACTATAGTGAGCCACCCTCTGTGAAGCCCTCTTATGCTCCAATCCAAAAACCAAAATGTTTAAGGGGAAAAATAACATCAAATGGAGCCTCATAAAATCCACACAATCAAAGATTCCACATAAGTAGAACTTGGAGAGTATATGAAAATCATCGAAAGGGATCCATAATGCCAACTCAACAATGAGGATGTTTGATTGAAATATAATTATTAAGAGAATCATATAAGAACCCTCTAGGTTCCATACCATAGCCACAAGTCTAGATACAAGATAACATAAGTATAATTCCTCTTTTGAATCTATTCTTATAACTCGTTACAAAAATTATCTTGACCAATCAAAAATATAATCTAGTTTCAAGAGAATGAGTTTAAACCATATCATCATGTCCACCACATCTATCAGACATTCCACATCAATACACAAAACTAGGACCCTTGTGCAACCTCAATCACACAGTTTGGTCCAAAACATACAACAACAAGGTTTCACAAGAAAACATGCACCAATATACAAGAAAATTTCATGAGGGATTGACATAAAACCAATAGAAAACCATAAAAAGGAAACAAAATATTACCCAAGCCTCTATTAATTCATAAGTAAGCCTGAGACCTAAATTTTTTTAACATGAACTTCTCAAGGAACATATCATCAACTCAAAGGTTTGCCAATACTTCTAAATTTAACAATAGTGTACAAAATTTATATACACATTTGATTACCAAGTAAGCCCTTAAACATTAATGTCATTAATTTAAAAACTAAAATTTCCAAAATATCCTAAATGACCATCAACTCATCCATCCTTAATGAGATAGTTATGTGTTCCAAGATTTCAAATACAATATTTTATAACAAGTATATATTGATCTTATCCATATGGATGCATATCCAACATACTAAAGAAAACCTCAACTTGATAAATTTAATAGCATGCATTTATATAATCTCTACTAATATAAGGATAGATCAATACACTATCAATTATGACATAAATCCTCATGATCAAAACACAACTCTATAAAACCACCTCTCAAAATATTCATCTAAACTAAAAAAAGTTTCAACTATCACATTATAATGAATCATATATAAATATTTTCATCTACAATAATAATTAAACTATACCCATACTATCTATTTTAAACCCACTAGACTTACCAAATAGAACATGAATTGTATTAAATAATTATAATTGAAAATCACATGATAACAAGGGTTGTGAGAAAACTAAGATCAAACCCTATAATACCATGAAGACATCATGTAAATGTGACTCGGATGCCTAGAATCCAAATCATCTATACCAAACATGTCTTTAGTCATATAGCCATAACATCTACCAATCATTACAAATGTATAATTATAAAATCAACTCTATAACCTATGTCCAAGTTACTACATATAACAAAACAATAAGTTTAATTTCCTAAAATTTATTGTGGGGATAAACTCATTGTTGGAATGGGCATTTCCAGTCTGCGGTTTTAATTATAGTGAATGATTTGCAAGTGAAGAGGAAGGGAATGAAGTGGGGCATTTTTCCTTTCTATGGTGGCCAAAGAGAGAAAACTAGAGGGCCTACAAGTTGGAAATTGTTGAAGCTTGGGCACAAGTGAAGGACATAGTTTTCTTGTTTCAAGCAAATGATGGGCATTTGTTTCAAGCAAATAATAAGTGGTTTTTGAAAGGTGATTTTGAATGCCTTTGAAGAAACTTGAATTATATGTTGAGGGTGTTCTATAATGAAGATGCAGGTAGTGTGCAAGAGAAATAAAGTCATATGTGCCAATTAGTAGGAGGTTTATTTATGCTTTGAAATGTTTATAAGCCTCTGATAAAAGTTCTTATGTAATGTTAGTGTAGAAGCAAGATGTGTTTAGAGATTTTGATGGTTCTTTTAGATAGATATTAATGGACCTATTTTGTTGATGTATTTTCTTTTCTTATAAATTAAATATAACTCTATTATCAACCAAATAAAATTTTATTTTTGAAACCAACATAAATCTTAAATAAAAATCTTAAATAAAAGCCACACTCCATTATAAATTCTAATCAAGATAACAAACAATACTAAATCAAATCTATAAAAAATCTGGACAATACTTCTAACCAATGTGCATAATACTTCTACATTGTTAAATGAGAAAAAATCATACACATTATAAAACTAGAAGAACCTATATCTGAAAATAATAAAATAACATAATGTACTAACCTTTTCATTTTACTATGTATATTACACCAAGAAAATTATCAATCACAATAATTTACAAACATAAAACATAAATATGAAATCTAAAAACTAATGTCAACGAAAAGTTTGATTATATAAACCAGATCATCCATATGCTAGAAAGAAGAGTATGAGTGTGTTGAGGAATAAAAAAGATAAATATTAATGAAGTCTATCAAATCATTTCCCAAGACCAATATAATTTAATAATATTATCATGCAGCCATCTACACACAATACTCATGGATAGAAAAAATCCTAAATAGTCATCCACTACTAGCAACATTTGAAAGTCTAGGCCAAATATGATAAAAGAAGCCTCCAAAGGACTAGGATAATAAATTTGATGGGAAAACTAGAAATTAGATATGCTATGACCATTATGAAGTGGAGATTTTTAAATTCTTTTGTAACTTAAAAGAACAAAATTGAGATAATATTATGAATTCTATTGTACATTAAAGATAAAGTATAATGTAGAAAATTAATATCATCTAGGATTTTTTCTTTCCACAGGCAAAACTAATCTTGGAGTAGTTCATCTAATCTCTATGTGTTGGAGTAGAAGAAGAAAGGATAAGATATAGACATAAAAGAAAATCATAATGAAAATGCATTTCTTATCTGTAATGGTTCGAGCAATAGTTATAAATATGCGTGCAAATTGGAAGCAAAAAACAAGGGATGTGAAATGTTTGATATATTATCTCAAAGATATATCCTATCATGGGCTGCAATGAGTGATAGGTTAAAAAGCATTTCATTATTTTCAATAAAGTAAAATGTAATTTTTGGATGTAAAGAAATATTCTTTGCCAGTATATTGTTGAGTTCAATCTAATTAGATATTATAGATGCATGAAGTAAAATAGACAACACACCTAAAATTGATGGTAATGTTGGATTTTAGCCTTCTCCTTTTTTATTTTTTATTTATATATTTATTTTCTAGCTCCCTCTCTCTGTACACGCTAGTACTCTCCTTTCTTTAATTTTTTTAGTACCAAACATTTTTTCCTCACCCTTCTATACCGATCTTCCTTTCTTTTATAACCTCCTTCCACCTATTGTTTAAATATCATACGCTAAGGCTTAATTCCTAGGCTACAAGTGTTAAATAATTAAAGTTGACTTATTTTTCCAAGCTTAATTTTTTCATTAGTGTGTGATGTTTAAGAATGACCTTGGCATAGTTTTAGTTTCTTCTTTCTAATAGATTTTGTCATTCTTAAATTTTGTTGATTTCTTTATCTTTTTTGTTTCCTCTTATTACTCACATTTCTTGTTGATTAATAAAGATATTAAATAAATGGTAGTTTATTTTTTAAAGCAAAAGTGCAGTGGCCACTATATATACTTTATTAATAAAACATTATTCAAAGTCTTAACCGAGAATGAATAAGGAAAGAAAACTCAACATGATTAACATTACATAAAAAGAATTAGAAAGTATTCACCTATTACAATATTGGCTGCAAAAAAGCCAGAAACAACATCTCAGAACAAAATCCCCTAGATCTATACACTATAAGAACTCACATCACATAAAATTTGCAACCAACAATGAACTTAATGTCAAATCAACCCACTTACTTGCAAGCTTTGTTATTTGATGTAATCACTTTATGAAATTCTTCATCGAGAATAGTATTGCCAAGTGGAATGGTCCTTTCTTGATGAAAACCATCACAACCCATGTTAGCTAAATAATCAACCAAATCATTTCCTTCACAAAGGGTATGTGAGATAAGGACTCCAACAAATGAGTCTAACAGGAACCAAATTTGTTGAAGGATATAAGCTAGTTTCCAATTATGGGATACTCTTTTAAATAAATGGCAGTTATAATGCAACAATTCAAAATTGTATTAATAATGTTGTCATTTAATGCATTTTGATAATATTCATAATATTAATATGGATATGGATAGAATGACTAACCTTTAATAATAATTCTACAATGTTATTTTAATCACTCTTAATAACAATATTAGGATTAATGTCTATAAGAAAATGTCTTTGAAATACATTTCCATCTTCATGTCTAATGGTACTTTGGTAGTATTACATTATTGTATTATTATATTTATAACCATTTAATCTAAATAACTATAATATTAAATTGATTTATAATACTTATTAATTAATATTCTCATAAACTATAGTTTCAATCATGAGGGTATGCGCAGGATCATGGTGGGCCAAAAATTGGCGATGTGAAAACCTAGTCTAAAAGCATCCAAAAGCAATTTGAGATTTTCTCTGACTTTTTCTCCCAATCCTAATACCAATGCAAAATAAAACTACCTAAGCATATCAGGTACTTGATATATCGGGTATCTGATACCTGAAAGCTACACATAGGTAAAAAAAAATTGAACACTATTTGTCATTTCTTTTCAACATCAATGACCTTCACTATTAGGTATACGAAATTAATTCAGGTATATGATACAAGCTTGTCATTTTTTTACTCCACTTCTCATCCAAACACAATTAGGTTCAATTTTTATTATTTTTTAATTGATTTTATTCATTGTTTTTTAAGGTTAGGTTTCTATAATTAAAATGAATATTTTTAAGTTTGATTTATATTGTTCATTCAAATTATAATTCTATATTTATTTGCATTATAAAAAGGGACAGAAGATACTAACCAATCTCCAAACAATCCTAATCCTCAAAATAATCCACTACCACCACTACCCCCTAAGAACCCTGCTCGAGTTCAAGACTTAATTCAAGAAAATATAAATCAATTGAGGGTTGTGCAAAAAACATATAACACTATCTCTACTTTATCTCCCATGCTAGCCATGCTTAATATTATTGTGGCTAATATTGAGAGCTTTATTGAGTAGCATGATGCAACTCTTTGTTGGCATAATGAGATGCACCTTCAGTTTGATGATGACTTGGATTATGATGGGATCATGACCCTTAATATTAGTAAAAATAAATTAACCAACCTACTTTCAATCCCAAAACTAGTAAAGTAGTTGACTAGAGAAAAACAAAATTGTCAAATCAAATGGTGCACTAATGAAACTATTAGAAGTCATTTTTTGAGAAAATTATATGCTGAGTTTATTAAAGGGCTTAAAGTTAATTATTGGAGCATGCAACCCAATATGAGCATAGGAGGTGGAGCTCTGAAGGATAGACCTAGGGCAAAGAAAAAAAATCCACCACATTTTTTCCCCCCCCAATATCACCCCTCAACCTCCTTTGGTGCAACATCCTAATGTCATTGTTGAGGCTAGTGTGACATCCATTAGAGTCATTCATCATTTGAACAATCTACTAGTCACCAAACTAGGTCGTTGTTGCCTCCTTATGTTGATGATGCTGATGCTAGTACATCTACCAATTCCTCACACATTTGTGTGCTACATACTTACGTTATGTGAAACAATCTTTTTTTGGATCCAATTGTTGGTTCTCAATTTTAGTTTGAGGTTGGGGAAGATGACATAGTAGACATGGCTACAAAGACACATAACTCCTATGTGAGATGAGGAGGGGCAGACAAAGACATGGAAGCCTTCTGTTATGATAAGTCTATACACTTATTGTGATACCCCCATTTTAGTATATAAATTAATTATACATAAAGGGTATAATATTAATAATCGATAATTTATATAGAATAAATTATAATTATTCTAAGTTACAAATATAAAATGTTATATATTATACAATTATAAATATTAATTATATATATGAATATGTGAATATTATTATCTATATATATAATTGATATATTCATATATATCAACTATTTTATGTGCTATAGTATACGACATTATGCCTATATTAAAATAATATTATTATAAATAATTAAAGTGATTCATATATAATATATAATAATAAATAATTAATATAATAACATATAATCATATATTATTATAATCATACATAATTAAATAATATGAGTACCTTATCAAATTAATGGAAAGACACATCTCTACAAAATAATTTTATATATATATATATATATATATATATATATATATATATGTATATGAGATATCACTTGTTGAATAGGGTATCATAAGAAATATTATCAAATCGATATAAATAAATGTTAAATCTGAAGATGACCCTGAAATGGGACATTACAAGTGGTATCAGAGCTTGCATCTTGCCAGCCTGTGAATGAAAAAAATGGGAATACCACTCTATCTCCATATCTAACTCCTATCGCATGTTTTCATTGTTGCTGCTTCGTGTACCAAAGGCCTTACTCAGTCATACACTTTCCTTGGTGTCAGTTTTTTTGCACATACTGATGTCTTCTCTCATGACTTGGGGGATCGAGCTTGTTTTTTTGGTTATGAATGAATCACTCCCAAAAGAGTGTTTGATTGACTACTTCAATCGAGGTGCTTCATCCCCATTGACTACAATATCTTAAAGCTTCTTTGCTACAATGAGTTACAAGTTAAGTAAGTCCATTCTACTATTAAACATGGACATTTGAAATGATTCCCTCCCTGATGGTTTTATCCAAAATTAATATCATTCTTGCACTACCCACCGCTTTGACAGCTTCACCATTCTCTAGTTGCACATTACTGCCTCTCTCGCATACCACAACCTTTTCACTGATGTCATTGGAGCTCAGGATACCGTTGAGACACAGATACTAATTTGTAGGGAGTTTTCTAGATGGAAATTAGTAATAATCAACATAGGATATGAATTATTCATTTATAGACATGTCTCTATGCCCTCATAGTATCTCATTGTTGAGTTTCTATAATTGTGTTTCTGTCTTTCTCTTTAAGGGTAGACAAGAGCTATGAAGCCATAAATGTGCACTTTCACATAGATACTAAGTTAGAATGCATCATATATGCTGAGGTAGCCAAATCAAGTACAAGAGTTGGGTCTGTCTCAAATCTGTATGATAGCACCAAAAGTTGGACTCTCTATTTATGTGCACTGATAAATCCTAGCTGTTTGACTCTCTGAGGATTGAAGGAGATAATATAAAATCATTAGTACCATAATAGGGTGCCCCGTTACCCAACCAATGGGCCTCACTATTCTCCCTGATAGGATTGATTTATATATAATGTGTACTGATGATTTTTTTTGGTTGCAAGTTCACAATTAAGGAAATGCATAATGTGTGTCTTATGTGTTTGCATTGTGTCTACTTTGTGTTTTCATGATCTGTCTACATCGTGTCTACTTCATGTTTTAGGATTTGTCTACATCATGTATGCTTTGTGTTTTCATTCAATGTATATTCCATAAATCTTTTTGGCCTTTTGAATGCAAGTACATTTTGTGTCTATGTCAGAGTTTGTATGTGAATGATTTTGCTTGAGGACAATCAAATTTGAGAGGGGATGGCTGTGATATCCCCATTTTAGTATATAAATTAATTATACATAAAAGGTATAATATTAATAATTGATAATTTATATAGAATAAATTATAATTATTCTAAGTTACAAATATAAAATGGTATATATTATACAATTATAAATATTAATTATATATATGAACATGTGAATATTATTATCTATATATATATAATTGATATATACATATATATCAACTATTTTATGTGCTATAGTATATGACATTATGCCTATATTAAAATAATATTATTATAAATAATTAAAGTGATTCATATATAATATATAATAATAAATAATTAATATAATAACATATAATCATATATTATTATAATCATATATAATTAAATAATATAAGTACCTTATCAAATTAATGGAAAGACACATCTCTACGAAATAATGATATATATATGAGATATCACTTGTTGAATAGGGTATCATAAGAAATATTATCAAATCGATATAAATAAATGTTAAATCTGAAGATACCCTTGAAATGGGACATTACACTTATGTACATTACGCGATTCATTTATGTCCAACTGATGATAGAGGAGGAGATGAGAGATTTGAATGTTGTCACACTTTCAACCATTTTATGTGTCCTTGAGACCTCTGCAATGTGTATTATTTGATTACTCATTAATTTCCTTTTTGATATTGTATTTTACATGATTTCTCATATTCTTTTTCTCTTGCTAGTTTCACCTATTAGTGGGGGAGAGTGTGAGAGGGTTGTGTCACTAAGCATTGATGAGGGGAAGGTAATTATATGTTTTAAAAAATTATTAAATGCATATATATGTACTTGTCAGTTATTTTTACTAATGAAATGTTATTGCATTATTTATTTTCTAAGGGGTGGCCTTTGATGATGCACTAACCTAGGTTCATCATTGTAGACCCTCATTCATTTTCATTTGTAGCGAGAGCCCTATAGTATGTATATTTAGATCATTTATTGTTTACTTATCTTAATGTTCTTAGATTGTAAAGAATGATTGGCATCATTGTAACAACTAAATTTTTAACTATTTTAGGAAACACTTGATGCAATGGAGGGGGATTGGTAGGGCTTTGTATCTTTTCTCACTTCATTGACATTGGCTGATGAGAGATCACCCAAGGTAAATTATAATTTGAATTCTTAATTATGTTATTAATTGATTATCTTGTCATTAATAACATTATAGGTTAAGTAGTAGTCAGTTAATTTGACAACCATATGAACATGCTTAGGTTGGAGGTGGTGAGGTGTGTACTTTGTCGAGGACATATGCGAGGACTCTTGAGTGGCAAAAAAATGCATAGAGAGAGGTAAATGAAGTTGCATTCATTATTGATCAATATACATATGAATAAATGTATATTTGATATGTACAAATCATTTAATTAACTAGTCTAACTTGTATTTTGTCTATTTTGTTCTTACAAGATCTAGCAAGTTTAGAGAGTGCATCAAAGAGGCTCCATTTTGATGATCCTCCTATGCCTTAGGGAAATTTTTTAGATGTAATGTGCCACATTTTATGTATAAGCTTTTATTTTATAGACATACTTTAATGACATGCACCATATTTTGTATATGGATGTACATTTTGACATACATTTGCATAAAATTTGTATATGATGATATATTATATTACTATGAATTGTTACGCATGTGTATTTGTATAGTGTATGGAATCCTCTTTATTTTAATAATGTTTAATAAAATCTTGTTTATTGGAATCTTGTACATAATTTATGGA
This sequence comes from Cupressus sempervirens, assembly GCA_028749045.1. Taxonomy (NCBI): domain Eukaryota; kingdom Viridiplantae; phylum Streptophyta; class Pinopsida; order Cupressales; family Cupressaceae; genus Cupressus; species Cupressus sempervirens. Next base: position 390,343,627 of record CM053783.1, read on the forward strand.
ATCTTATTCATTTTAATCTTGTTCATGGTTTATGAAATCAATATCACAATAAGAGAAAGGAATTAGTTTCCTTAAAAAGTTTAAGAAACCCCAAAACCAAAATTACTCCTTACGAAAAAATAGATATAAGCCAAGACAAGCTCTTGAAATTTTTTAGCATCCAATTGACCATGGAAAAAATGAACACATGAAACAAAAAGGGCTCTGAGTTACAACTCTCAAAGATCATTTCTCAAATGTACTTAGTGTGACTTGTGGACACTTTGGTTTGTGGTACTCACAAACATTCTTGTGATTCCATGGTTGAACTTGGAGTGTCACTAGGGTTCATTTCTCAGCTAGAGCTAATGGTGTTGACAAATTGATTCCATAAATCATAAGTTTCAAAGTTGTGCAATGGTGGACCAATTCACTAAGGAACGCTACAAGATTTGGCATCAAGTGAGATCATTGTGCTAATTTCAAAAAAATTGATCCTCCCATAGCAAAGAGAGGTTATTATAGACATCAAAGCCATGGTTTTGTAGCATCTAAAAATTATCAATAGGCCTCACACCCAAACATGCTTCCCAAGATTCCAAATTTTTAGAGCTTCAAGACACCCATAACCCTATTTTATCTTAAGCCCTAGTTTCTAGCCTTTGTTTTAGGCCTCTAGTCTAATCATAAATTGAAATTCTCCCAAGCTCTTCAAACCTCCATTCCACTTGCATATTCAAGTTGACATCCTTGGGATTCTAGAAACTCCATTTGTTAGACTCATCATGATCATGGGTGTGCTCTACAACATCTTTTAAAAAATTGTCTAGGCTCACATACTCCTAGTAGTCAGCCTAGGGCATCACCTCATGGATTAAAAACTAAACATTAAAGTGAAGAACAAAGAAAAAACACTATGTACACAATCTAACCTATCAACCCACCTAGTTTCATACATTTTCCATCATGGGTCATTATGTTAGAGGCATTTTTGTACAAATAGCTCTATGAAGGCAATGTTTAGACTACTCAACAAGAAAGTATTGTAACTCAAGAACTTGATAAATTCAACACAAAATTTAATATGTAAAAGAACTAATAAAGACTAATCTATCAAAAATATAAAATTATTCTACTGTGCCAATCTGTACGCTACTGTACTATACCATAAAATCATGTAAAAGTCTGCAAAAGCATCTGTACAGTAGGCCCACATGTGCATAAACTAATGATAATTCTTTCAAACCTTTAAAATATGATCTACCATGCTCATATACCTGATCATGGGTAGTTACAACCTCCAAAACTACTAAATGCAATTTCTTGCAAAAATTGCAAAAGTTGCTCAAGCAACTTTTGAGTAACTTTTTCTCTATGGACCTTTTGCTCAACTGGGTTCACCTAGAACCTTTGAAGGACCCTAGATAAGACACCTAGGACCTAATTATACCATTAAATCCCTTAGTTTCCCATCCCTAATATTATTTGAGAAACTACGACCTAATTGGTAACTTGGCTCTTACATTTGGATGAGTTGCACTCCAAGGACTTTTGGAGATTATTCAACACACTCACACACCTAACATCTAATCACACCAAAAATTAAAATTGGGGAGGTACCCTACGCCATAATCCCCTTGGACAAAGAACTCAAGTCCCTTGAGTTAGTAGGTCATCAATGGTGATCCCATGCTTCAATATATCTACCTCAGTTATCCAAGTGGCCTCAACATATGGTAGTTCCTTCCATTTCACTAATTAGGTCTTTTAGGTACCCTTCCTTGTCTTCTTGATCAACTTAGAATCCATAGTGCTATCTAGTTGTAGAGGTTGGGGTGTTGAAAAGTCTTGTACCTAGTTAGCCCCTTCCACATCTACAAGAGTATGGTGATCAACATCAACATGAGTACCCTTGTAAGGAAACAAGTTACACCACATAAAATATAGGTGATATGCCTAAGTCAAGAGAAGGTTCAAATTCATAGGCATTTTTTCCATATTTGTGTACAATTTTTAGAGGTCCTATCTTCTTCATCAAAAAATTGGTTGGATGTCATTTTGGTAGCCTCTCCTTCCTAAGATAGGAAAGTACTAGATCTCCCACCTTGAATCACAAGTCTCTCCTTGTCTTACCTACCTTGGTCTTATACTTTTCCACTTTACTTTGCAATGTCTTCCTAACTTGTTCATGCAACTCCTTTATCTTCTTTGCAAATGACTCTCCTTGTGCACTACTTTTGTCATGTAGGATGAGATCCCTCAACTCCATGATCCCCCTAGGATGAGTCCCATATAATATTTCAAATGGGCTCTTTCCAATGCTCCTATTGATGGAGTCACTATAAGAAAACTATTCCTACCTTATAAGATGATACCATGATTTACCATTCTTCTTGGTCAAATGCCTCAATATGTTACCCAAAGATCTATTCACTACCTCTATTTTCCCATCGAACTAAGCATGTTAAGCTAAAGAAAAGGACAAATTGGTTCCCAACATCTTCCAAAGGGTCCTCCAAAAATGTCCTATGAACTTAGTATCACTATCCCTCACAATGTTGAGTGGAAAACCATGTATCCTCACTATATCCCTAAAGAAAAGACCTACTATATGTGAAGCATCATTTTTTTGTTTGCATGGTATGAAGTGTGTCACCTTGCTAAAATTGTCTACAACCACAAACACATTGTCATGCCCTCTAGGTGTTTTAGGGAGCCCCTACAAAAAGTCCATACTCAAGCACCCCCATGGCTTTTGTGATATGGTGAGTGGTTGGTATAATCTTGCATTACTGCTATGTCCTTTAGCCCTTTGACATACATGACATTACTCCAGAAACTTCCTTACATTAGTCCATAATCTAGGCAAATAATAGTACCTAAAACTTGCTCAAGTGTTTTGTCTACCCAAAAATGTCCTCCCATGCTGCCTTGATGTTTTTCCTTTATGGTGTTCTCCCTCATGGAACATTTAGCAATACATGATAGATGTCCCTTAAACAAAAAACCTTCCTAAAACATATACTTAGTAAAATCAATTCTAAAACCTTGTTGAAATTTCACACATACCTCATAGGATTCTTTGAAGTGTTTTTCCTCCTTGTAGAGGTCTCTTAGATCCTTCATTCCTACACTTTGCAATTGGATCTCCTATATGGCCAAGACTCTTCTACTAAGAGCATCAACAACCTTTCTTGTGTTTGATCACAAAGGTGAATGCCTACAAATATTCCACCCACTTGAGGTGTATTTGATTTAGTTTCTCCTACCCATTAAAAAAACTAAGGGCATGGTTGTTTGTATAAACCAAAGATTCTTTTGGAAGGAGGTTATTCCTCCATTTCTTCAAGGCTTGCACTATTGCATACAACTCCAAATTATAGGTTGAGTACTTTTGTTTGGCCTCATTTAACTTCTCTAAAAAGAATGCCACAAGATGTCCTTCTTGGCTTATTACTGCTCCAATAGCTAGCTTACTAGCATCACACTCCACCATAAATAAGCGATTAAAATAAGGAAACATAAGGGTAGGAAAATTTTGCTATCCTCTTCTTCAACATTTCAAACCCCCTATGTGACATCTATCCATTTGATCTAACATTTCACCCCTCCTTTGATGGTGTTTAGTATAGGTACACATATATGATTGAAACCCCTTACAAACTTCCTATAATAGGATGCCAACCCATGAAAACTTCTAACATACCTTATAAATTTTGGAGTTGACCACTCTAATATGGATTTAACATTATCGGTATTGACCTTGATACATCCAGTAGCAACAAAAAAACCAAGGTATACTAGTTCATTTTTTAGGAACTCACATTTTTCTTGATTAATCAACAACTTCTCTAGATGTAGCCTCCTCAATACCATCTTCAAGTTCTTCATATGATCCTCTTTGGACCTACTAAAGATTAAAATTTCATTTTAATACACAATAACAAACTTACCTGTGAAATCTACTAGCACCTCAATCATTAGTCTCATGAAGGTACTTGGGGTATTTGTTTAGCCAAAGGACATTACTAGTGACTCACACAACCCTTAATTTGTCTTGAAGGTTGTCTTCCATTCATCACCAAGCCTCACTCTAATTTGATGATACTTTGACTTTAGATCCACCTTGGAGAAGTAGTAAGAGCCTCCAAAATTATCTAGAAAATATTCAATCCTTGGCATAGGGAACTTGTATCTGATGGTGATCTTATTTATTTCCCCAAAATCTATACACATCCTCCATTTTCCATCTTTTTTAGTGCAAGGAATGTAGGGACTGCACATGGACTCAAACATTTCCTTATGAGCCCTTTCTTCAACAAATCTTGAATCTACTTTTCTATCTCTGTATTTTGGCTTGGTGTCATCTTATAGGCTACCTTATTAGGTAGGTTTACCCCTGATATTAGGTCTATTTGATGACTTACTTCCCTCATAGGAGGTAGTGCACTAGGCAACCCATTATCCACCATCTCATGATATCTCTCTAATAAATAATACACTTCTTGAGGTATACTAACTTTTTCCTTGGTTTCTTCCCTTGGCTTCACAACTAGTGCACAACATTCCCCTTTCTCCTTCTTCATGACCTTTAAGAATTCTTTGCCACTCAATAGCATAACATTATTTACTACTTACTTCTCTCCACTATGTTCTACCAAAGGGTTTATTTGATACTTCTTATGTTGTTTGGCTACCACATTTCTATTTTACTGACCATCATGTATGGTCTTTACATCATATTGCCAAGGATGACCCAACAAGAGATGCCATGCATCCATAGGCATTATGTCACATAGGACCTTGTTCTTGTATTCCCCAATCTCAAACTCCACTAGGGCTTGTTCATCCACCAAGACCTATTGACCCTTACTCAAGAACTGGTAAATTTGGACCCAAATTTTGACCAATTTTGGTTGAATTTTGACCAAGGTTCATCACTATTTTTCTCATCAAAATTTTGACCAAATTATAGGTTGGTCAAAATTTTGACAAACAAATTGTAGGTTGGTCAAAATTTTGATGAATATATTCGTCAAAATTTCCACCAACCTACATTTTGGTTGAAATTTTGACAAGAAAAATAGTGATGAACCTTGGTTGAAAATTGGGTCCAAATGTACTACTGAAACAAGACACCTTGTATGGTGTGGTGTGGGGTATTCTCCTAAGCTTCAAATTGTCCACCATTTCAATTACCAATATGTTTATAGTGGAACTAGAATCCACTATCACCTTGCAAATATTTCCATGTGAATTATTAGTAGTCCTAAATAGGATCTTTCTCTAAGGTAGTTCTACCACATTAGGTATCTTCAATAAAGTCCTTCTTAACATCAAGTTCTCACCATCTAGTACTAGCCCTACTTTAGAAATGGGTGATGTGACACTTTGAGTGTCATATTCTTACACTAATTGGGTTCTCCTTTCTCCCATATATGAAGAGAATTCCCTCTTAGAATATCTACCCATTTTATGGTCCACTTGGTTATAGTTGTAACATCTTCCAGTAAAAATAGTACTGCCTCTACCTATAGGTGGTCCCCTTCCTCTAAATCCTCCTCTTTGAGATGACCTCCTATATAGATTATTTCTACTACTATCAAAAAACATAGATTCATTAGGCCTATTAGGACTCTATCTTCTCCCAAAGTTACCTCTTCCTCTAAACCCTCAATTATTGCCTCTCCCTCTTTGATATGAATCTTTCTTCCTTTTAGCTTTATCCTCTACTCTCAGTGCCATTTGAAAGAATTTGTGCATGCTATTAGGAACCATCATGGTGATCTCATCTTAGATTCCCTATTTAGGCCATTAAGGTACCTTGCTACCTTTTCCACCTCTTCTTCTTGTCTTCTAGCTCTAAGACTCAATCTATTAAACTCTTTAGTATAGGAACATACTGTTAGGTCTCTTTGTCTTAGGTTCTGCACCTTTTGATACAACTATATTTCATAATTAGTGGGCAAGAACTATACCTTCATTCTAATTTTCATTCTCTCCCATGACACTATCTTCTTCTTCCTTGGTGCTACCCTATCATCTTGCATCATGTTCCACCATACTAGGGTTGATCCCTTGAGCCTAGTTTTAGCATAGCTGACACTCTTCTCCTCTTGTACCTTCTTGTAATTAAATTGGTTATTAATGAATTCCAACCAATCTATTAATTCCTCCCCATTCAAACTACCAATTTAGTAAGGAATATTCTCCATAATTTCTTTATTAAGAGACTTGAAGGCATCCAAAAACACCTTCTTATCATAGTCCACCTTAGGATCTTTACTATTAGATGTCTCTTTTGTGAGGCTTTCATCTTCCTAATCACTCTCCTCTCCCCACTCTATCATCTTCTACTTACTCTTAGGCCCCATTTGGTTACAAGAATTGTCCAATGTTGCATTCATCAATACTAGAATAAGCTCTATTTTGAAATTCATGCATTCTTAAAATAAATTCTGGAATATCATTTAGACCTTTTTGGTTGTCCTAGAATAGGAGTATGGAGATGCATATTCTCTATTGGGTTGCCATAATTAAAATATGAATAAGAATAATTTTTAAATTCTTTTTAAATAATTTTGTTGAAGTCTAATAATTTTTTTAATGAAAATGCTTTTTACTCTATAAAATAGATTATTTTAACTATCCTTGATTATTTTTTGAAATGACTTTATAAAAAAGGTATACAAGTCCTTTTAGATTCTTTGGATTGAATCAAATTATTTGAAAATCATATTTAAATTTGAAGTGTGACCTTTTAAATATATTATTGTTTATTATGTAAAAAATTTAAAATTTAAAATTTAAAATAAATTTATTGATAGCATTTAGTGAAAGTTTGATTATATTGTAATTATTTGACTATGAACAATATTATAACTAAACATTAAATTATGTATATATTTGAAATCAAGATCATAACTAAAATCATATTACTAATAAAAAAAACTAATAAGTCAAGGTTATTAATATGATATTTCAAAATAATGTATACATTAACTAAACACAAGATTGATTTTAAAGAAAAATTTATGAAAGTTGATCAAATATATCAAATCTGATATTAGTCTTTTTTGTCATTTCATAAAAATTCTTATACAATTTATATCTATGCAATTTTTCACATATGGTTGTAAAAAAAAATGCAATTATAAGGCAAAGAAGACATTGTAAAATATTTTTTTAGCCTTTTGAGAGTTGCAACACTTGCACTTTGTTCCTTCATCATACACTATGCTTGTTATTTTTGCATCAATGGCCCAATCAAAGAATCCACACCCATCATTTCCCTACAATAACAAATCTTCATTATTTCTTGTGATAATAATTAATTATTCATTGCGCTCAATAATTAGAAATTTAATTGTATTAACTACCCTTTTCCTATCCAAGCAACACCAAAATTTGTGCCTAGGATTTTTAGGTGTCTTAGAGGTCTTTAGCAAACATGGGCCAACACCAAATCGACATGTTGACACATTCACTAAAGCCATCAACCCTGCAAGATAATAATAAACATTAAAACATCCCAATATTTGAAATCAAATTTTTATTTGTAGTCTACTTTGGTATCCAAAATAGTCTCTTGTAAACTATGCTCCATTTTATTTTTGGAGGAATTTTTAAACTATCATGATTTGCATATATATATATATATATAATGATAGTAAAATACTTAGTAAAAAGAATGATCTTGCAAACAAAGTTGATTATGTTTAAATATTTTAAACCAAGCTGATCTTGTAAAGGAAAGGAAACATTAAATAGAGATGTAAATAAATTGCTAAAGACTTTTTTAAAAAATTGTAAATGTGGAAATCAAAAGATTATCATGGAGAAGGATAGGGAAAAACACTAATGTTTGCCTCTACTTGTTTGATATAATCAGTCCCAATAAACTGCTCTCATAAATGGTTGATTAGAAGATAACAATAAATTACACTGCAATTTTTAATAAGTCACGTGGGATAAGAATAATAAACTCATTTAATCATTTTAATCTTTTGTTGTTGATTGCTGATACAACACATTTTTGGTCATCGAAAAGTTTGTATCATATATTGTTGAAATATGATTGAAAAAGATCATTTGAGCTAGAACATTGTTGTAAGAAGTATTTTTAATCATTTTTTTGTCATTGATGTCAAACCAACTGTAACAAAAGTACCTAGAGAAAAGGTTGAGTTATGATTACATATTGAAGTGCAAGAATTAGTTAAGATAGTGATAACATAATGTATTGATGATCTACTTGGGGTTACAAAATGTTTAGCTACACTTAGAAAGTTCAGATGAAAAATGTTGAACAAAGTTCATTTGCTAAGCTTGACCAAGTTGATAGAAGGTGCCAAGTAAAGTTAGTGCAAGTTGAGGAAAAAGTTAGTTGAAGCCAAGTGAAAGCATTTTGTAGTGGATGCTGAGAAAACTAGCAAGAGCTAAGCAAGTTAGTAGATGTTGAGTGATTTTTTGTATGTGTTGAGCACCAGTAAAATCTAGTTCATGTCAAGTGATTCTATAGTAGATGTTGAGTAACACAATATGTGTCGAGCATCAGTAAATTGATAATGCCAAGTTGCTGCATTATGAAAAAGATTGACGATTCACCAAATAAGAGTTGAAAAGCTTGCTTTCTTGGAACTTGTGAATTAGGGGGAAGATAAGATTGATGAGTTGGAGGCATAGAATCTTATGTAAACCATTTTAGAGGCAAATTCAAATGGAATATTAAAGAAGTTCTAGAGAAGACAAGATATGGGGTAGATACATTGTATTCTACCTAATCCATTGAAAACCCTAATTGTTGAGATGGATAATGAGCGAGAAAAAGAGTTCTAATTCCCTATATCTAGGGATGCTTGGTCATGAAGCAAAATAGAGAGAGGTCAGAAAGATTTTGGATGAAAAAATTTGACAAGGTAAAAGAAGAAGGGTTTGCTTTATCAAGTTACCTAAGTGAAGAAGTTTGCAATGACGAACTAAGCAAGACAACTTAATAAAGATGAATGCTTAAAGGGTGAACAAGCTATCAGAACTACAAATATTGGAAGCCAAGCATAATTGAGGACTAAATAGTGATCTATAATCTACAAATAATGTTATAATTTTTCTTAGATCAAACTCTATTATTACGCTCTAACAATTGTATCATATTAGTGTAAATCCTTTAGAGAAAGATTGACTTAATAGTCATTAGAAAATCTATTAATAAGGTGGTATTTCAAGTGAATGACCTAAAGTCCTCTAACAAGGCTCACTTTTAATAGGGTAATTGAAATCCCTTAACCAAGTAACGTTTAACAGTGTGTGTTGTAACCTTTAATAGGGCGTCACTTTAGAAGAGTGAGAAAGGAGTAGCATGTTATTGGTGGTTTTCTCCAAATTGGGTTTCCACATTAAATCATTGTTTCATATATACTAATGGATGTGTTGTGTGTTATGCTTTATATTTGTGAATATTAGATTAACAACAACATATGAGTTTTGGTTAACTCACAATGATTGCATTCATGGTTAAGAAAGTTTTATTTGGACATCTGGACCTTGAATAACTGATTCACCCGCACCCCCCCTTAGTTATTCTAAAATAATTTCAACAGTTGGTATCATAGCTTAGTTGCTTAAGAGGATTAGTTTCAAGGTACTAAAAGCATAAAGATCAAGACGTCAAAGAGAGAGGTACCCAAGCTAAATATAGATAACTTTCTTGCATGGAAAAGTTTGATGAAGCTTTACCTTGGAAGACTTAGAGACTATGCACAAACTGGCATTACAATAGAACATGTTGATCTAGCAAGAGCCCTAACTGTTGAAGATTTGAAGAAAAATAAAGAGCACAATCAAGCGATGTTGGAGATTGCCTCTGCTCTGAGCTATGTTGTGTTTGATGATATCAAAGACCTCAAAAGTGTGATGCAGATGTGGGATTCCCTAAACACCATCCATGGGGGAGAAAAAAATGTACAAAGAGCCAAGTCAGAAAGCCTCAGAGGTAAGTTTGATGACATGAGAATGGAAGAAGGTGAAAACATTGCTCAATATGTTTCTAGAATAAAAGAGGTTGTTAGTGTTATAAAAGGTGCAACTGGTAAAATAGATGATGAAACTATGATGAGTAAAGTCTTGAGAACATTGTTGCCTATATATGCCATTATAGTGTCTACAATTCAAGAGTTAAGATTTATGCCAAGAAATGACCTAACCCTTGAAGCTATAGTAGGTAGACTTACTGCATTTGAGCTATCTAATTTTGACAACTATACACCAGAGAGTATTGAATCAGATTTCAAAGTCAAATTGCTGCTGAAGGATTCTAAGGAGGTAAAGCCTAAGAAGAAGAAAAGAAAGATAAAGTATGCATCTAGTTACATTAGTACAGATGAAGAATACATTGAACAATTGGAAGCATTACTGGCAAGAAAATTCCATAAAGGAAAAGGAAAATTTTAAGGTAAGCTACCTATCATTTGTTTTAACTATCATGAAGTTGGTCATATTGTAGAAAGATGTATGCAAAAGAAGAACTCTAGAGAAGGGAACAAGTACAAAAATAGAAGAGAAGATGATGAAAGAGACTATAGAGATAAAGGAAAGAAGTCATGCTATATTGTTGATGAAAACAACTCTAATGAAAATAATGATGAAGTGGTATATGTTGCAATTAAGGATGAATCAGATGAGGATAAGGCTACTACACTTATGACTTGTGTGAACAAGAATGAAAAATAGACCATTGACAGTGGATGTTCACATCACATGATTGGAGACAAAGGTAAGTTCATCACCTTAACTTGTTATGATGGAAATACTATAAGATTTGGTAATGATGCACCATGTTCAATAAAAGGAAAAGGGTCTATTAAGATTAGAAACAAGATTTCATGTGACAATGCTTATTATTTTGAAGGATTGAATTATAATTTGTTAAATGTTGAACAATTTGGGGTGCAAAGTTGAGTTTGAAAATAAACTAGCCAAGATATATGATACAAATAGAAATCTAATTGGAAAGGTGATCAAACTAGGAATCTATTCTATTTGGATATAGAAGATGCTACTTGTCTTATTGAAAAATTTGATGATGTATGGCTTTGACACAAGAGATCATGTCATGTTAACTTTGATAATCTGATAAGTAATATAAAAAGAGTTAGAGGTTTGCCTAATTTGAAGAAACTTAAAAACATAATGTGCAAACAATGTCAACTAGGCAAGATGACAAAGTAAAGCTTATACCTCTAAAGAAATACTTGAAATTGTTCCTACTAACTTGTGTGGACCTATTGAAGTGTAAAGCTACAAAGGAGATAGGTATACAATGCTACTTGTTGATGATTACTCTAGAATAATGACTATCATGTTTTTAAAACAAAAATCAGATGATTTTCAAATGTTTAAATGGTACTTGGAAAGAGTTGAGAAAGAAAATTGTAAGAGCTTGAAATGCTTGAGATCAAACAAAGGAGGTGAATTCACTTCACATGAATTTGAAGTCTTCTAGAATGACAAATTAATTAAAAGAAAAACATCAGCACCAAGGACTTCCCCACAAAATGGAATTATTGAAGGAAGAAATAGATCTATAATGGATTGTTCCAGAATACTAATGATGGAGAAAAATGTTGCTCTAAACTACTGGAGAGAAGCTGTAAGTATTGCAGTATAAACTTTAAACTGTGTGCAAGTAAAGAAAGGTACTCACTCAACACCTTTTGAACTATGGTATGGTCATCTAACTAATGTGAAATATTTTAAGGTATTTGGAAGAAAATGCTATATTCTCAAAGATGTTAGAAATGGAAAGTTTGATGCAAAGAGAAAAGAAGGTATATTCCTTGGTTACTCTACAAGAAGTAAATCTTACAAGTGTTTAATTACTAATAGTAACAAAATTGTGAAAATTTCAAATGTGAATTTTGACAAGTTTATAGAAGCACATGAAGCTGAACCTACAAAAGAATTAGAAGATTACAAAAATCATGCAGCAAATCAACAAGATGTCACAAATCATGTAGCAAATCAACAACAAGTTTCAACAACTACCAAGTCACATCCTATGAATGTTGACTTGCATTTAGATACTGAGTTGCAAAATGAGGAGAATGCACAATCTGACTTTGAGATTAGCATACATGAAAGAGATGCTAAAATACCTAATAGAGATACACATAGTGATACTAAAGTTGAGAGATAGAATGTAGCCACAATAACTAAGCCTAGACTATCCAAATATGTCAAAAGAAACCATCCTATAGATCAAATAATTGGATAAAAGATGCAAGGCCAATGACAAGAAATAGATTGAGAGGTGAGTCATGTTTTCTAAGCATGAAGGAACCTAAGATAGTAAAAGATGCATTAGAAAATGATGATTGGTACAAGGCTATGGAAGAACAAATTTAGCAGATGGAAAAGAACAAGACTTGGACCCTAGTTCCTAGACCAGAGGACAAGAATGTGATTGGCACAAAATGGGTATTTAGGAACAAGCTAGATGAGAATCGTGAAGTAACAAGAAATAAAGCAAGACTAGTTTGCAAAGGGTATGCATAAGAAGAAGGAATTGACTATGGTGAAACATTTGTCCCTATTGCAAGAATGGAAGGAGTAAGAATTATGCTTGCCTATGCTACTTATAAAGGTTTCAAAGTTTATCAGATGGATGTCAAGTCTACATTTTTGAATGGAATATTAGAAGAGGAGGTCTACATAGAACAACGACAAGGATTTGTGGATAAGAACAATAAGAACATGGTATGCAAACTACATAAAGCCCTGTACGGATTGAAACAAGCACCAAGAGCATGGTATGAAAGACTTCATACTTATCTTGTTAAGATTGGATTTGAAAGGACAGATGACAACAACAATTTGTACATGAACATAGATAAAGAAAAAGTTATACTATTATCTAAAAATTTTGTTGATGACCTGCAAATGAAATGAAGCAAGAGTTTGAGATGTCAATGTTTGGTGAGATCAAATTCTTTGTGGGACTTCAAGTATATCAAATGAAGTATGGTGTATACATTACTCAGTTATTTGTACTTAAGGATTCAAAACTAGTAAGTACACCTATGGTAACAACACTCAAGCTATCAAAGAATGATGAATCAACTAAGGTCAATCAAACATTATACAGATCCATGATTGGCAAATTGTAATATGTAATATATAGCAGACCTGACATTGAATTAGCTTTGGGAATAGTTGCTAGATTCTTTGCTAACCCTAGAGAGAATCACCTAATGGTAGTAAAAAGGATAATGAGATACCTAAAGGGAATAGAAGAGTATGGATTATACTATAAGAAGAATGAAAAGTTTGAACTGAAAGCCTATATTGATGCCAATTGGTCTGGAAATATTGATGACATGAAGAGCACCAGTGGAGGAGCATTTTTCTTAGGCAAAATACTTGTTACATGGAAAAGCAAGAAATAGAGCTATACTTCCCAATTTTTACTACTAAAGTAAAGTATGTTGTTGGTGCTATCAATTGCACAAACATTGTATGGATCAAATAGCTGCTAAAAAGAATGAAGGAAGAAATCACTAAACTAGTGACACTTTATTTTGATAATACAAGTGCTATAAATATATCAAAGAATCTTGTTATGCATACAAAGACAAAACACATTGCAATAAAGTATTATTATGTAAGGGATTTGGTTCAAGACAAAGAGGTGAAGATGGAATATATCAACACCAAAGAGAAAATTGCTGATATTTTACAAAATCATTACCAAAGGATGCTTATGAGTATCTAAGACATAAATTAGGGGTGATACCCCTATCAAAGGCTATGTAAAAGAAATAGGGAGTACCCTAAATCAAACAAGCTAACATGCATTTCATACAAATTGATGTAGTGGATCTTAATTTAGGAAGTTGCCTAAAGTAATCATAGAACTAGAAATTCAAATTAGTCACAAGCAAGGTGATAGAGAGAGAAAATTGTAGAGCCTGCAAAAGATGCCAAGAATTGAGTATGTGTCTTTGACGTTGTTGTCAAAGAGGGAGAATGTTTAGTAAACTGATCAAGTGTATATTGACCATGAAGAAGATGATCAAAACAGAAAATCAAGTCAGAGGGAGAGTAAAAGAAGAACAATGAAGTGAGAATACATCATCACAAGATTAGAAGACTAAAACAAAGAAAGAGGGAGAAAGAAGGATAAATGAAAAAAGAGGGAGAAGATTTTGTAACCTAAGAAGGAGTTGTTGATAAAGGGAGAATTTTTATTCACAAGATTTCTTTTTGGTATTGCCTTATTGTTTAACCTAGTTTGATGTTTGACTGGTTGATCTATTTGGTTTGCCAACAATGCCAAAGAGAGAGATTGCTGATATATGATTGAAAAAGAACATTTGAGTTAGAACACTATTTTAAGAAGTTTTTTTAATCATTTTTTTGTCACTAATGTCAAAACTACTATATGTTGGTAAGACAATTGCTTATATGTTTTAAGCACTATAACTTAGTTGATTGATGAAGAGGATTTGATCAAAAACATGTAAAAAAAAAACCTAGAGGAAAGGTTGAGTTATGATTATGTATTGAAGTGCAAGAATCAATTATGATAGTGATAACATAATGTATTGATGATCTACGTAGGGTTACAAAATTTTTGGCTACACTTAGAAAGTTCAGATGAAAAACATTGAACAAAGTTTATTTGCTAAGCTTGACCAAGTTGATAGAAGATGTAGAGTAAAGTTAGTGCAAGTTACGCAAAAAGTTAGATGAAGTTGAGTGAAATAATTTTCTAGTGGATTCCAAGCAAGTTAGTAGATACTGAGTGATTTTCAATATGTGTCAAGCACCAGTAAAATCTAGTTCATGTTGAGTGATTCTATAGTAGATTCTGAGTAACACAGTATGTGTTGAGCATCAATAAATTGATAATGTCGAGCTACTACATTATGAAAAAGATCGAAGATTTGCCAAATAAAAGCTGACAAGCTTGTTTTCTTGGAACTTGTGAATCAGGAGGAAGATAAGATTGATGAGTTGGAGGCAAATTCAAATGGATTCTAAAAGAAGACCAGATATGAGGTAGATACATTGTATCCTACCTAATCCATCAAAAACCCTAATTTTTGAGATGGATAATGAGTGGGAAAAATATTTCTAATCAACTATATCTAGGGATGCCTAGTCATGAAGCAAAATAGAGAGAGGTCAGAAAGATTTTGGATGTGAAAATTTGACAAGGTGAAAGAAGAAGGGTTTGCTTTATCAAGTGACCTAAATGAAGAAGTATATAATAGAAAACTAAGCAAGAAGGCTTAATAAAGATGAATTCTTGAAGGGTGAACAAGTTGTCAGAATTGCAAAGATTGGAAGCCAAGCAGAATTGAGGACTGAATAATGATCTGTAATCTGCAAATAAAGTTGTAAGTTGTATCAAATTAAACTCTATTGTTACTCTCTAACAATTGTATCAAATTAGTGTAAATCCTTTAGAGAAAGGTTGACTTAATAGTCATTAGAAAATCCTTTAACATGGTGGTTTTCCAAGTGAATGACATAAAGTCCTCTAATAAGGCTCACTTTTAATAGGGTGATTGAAATCCCTTAACCGAGTCACATTTAACAATGTGTGTTGTAACCTTTAATAGGGTTGGCCTTTAATAGGGCATCACTTTAGAAGAGTGAGAAAGGAGTAGCATGTTACTGGTGGTTTTTTCCAAATTAGGTTTCCACATTAAATCATTGTGTCATGTGTACTAATGGATGTGGTGTGTTATGCTTTACATTTGTGCATATTAGATTAATAGTAACATATCAGTTTTGGTTAACTCACAATGATTACATGCATGGTTAAGAAAGTTTTATGGGTTCACTAAATTGTAAAATTTTTATTTGGACATCTGGACCTAGAATAACTGGTTTACACCCCCTCTTAGTTATTCTAAAAGAATTTTAACATATATAATATACACAAACAATACGAGGCAACAAAATTGTCATGGAATTCCTCACTTGAAATTTAAATTTATATTAATTGATACAAAACCATGAGTAATATTACTGTGTAACAAAAAATAATAGTAAATCACTATGTATCAATGACAACAAGTAAATGATGATGATGATGACCACAAATAAGTAAATGAACCCAAATATGTAAATGATCATGAAGTACCATTGTATGATGTAGTAGGTGTAGTTGAATAAAATGGATGGTACAAATTGATAATAAGTTGATGACATTTTTCTCATGCTATTTAGTTTATCAAAATGTGGCTTTGTGAGTAAACATATACATCTTGTGGAAATGGAAAACTCAGCCATACACATCTCTATTGCATAAGAACAATGAAAGAACAATACACAAGTGACAATACCATATAAAATGAACAATAAAATTCATTCATATTTAAAGATGCTTAAAAATTTATACAGTCACATATTACGAAAGGAAAATAATTTTTTATCTGATAAAAATCATGCAGACATGTCTAAGGCATGCTATATATGAAGCAACCAAATATAAATGTGACTATAAATTGAAATAGTTTTAACAAATACTCTAGAGCCCTCCATACTTAAGCCTTATGTATTTCACTCTCTCCCCCTTGGTCATTCTCAAACATCCTTTAGTTGTTTTAGTTTCAACCAAAAATGTATCATAGGCCTTTATCATTGAATCTTCACTAGTCCTAGGAATGGCTTTGAGGGCATCATACATTTTCTCTCCAACAGATTTAGAATCATCTTCATCCACTTTGATATTGTAAGGCCTTAACATGCCTTCATGGATCTTGTTCATGGCTTCATAAATGGTATCCATCAAACTAGCCATGCTCGCCTTCTTCCTCTTTTCCTTCTTTGATGAGAATGGTGATATTCTCTATATCATAGTTGCAATTGATTGGTTGGATTGAATGTCATCATCCAAATTACCATAAGATTAGTTGGTATATTGAAATCTCCTTCATCATCAAGATCGAGATCCTCATCCATAATGTGCCCTTCTTCAGTCCCTTGAGTTGTGGCAACTATAGTACCTTCCACCATGTCATTTTCCACAATGAATGCTAACTCATTATAGTATTAGAATGGCTATCTTTTATACACTTTTGCATTTCTAAATTCTTTCCTCTATAATTTGGCAATTAATTGAATGGTTATTTGTCTTTCAATACTAACTTTACAATATAAAGTTATATTTAAATCAAATGAATGTTAAATACCATTTTACCTTCAAAAGCTCATTCCAAACACTATCTTCTACATCCATGCATTATGTACCTTCATTCCAACCAAAACCACTTGTATTTCTTAAATCTTTCATTACTCTAAATCCTACCTTCCAAGTTTTTAGTTTATTCTTCAAATTATCCTTGGTCAGATTTTTCTTTAGTTCATTGTTGAACCAACTTTCAATGCATGTCCAAGCTTCTTTTTTGAAACCACCTTAACCTTTTCATCCAAGATGGACTTTCTCTTGAAGCAACTCAAGGAATTTTTGCTCCATATCTCTAGTCCATAGTACTCTATTTGTAGAAGAAGGTGTATTGTTGACTTGTAGTTCTTGAGCCATGCTAATTAACATAACAAAAATGGGCCAAAAATATCAAGTATATATTATTGACTTCATTACTAACTCTGTGCTTAAAATGTGAGCACACTTCTATGAGTCATTATATCCAAGATTACTCAAGAATGAGATCTTGAATGGTAGCTCATAGCTCTCTATTCATGGAGTGCAAGGGTTTGTAATGAAGGCCCTTAGTTTTGACCTAGTTTGTGCCCATGCAAGTACACCATAAAATAAGAGATTCAAAGATCAAATATGCATGCAAATAAAGATGAGAGCTAATCTATATGATAACAATGCAAAACAATGAAAATCTAAGCTAGCTTGAAAATGCATGGATGGGATATGATAATGGAAGCCATGGATGCATGAGAGAAGAAGACTAGAAGATAAAAGTTCTCCACAAAAAGTTTTAGCATTCAAACTTTTTCTTTAAAAATCGCTCTCCAAACTTGCAGCATAACAATAACATAGATTGTGTGCATGTAAAATGAGGAGAGGACTTTCTCTTATAAAGAAGATTGGGTGATCAAGATTAAGAGGCAAAAAGATTTAATCAAGGGTGGAGAAAGAATGATTTGTGTGAAATAAAGATCTTCCAATTAGAAAATAGGAAAAGAATTAAATGGAATCCCACTTAGAAATATGTACATTTAAGTGTAGATGAATTTTTAATTTTTAATTATTTTATTTCCTCTTTAATTGGGAATTTATTTAATTAAAAGGGAGCAAGTTCTTTTAATTAAATAGAAAATATTTAATTAAATTAAAAGAGGGGTTTTCTCTTAATTAATTAAATGTGGATGAATTATTTAATTAAAAGAGAGGTTTTCTTTTAATTAAATGAGGATTTATTTTATTTAATTAAAAGGTAGATTTTATTTTAATTAAATCAGACTTAGGGTAAAATGATCAACCTTAGAAAATATTGAAATAATGGAATTTGATCAAGGAAATTGATTTGAATTGATTTAATAAAATATTGCAAACCATTGATTCAGGAAATTGATAAATTGATAACTTGAATAATGGGGGCCCATAGTCTAGGTGATCAATTTAGGGTGCAACATTTGCCCCTCTTTGACTAATGGGTGGTTGACTTGGAAACACATGTAGTCAAAGGAAGAAATTGAAGTGTGAGATTGATTCAGGATCATAAAACAACCCATATGTCTGGTTGATCTGGTAACACATCAAGACAAGGAATACAAATAAATTTTGACTTGAAAAAGTTGATAAAATTGATAAAACTGAATCAAGGATTGAAGTTTGATAAGTATTTTCCCCTCATGATAAAAATCAAAATGAGATAGAGGAGAAATAGAAAATTGATAAAAATGATCAAATTGAACTAAATATAAGGTTGTTGATGTAAAATGAAAGATATAAGAATCACAAAACCAAGGTAGATCATCAAGCATGAAATATTATGCCCTAAAGTTGAATCAGAAGAAAAGATGTGGGCTGAAAATAAATGGAAGATAGAAATTTGGAAGAGATGGAAAGAAATGGAAAGAAGAAAGAGAATTTAACTAAGAAAGAGAATGCTCCAAAACCAATCAACTATTTAAGATAGAAATTTTTGATTGAGATCATGAAAGAAGATAAGAAAATGAAGATCAAAATGTGACCACAGTTGATTAAAAGTCCACAAGAAAGATGAAGGGAAAACCCTCTCAAACTCATAATACAACCTAAAAATGCAAACTAACATGAAGCCTAACAATGCAAGATACATGAAAATGCAAAGGTGTACTTGCAATAGAACAACTATAACATAGGATTTTGTGTTCATCATTCATTAGAGAATTTAAATGAACTTATTTTCATCATTGGGCTATTATTGATGGACATCAAAATACCACACAATCATCACTAGTCACAAGTGCAACTATGAAGATATGAATGTGATTTATATTGGATTGGAATGTGGAAAGATTCTAACATAGGCATCAAAGATATAAAGGTCAAGATGACTTTGATGTTAGCTTACCCAATTTAATGTAAAAAATAAAACATATGCCTTGTGCCCCAAATCCTCTAGCTATGCATCCCAGAGAGACTTAGGAACAATGACACTCAACAAAAATCAATAACAGTTAGCACACAAAGAAAATATCATGACATAGCTCAAACATTAAGTATTTATGTTTAAAAATTTAAGTGTATTAATTGATATTGAGTTCCAAGGATAATGATGGAATGTTTGCAAATAGGTAAGATTACATGACAAAACTGGGTAAGATCAAACTAATAAGTCTTTAAAAATGCTCAATGTTAGGAGTTGTATTGAAAAATACAATTGGGGTGGTGTTGAAAAACATCGTTTGCAAGGTGTCCTAAAGACTAATGCATCCAAGAGACCGAAGCTAACATAGTTATACCCCCTAGACAAAGACTAATTCCAAACCAAGGCAACAAGGACAAGGCGTGATGGAGAAAGGCTAAGTGTCGAGGACATGTGCTAAGAAACAGGGGTGCAAAGACCTCAAGTAGTGCTCATTTCCAAGTTTTCATCACTTGGATTTTTTTCAAAACTTTTTATAATTTTTTTTGTATTTTTGCTACCAAGGTGCTTATTTCCAAGTTTTCACCAAGGCATTTTTTCTTCTTTTTTTTTGAATTTTTGAATTTTTGGAATATATAATTTTTTTGGAGATACATTAAAGTGTCTGTTGCTAGGTTTTCACTAAGATGATCATTTTTTTAGGACATTTTCCAATTTTTAGAATTTTCACAATATATCATTTTTTAATTTTTGAAATATATGATTTATTTGTATTTTTTTAAGATCAATAAATATATAAAAATAATATACAATGCCCTCAGACAAAAATAAGGACCAAACTCTAAAGAAAGATCACATTGTGTAGTCTCAATATCTAGCAAGGTGGAGGACAAAGTGATTAGCAAGCTAGTGGAAGAAATGAAAGACAAGAGAATGAATGAGAATAAAGGGAAGAAATCCTCAAGGGAAAACTCCTCAAAAATACCTAAGCTATTGTCATGTAAAGCACATTTTGACAAGAAATGAAAGATATAGCTCACAAGATAGCCAAATGTTTGTGTATAGGTCAGCATTGTCAAGATCAAAGAGAGAAGACGAAATGGATGAATGATGTAGAAGAACTATGCATGGTGTTTGATTATCAAGTTTTCATCATGGTACTTATCCAATGTGCCAAAAGGGAATGGTCCTCACCATAGGATGAATTTATTTCTCTTTACTTTTGCTACCAAGGTGCCTGATTACTAGGTTTGCACCAAGGCACATTTTCAAATTTTTCATTTTTTTCTTTTTTTTTCCAAAAATTTTCAAATTTTCCAATTTTTTTGGAAGAAGTAAAGATTTTTAGATAATTCTCCTTGAAAATTTAAACCTTGACATGCAAAGGAGTTGAAATGATATGCTCAAGGATGTTGATAGGGAAAGGAAGATGGAAGACGAAAATGGAGGATATGGCTTTATGCAAAGCGAGTGAGATTGGAAGATGGAAATGAAGGTAAGATCAACATTGACACACACCTTAAAGGGTGGCAAGAGGATGGAGGAAACATGAATGAAGGAATAAGTGAAGTAATATGGTGAGTGGATAGAGGAGGTTGCATTTTAGGTGCATGGAATGGAAGAATACTTTTGGAAGAAGATGAAGTGGAATTCTTTGGAAGCTTGAATGTCAAGTTCAATTATTGTTCAACATTAGACTCTCTCAAGAGGGATTTTGGAATTCATATAGCCATAGGCCTCTTTTCATTTCTTTTTGATGAATTAGAGATAATATCTTCAATGATTGATTTTGGAACCCATACTTGTCTTATAATTTTTTTCTTAGATATCTCTTTTGACTTTATGCCCCCATGTCAATTAGAGGAGACATGGTGGTCCTCTTTTTTATATAGATTCTTGAATTGCTTCTTTTTCTTGTATTGAACATTTAGTTTACCTCCAAAAGACTCGGGACTTGTGGAAGAAGAAGGACAATATGACTGGTTTAGGTGAGTGGGTGGATGAAAAGGATTCAAGGATATGCATCTATGTTGATCTTGAGGAAAAATAGGAGAGGGAGAGATGTAAGGACCCAGGATGGATGATGAATTAGGAGAGTTGGGAGGGGAAGGTGAAGGGACATAAGGACCCAAGATGGAAGGAAGATGTGAAACATTTAGTATTGGTGGGGGAGGTCCAAGGATGGATGTGGAAGGTGCAAAAGGGTAATCAATAAGTTCATCAATATCTATATGACAATCAAGGACATCAACATGTTTAGAGTGAGCATTAGGATTTTCAATAGGATCATGAACATTTTGAATAGGACCAACTTCTTTGATAGGAGTACTTGAAACTTGAGAAGACTTAGGAAGAGTAGAAAGTGGAAGGGAACATGGAGTGGTAGAACACGAAGATGGAAGACTTTGATCTTGACAAGGATCTTTGGATAGCATAAGTGTAGATTTTTTCTCTTGATTTTTAATAGGCTTAGCATTGGAAGTAACAACAATATTTTTAATAACCTTAATGGAAGTATCATCTTTGGAAGGCGCAACTATATAAGGTCATTTTGATTGTCAATAAACTCAGTGGTGTAAATAGTAGCTTGATCTTGCTTAGGAGAATACTTAAGACATGGTACAATTAATGAGGAAGGGCACAAAGGATCAAAATGACCATGAAATGGATCAGAAACATCATGAAAATAATTTGATGATGTGGAGGGTTCTTGATCTTGATATTTCTTCATATTCTTTTCTTTATCATTTTTAGAGTCCTCTTGACATGAAGCCACTCCGAAGGAGAAGGAAGCATGTTGGAATTATATGGAAGACTTTAGAATAGATGATGAAGGACTAGCTGAAGTAGAGATTATAGCGCATGAAGGCTTAGACTCTTTAGGTTTAGCATTATCAAAAGTATTTGCAGTGAAGTGAAGGTTAGCTTGAATTTCTTTAAGAGGTAGCCTTTGAGGATAACTATAGAAAATTGCATGAAAAGCATTAGGATCTTTGTTGGATGAAGGATTGGTAGAAGATTTGAGAGGCTTGAAATCTTTAGAGGATATATAGATAGTGGAGGAAGTAGAAGATAGAATGGGAGCATCAAAAGACAAAGGTTCAACATTAACATGATATTGCTCAAGAGTGTAATCTTTATTTTCAGCATGAGGGCTCTTAGAAGAGGAACTCTTATGGCATTGATGTCTTATTTTAGCACAAAAAAATGCTTTCTCTTCCTCCAAAAATGCAGATTTATCATTTAGGTATTGTTCAAATTTTTTATCAATATTATTTTCAAAATTCAAGTCATATGGATTACCATCAATATCTATCTATGACTTATCCCCTTTAAGCACAAGCATAGGACTAGGAGGACTTTTAGGAATCGTAGGAATATAATAGTCATCATCATCATAATCATTGTCACTATAGGCATTATAGATAGGAATATCACAAGACTTTTCATGTTGTTCATTATGGTATGTCTCAATAAGAGGAATAAGACTCTTGGTAGAAGTAGAAGAAGAATGATATCATGAAGAAGAGGTAGGTGAAGACCTACATGAATGATATTTAGAAGAATCATGGTAAGACTTGGAATATGAAGAATGTGAATAATATTTAGAAGAATCATGATAAGACTTTGAAGATGAAGAATGTGAATGATATCTAGAAGAATCATGGTGAGACTTAGAAGATGAGAAATGTGAATGATATCTAGAAGAATCATGGTGAGACTTGGAAGATAATGAATATTTGGAAGAAGGATATCATGATATGATCTTGCATATGATCCTAGATAGAAAGTTTGATTTCTTCCCTTTTTCCATCATTTTTGTCACAAGGTTAGCATCCATATATCTATTGAAGTAACAACACTTTTCAAATTCAATAAGGAGATCAAGTTTATTTGTGTTCAAATAAGGGTCCCTAACAAGGTATTCAAGATCCATGGTTCTAGAAGAAGAAAAATCAAGCATGGAAGAAGAGAAAGGATGAGTAGAAGAAGGTAGACTATATGATAATAGGAAGAAAAGAATCAATAATACATGAAGAAGAGGAAGAATGGAAATGGGAGACTAGAAAGACATGGAAGCTGAAGAAGAAAGAAGACCAAGAATCATTTTGTGAAATTTGATACCATTTGAGTTCATTTGAATGTTGAGCAACATATAATAGCACCTGTAACCAACATGAGAGAAAAGGTACTAGTTGATAGGATAACCTTAAGAATCATTGGTACCAAACTAGGATAGTAAAATCACTCACTTGTCCAAGAAAGAGATGATATGATAGAGTTTTGGAATAGGCATAAACCAACACTACCACAGAGGTGCCCACAAGTTTGGGTGAATACCCTAGCACATATGGACCAAGAGGATGATTTACCCAAATTTTAATTAATTGAAATTAAATTTTGGTGAAAGTGGATGGATAAGAGATTACTAAGACTCTCCAAGTGTAATATCAAAGAATGCAAGGTATATCTTTTTCAAAAAGGATGGTCTCTAACTCACCAATTCCAAGCAAGGTCACTTGTGAAATTAAAGATCACTAATTCAAGAGGTCAAAGCACAATAACCCAAGGTGTAAAAAAGCTTCTAACAATGGGGTAAGTAGCCTAATTTGAACCAGATCAACCTAAGGGGATTGGAAATAATAGGACAACAAAGCAGTTTGTTCATAAAGTCTTGACTCAGGAACTTAGATTTTATTTGTTTTAAATGTCCAACTAGGTGTATCAATAGATTTTTAATCATGAACTAGGCACACAAGACAACAATCAAGATTTCAAGCAAATGTGTTCAAACAATGAGCAAGGGACAAAAAAACTTTACACATGAACAAGAATAGTGGCGTAGTATCAATCTAATCCCTAGAACCACTACTTTGTATGTTCTCAAAATATTTTCCAATAAAGAACATAGTCCTAGAAAAGAAAATTTGGCAACACTATAGTTCTTAGTAATGTTCAACTTTGCAGCTTTTGCAATATAGAGTGGGTGAAATCCAATCCCGACACACCAAGGTTTTGACATATTCCAAGAATTTAATCAATTAGAGATATTGAGGAGATCTAATAACCCAACAAAAGACTACATCTGTGAGGATTTCCCCACAAGGACATTTATATAGCAGTTGCTACTACCACATCAAAAGTAGATATTACTGCTTGAGTTTTCATCCATGTGGTTGACCCAATAAAGGGAATTTCTACTACAGTTAACCCTCTCTAATCAAGGAAGACTCAAAAAGTTGTAGCACATGGAGACTTGGTTTGGATTCAAGGGTTCTAAGTTTCTGATGTCCCAAAAGGGAACAAAGCATACCCCTCTAGCCTCTTCACCTTACCCAAACATAGAAAACAAGATTCTTTGACATGTTAATTTGAAATCACCTCACCAATTTTTTTGTAAAATCTAACAACAAACACCACCAATCTCAAAAGAGAAAGTACTAATGGATGTTGAGGACAAATCCAAGTTGAATAGTGAGATAATAAAAAATATCCTTCCCTACCTACAAGGGGATCTATCATCAAGAAAAACTTCACATGCAAAGCAAGTGAATGAAGCTTAGTCTCTCAAGATCTTCCAAATAGTGTTCATAGGGCCTAATTACTATGTAAAAAATAGATGTGCGAAAGAAAATCTAGATCCAATTTTAGAGCACCAAATGAAGCATGAATCAATGAAAGATGTAAAAACACTAAGCCAAACACATGAGATATTAATTTTAGTTCCAAATCCAAATGTTATAGAGATCCAAAAAAATACCTAATAATCCTTGCAACGTGTCTTTTCTTTGCTATACCTTTTGTTTATGCTTGAACGCTTTCTTGTAGTGAACAAAACAACAAACAAACACAAGATATGCAATATATATCCAAGTTATGCAAAAATCAGGTTAGATTTGAAAATCTAATTTTTAAGAGTGATAATAATCAACAAATAACCCAAATGAAAGCTCACATCATGCATTGATCCTTTGTGAAAATTAAGCTATTCATTAAATGCTCTTTTTAATATTGATTTTTGACCTAGTCATCAAGATTGGACCTATCTAATATGAATTTAGATCCAAAATCCTAAATGCAGAAAAAAGACCCCCATCAAAAATCAAAGAGCTTTCCAAAAATGTCAAAATTTTGAAAATATCTTTTCATTTGTGCCCTAGGGAGGCATTTTTTTAAAATAGGCTATTTTTTAAAAATTTGAATTATTGAGCCTTAATATGATCTCTAAAATAAAAACACAAAGAATTAACCCCATTTAGAATTTAGAGACCTTTCAAAAAATATATTTTTTTCTGAAAAATGTGCAAGTTTGCACCCTAAAATGTTTTTTCATGAAAAATCAAGAAAAAATTATACAAAATAGACAATACCTCAAAAAAATATGAAAATTTCATTGAAGCTTCTCTGATGTGTCACCAAATTGAAAAATACAATTTAGACCAAAACACCAAGCAATTTAGGAGATATGATAAATCTTTAAGATCTAGGGTTTATTGTCTCCAAATAAATCTATACAAGGGGGTGAGATCTAGAAATGTCCAAAACCAACAAGTAAAGGTGGATTGCCCCACGGTGGGCACCAGAAATGTGTGCTTAAAATGTGAGCACACTTCTATTAGTCATTATATTCAAGATTGCTCAAGAATGAGGTCTCTAATGGTGGCTCATAGCTCTCTATTCATGGAGTGCAAGGGTTTCTAATGGAGGCCCTCAATTTTGACCTAGTTTGTGCCCATGAATGTACACCATAAAATAAGAGATTAAAAGATTCAATATGCATGCAAATGTAGATGAAAGCTAATCTATATGATAACAATGCAAAACAATGCAAAATCTAATCTATCAATGCAAGATCTAATCTATCAAAGAAAGATATAAGCTATTTTGAAAATGCATGGATGACATATGATAATGGAAGCCATGGATGCATGAGAGAAGAAGACTAGAAGATAAAAATTCTCAACAAAAATCTTTAATATTCAAACTCCTTCAAAAATTTCTCTCCAAACTTGCAGCATAACAATAGCATAGAGTGTGTGTATGTAAGATGAGGAGAGGGCTCTCCCTTATAAAGAAGATTGGGCAATCAAGATTAAGAGGCAAAGAGATTTAATCAAGGGTGGAGAAAGAATGATCTATGTGAAATAAAGATCCACAAATGAGAAAATAGGAAAAGAATTGAATGGAATCCCACTTAGAAATATGTGCATTTAAGTTTAGAGGGATTTTTAACTTTTATTTATTTTATTTTGTCTATAAGTGGGGATTTATTTAATCAAAAGGGAGCAAGTTCTTTTAATTAAATAGAAAATATTTAATTAAATTAAAAGAGGAGTTTTCATCTTAGTTAATTAAATGTGGATGAATTATTTGATTAAAATAAAGATTTTCTTTTAATTAAATGGAGACTTATTTTATTTAATTAAAAGGGAGATTTTCTTTAAATTAAATAAGACTTAGGATAAAATGATCAACCCTAGAAAATATTGAAATAATCAAATTTGATCAAGGAAATTGATTTGAATTGATTTAATAAAATATTACAAACCATTGATTTAGGAAATTGATAAATTGACAAATTGAATAATAGTGGCCCATAGTCTAGGTGACCATTTTAGGATGCATACCCTAACAAGCCTACATTCCTAGAGAACTTCATTAGTTACAAGCATATATTGTTGACTTAATTAGTTACAAACATATATTGTGGACTTCGTTAGTTAAATAGCTTGCCTACTTTTATATTCAATGATATTGCTCCACATAGATAAATAACAATTTCATATTGGTTACTCTACAAAATAATTGAATGTAGGGTGCCCTATAGTTTCATGAATAGGATGGTTGGCTTGTGGATAAAATTAATGAGAAGGTTGGATGGTATAAAAGAAATTAGAATATTGGAATATGCATGATCAACAATTCAAAAAGGCCCTCCATTGAGATTCAGAAAGGTTGTATTTCTAGGTTGCATTGTGGTTTAGAAAGGCTACATTTCAGGGCTCAAAGATGGAAAATATAAACCAATACAGAAGGGCTTAACTACATACCAAAGAATGGATTTCGGATTCAACCTTTTAAAACAAATCAAATTACAACCAAAACATGTGCTAATATAGCCAATGAATGAATATACCAAAAACCTTGACAAGTCATTCGTTGATAAGATAATTTCCACAACAAGTCAAATTGTGATATTGCTATCAGGATTTAACTGTGTGATTGAAATCACAAGTTAAATCCTAATAGAAATATCATATGTCATTCACATTTTAAAAGTTGTTCCCAAAATTATGAGATTAGGAACCATGGAAAGGATTCGAATAATATACTATTTGGCCATAACATCATGGTTGGGATTTGTTCTTAAAAAATTCCCCACGTTCATCCCCAAAATCATAATCTTTTTCAAAGAAAAATAAAATAATTATTTCTTAAAAAAGAAAGATAAGGTAAGAGAACCCATGGTTAAGCCTTCAATTTCACTCTCTTCTTTCTTTCGGTCTCCCTCCTTTCAAATTTCAAACTTGAAATTCTTCTAAAGTAAATTGCATCTTCTCAAAGCACTTCATTATAATGAATATTATGCCTAGCATTATGGAATTTGAGGACAAATGAGGATGTTTTTAATATAATATAAAATTTGTGTAATGAATTTAAATGCAGATTAATGAAAAGATGGCCTTTCTGGTTGAATGAGCCAAACCAAGCATGGGACCCAACCTAACTCAATTGGTCTCATTAAGTATAGATGAGCTATATTCATTTGCTTGTGGGATAAGCTCATTCAGAGATATAAGCCACCAAGGTTGGAGTGAGAATCTTTAACCAATCAATCCAGTTCAACTATCTAATATAATACCAATATTATTAGGCATGCTCCTAGGGTTAAAATGATGTAGATAATAGAGGGTGAACTTGTTCTTGTGGCAATAAATGCACTGAGAAATAGCTTCATTCTACACAGAGGATCATGCTCTTTAAATACATGCTCAACAATGAGATGTGCAATTCAAATAGCTATCACTGATGGCATTATATTTGGAGTTATTAATTTTGTCCTCTTTGCCACTTACGGTTTCAGCTTTTTGGTGGGAGTTGAATTGGTTATCCACAGATTGAACACAAAACAAATTGAATTAGTTTTTAAGGTTTTATTAGTATTAATATAAAACAATTAATACTTGTAGTATAAATACAACCCTAGACAATGGTTGAATTACAAAAAAATTGTGGAACTTTCAAGAAAATTGCAATGCAACAAAATGAAAGCAATAACACTTGGATATATAGGGATAACTGTATTGTGCACAAGCAAGGCTATAGACTAGAGAAATAGAAATAAGTACAACATGTGTTCCTTGTCTCATAATGATCACAATAAAAGGTTCCTAATAGAGTAAGGAGGGTTATTTGTGTAATTAAAAATGTACAATATATCAACAACTCTACAAATGTATCAAGAACTCTACAAAGTACAAGAAATATATACAATAACTCTCCAAACATGCTAACAAAATAAACTCATTCATTCATACATCTTTAAAAACCATAGAAATGATTAAAAAGTCACACATCTTCTATTGATTTAGAAAAAAATGATAAAAAATATTTGAAAATATATATTCTACAACAAAATGTAATATTCCAACTAGAACTAAGCTCAAGATCTATAGTCTTTCCACATCCTTTCAGCTATTTCACCTCGAAAGTTTCCCCAATCACATCTATCTTGCTAAGTCATCCCATATGTCTCAAGTATGTTGGTATATTTATCCCATCATGCTCATCCTCTTCAATTTCAATTTCAAAAGGAATGCCATTTGATAATGTAATGAAGTTGTGTAATATACAACACAGTAAGACAATATTAGTTTGTGCCATGATTTGGTAAGATGTCACATGCCTCAAGATAGGAAAATGTTTCTTTAGAATGCCAAATGTACACTCTATTGTATATCAAATAGAGGATTTTTGGTGACTAAATAACTCTCATGGAGAGTTAATTGAACTTTCTCTACAAATTTCCTTTAGATGGTAGCATGTGAACTGGTAAGGGACAAGAAATCTAGGTACATTTGGATATCCCGCATCAACCAAATAAAATTTACCTATAGAAATGCACAAAAGCTTAATTTTTATAGCCTTGACATGTATCTTATAATTACATTATATTATAACCTTAATAAGTTGATTCCACATACCAGAATGAACAACCAGTGGATCTGATATCGATAGAGCAGAAGCAAGAACATGACTATCTATTGTAGACCCTTACCAACCAACAAGAATGTATTGGAATGTGTAATCAAAGGAACACACACCTATAACAATTTGTGACAAGTTGTCTTTTCTATTATGATATTTAGCTTGTATGTCCACATCAATAGTAACTAGTATATGGGTTCCATCTATAGCTCCAATGCAATCCTATAAATTATAATTTTGTAGTCAAATTTCTATTACTATAATTTATAATTAACATAATAAATATACAAATAAGAGAGTTACCTTGAAGTAGGGATCAAAATGATCCTTCCCAAGAATTTTAGGAGGATTATTAGGGGCAACAGGCAACCTATAGTCAGCATGGAGCACCAAAATAGCCCTCAAGACCTTGTGGAAGTATCTGCTAACTGTCCCTCCTGAGTGACCAAAATTATGAGTAATCTTACAATTCCTCAAATTTTGCCCAAGGGTATGGAGAAACATCACTAGTTGCTCTTCTAATGTGATGTCACAAGAATCTCCAATGCTTCCTTTTTGTCTAAGAATAGTGGATAGATGAAAGAAGGTTGTTCTAGTCATGCAAAGTTGGTCATGACAATCAGTCTCATTTGAATGAATAATACTCTTATAAAATTGGATTTCATTTCTTCTACACTTATGGCTCTCTCTTCTAGCTTCTTGTGTAGATGCTGCAATGGATATTGCAAGGGTGACAAGAGAAACTATAAGAGAAAGCATGATTCTAGTCCTCCTATCAATGAGACCATAAGTCCTTGGATCATTATCAAGATCCATCAATGACCAATATAAAAAAAAAAAAACAAAGCTAATGATAATAGAATCTAAAACAAAAATCAGTTTTGCAAAAATGAGTGTCAAAATCATTCATTTGACATTTTTTAGAATGAGTGTCCTAGTCTTACCAACTACAAGTGTAATGTCAAACAATGAGTTTCAAGAAAATAGTAGATGAAGAAATGACAATTAAAGCAAGTCTAAAATGCTATTAATATCACAATCTCAAGTTGGTCAAATTCTCTAGGCTACAACAATAATCTACATCTATATTAAGAGCAAGTGATTCAATTATATGTAGCCACAAATGATAGTAATGAAATGCCAATAGTATATAGTATATATATAGGCTATGCAATAAAAGATGCATATTATCAAAAAGGTAGACTAACTATAAATTTTTGGTTCGAGGTACAATAAATAACGACATACCCATCAACCCCATTTTGGGACCACAAATCCTAATGCAAACACAATTCATTAACATATTCAATTACTATTATGTATCAATAATTATAGATTGATCATTCACCACTTGATTACCTTAAGTTGGTAATGTTATTTCCATATATGGAATTTAGATGATATGGGCTAGTTTTTTTTTTATAGTTTCTTGATATCAATGTTCAACTGGTGTTTGAATTATCCACTGTAGTATATAGATTATGATTTAGAGTGCTTTCTTATTAAATTTATTATAGAGGTTGACTAGTTTTTCCTTTTTCCTTTGTTAATATAGGTTAGAATTTATTACTCCCTACCTCTATTTCAAGGAACTAATTCTTGCCAAATAAGATGGATTAAACACTCCATTGTGTGTAGTTACAAACTCAAAAATACATTTTAGGTCCAATTCAGAGGCATAAGAGCATGGTACAAACAAAGAGAAAGATGACCAAGAAAAGAGAGAGGCTAGGGTTCTTATCAACATGGTCATAGTTTGAGTGATTCAACATAAGATTTTATAAGGAAATTTGGAATTTCTTGAGACTAGTTTGACCCTTGTTTTGTGATGGGAACACTTGTGAGGACTATGGCACCTAGCTCTAGTATCCAACCATTTTAAGCTAGATATGTTGACAATAGTTCTAACATTTAACATATTGATTGAGATGTTGATTATCTAATATAGTATGTCTCACTAATGTGATCATTTTGTTCCACTACATGGATCGCCCAACACAAAAAATAATGTTGGGAAGTTAAATTCATGGATTCTCTCATCAATTGGTGTAAAATCTTGTTATTTCTATAACTCCACTTGTGCTCTTGTAATAACATGTCAAGAATAACATTAGCAGTTGAGATGCTTTCTAGTTGGCATGGAGCCTTTTTTTTTTTTTAATACTGATAGTGTTTTCCTTACTTATATTTGAAGGTTTTCTACATGAATTGATAGGATCCTGAGTTGGGTACTTCATCATCCCTCAAACTCAGTGGCATCATATCCCTAGCTTGAATTTCTCTCAAATGCTCTATCTCTTCACTTATACTTTACCATGAGTATGAGCATAGGATCATATCCTCATTGAAGTGGGGTTAAGTTTGTGGTTTTATATTTTACTCCTTTATTCGATGAGTCTAATTTCACTCTCCTAGCTCTTTTTTAGTTTCCCATCCCTCTTAGAATTTTTTGGACATTCCATAGCCTTAAATGAATATTCAAGAATGAGTTTGTCTTATTTAAAATCTTCACTCACTCATATTTGAGCTCTCATTTTAGTTATCATTTGTCGTATATCATTTCAAGCTTATATGGGTTACTATCCTATTCTAAATTTTAATAACTTAATACCCACTTATATGTCGTCAATCCTTATAAAAAAAAAAATTTAAAATTTGTGCCCTATTATCTTGCTTCCCTAAAAATCAAGGTCATTTTTTTTGAAACCATATACCTTAATCATATAGTCTAATGTTTTTTGGCCATAATTTTGAGAGTAACATGTTGACTTTAACATTATCAAATGTAGCCTTGACAAAGGGATATGACAATTGTAAGTCAACCAAAAAAATGCTAAGGTTCATTTATCATCTCATCTCATCCATCAATTTCATCTCAAGAGAAAGTATTCTTGCTCAAGTGCATATCTAAGTTCAAGGAAGCACCAAGATACAAAAAGGTTGTCTCCAATTATGTTTCCATGATGCATTTTGTTATGATTCTTCATGATATTATATCAACACTTTAGGGTTTTATCCTAAGAGCTTCACATCATGAATCAATGGAATAACAATTTATATTCAAGCATTTGATTTCTTTCCAATCTAGTCAGTCAACAAACATATGAAACAATAGCATTAATACAAACGCATGAATTCATATTATTTTTTAGTCAAAGGAATTACATATCACAAAAAATCATTAATATAAGAATAATTATTCTTTCATAATCTAAGTCCATTGTTTTTGAGCAATCACATCAAGTAATAATGTGCACACATGTAATAATCCAATAATAAACCACATAAGATAAATGTCCAATAATCTCATGCAATCAATTGAGTTATAAATATAAGCCAAAGGTCAAGATGTGACTAAGCATAAAAAAAAAGAGAAACAATAGGACCTAAATCCTACAAGAATTCTAATAGTAGATGATATTTTGAAGTTTCTATATCATCAAAGTAGGTCTTTCATATTCTAATAAAAATAATAGGTTTGTATCTAGTGGAATAACAGGTTTCTATCATTTCTACCTCAAATTGAAAACCTAGTGGTATTCCACAAAATAATTAAGACAACATACTAGCATATCCAACATTTATCTACATGTCTTTATGTTTTCATGAGACATATTATTCTCCATAAGTCTTGGATGGAGTTAAACTAATCATATCATATTTATAAGGATTTGTCATTAGCATAATTTTGGAATACAAATCATCATAGTGCCATCCATAGAACAAAGAATCTCTAACTCTGAATTTAAACCCATATATTACACAACATTAAATTGTATAAGAATTTTCATAGATATTTAAAGTGCACAATAATAAAGTTTGAGATTACTATTCTTAACCACTTTGAATAGTTAACAACCTACAAAATAATCTCAATCAATGACCACTTGCAAACCCATGAAAATGGATTAGAAAAAGCACACATCATAAATATGTAGGTCTGCTTTTTATACAAAACATAGCCAGAGCATGAGGTAACAAATCCTTGAGATTTAATGCTTGTCACTCCAGTAAAAATCCCAATGATGTTCTAATATTTCCAAATTATGAAAAAATGTTAATATTTCCAACATTTTAATTTGCAAGTCATTTATGTTTTCACAACTCATCCTCCACAAGTCTTAGGTGAAATTAGAATAAACATCTTGCATTTGGAAGGATGTGTCCTCAAAATATTTTTAGATTTAGGAAATTTTAGCACAATCATCCACACAATTAAAAACCCATTAAATCAATTATGTACCATGTTTTTATGCCTCTTAACTGGACTTGAAACTTATTTTTGAGTTTTTACCTATACACAAGAGCTTTCGTTCCAATGCAATGTATCCTTTGTCATCGGTTGAAACATTATTTTCCCTTGCCATGAATGGAAACCCTAGATTGAGAAGATGGATTTTTACTACACACTTTGTCTATACATTCACATTTGTTAAAATATCATCCTCAATCTATGTTTTGAAATTGAAAAAATGAAAAACATCACAATTAAACAAATTAGCAAATTTTCTTTGGGGGCTTCTTAAACGAGGAGGTCAAAAAACTAGTTTCAATAGTCTTATATCAAAAACCCTCATTTTCATAACCCAATGGGTAATATTAGTCAAAATAGAAAGATACATATTGAATGTGGAAAAATCTTCAGTAGACAAGAAATTGTACAAAATGTGTGGGAAAAGTAGTGAGGACATACCTACAAAGAACATCGATAGAAAAAGCTCAGACTAGAATAAAAAAATACTATATTAACAATGCTAAGAAACAAAACAAAAAAGTAGTAATGATACCTATAAAAATGTAGTGTGTCTAGCAACACAAGAAAAGTCCTACCAAAAAATACAAAACCCAAAATTCATTAGATGCAAAAAGTACAAAATCCAAGAAATTGTGAAAGGGCTTCGATTCATATCAAGAAAAGATTGGTACCTACTAAACCCAAGGGCATACAAGGAAAAGTTGGAGAAATATAACCAACATAAAAATTCTTTCTTGGTTCTCTCAAATGCTTGATTGGAATAGATGGAAAATCATTGCATCGAGTGGCAAAATAAAATGGGAGTCAAACTCATAGACCCGAAAAGAAATTAAATTTGTTTTACTAAAAAGTGGAATAAGAATAGGCTATTATTATTCCAACTTTTTTAAGGAAATCTTCTATGCCTATTTTATGGTACAATGAGGAGAGGAGGATTCTAATTCTAATTTTATTTTTTGCACACAAACATTAAATTGGCAAATTCTAGTATATAACTTTTCCTATTTAGCTCCAATTCTTGCAACCAAATGGAACCTTAGTGTCTACCTAATTGGCTTTGGCCAATAGGTCCTTGACCAAATCCACTATGGTACCCTTTCTCATGTCCTTGGCTGGCATACTGTCATCTTCTTGGCTTCCTTCCTTGTCTAAAATAAACCAAACTGAAAGTAGGCTCTAATACCACTCTGATGTAGAAGGCATAGGGTCCTATCAAAATACACAATCCTAATTAAGGTTTTAACCTTGAATCATCCAATGATTCTTATTTATTTTCTTTCCACCAATCCAAGCCTCCAAGACTCCTTCTCCAACTTTCCTCCTAGGTATAGTTGGTCTGGTCTAGACTAAATCCCCCTTCTAGGCACAGTCCCACTAGTCCTACTCTTCCCTATAACCCTAAACCTCACTTAGGATCTTGTATTTACACTACCTTGGAGTCTATTTATGATGTGGATAGCCTCCACAACCTTCCTAACTTTATTCAACACTTCTTGTTACAACCAAACCCAAAAAAAACTCAATTTCTTCACATAGGCCTAATTAGACCTAAAGTCTACTAGGTCTAGTAACCCCATTTTTCTTCCATTCTCCAAATTATTCCAAAAAAAACCTAAAAAAACTTAGGATTCTAGTATCTATCTTGTAGCACACCAAGATTCTATATTTTTAGAGCTTCAAGACACCCATAACCCTATTTTCTATTAAGCCCTAGTTTCTAGCCCTTGTTTTAGGCCTTGAGTCCAATTAGCAATCAAAATTCTCCCAAGATCTTAAAACCTCACATAAAACTTCCATTCCACTTGCATATTCAATCTAACATCCTAGGGCTTCTAGGAACTCTATCTATTAGACCTAGCATGATCATGGGTGTGCTCTACAACATCTTTTACAAAACTATCTGGGCTCACATACTCCTAGCAGTCAACTTAAGGCATCATCTCATGGATTAGAAACTAAAAATTAAAGTGAAAAACAAAGAAAAAATATTATGTATATAATATAACCTGTCACCCCACCTAGTTTCATGCATTTTCCACTATGGGTGATTAGGTTAGAGGCATTTTTGTACAAATTATAACCCTGTGAAGACAATGTTTAGGCCAGTCAACAAGAAAGCAATGTAACTCAAGAATCTAATAGATTCAATGCAAAATTGAATATGGAAAAGAACCAAAAAAGAATAATCTATCAAAAAAATAAAATTATTCTATTGTGTCAATCTATATATTGTCATACTACAACATAAAACCATGTAAAACTCTACAAAAATATCTGTATAGTAGTCCCACAAATGCATAAACTGATGGTATTTCTTCCAATCCTTCAAAATATGATCTACCATCCTCATATACTCAAGAATGGGAAGTTACAACCTCCAAATATACTAAATGCAATTTCTTGAAAAAATTACAAAAGTTGCTCAAGCAAGTTTTGAGAAACTTTTGCTCTTTGGCCCTTTTGGTCAAATGGGTTCACCTAGAACCATTCAAGGACCATAGATAAGACACTAGGACCTATTTAGACCATAAAGTCACTTAATTTCCCATCCCTAATCTTATTTTACCTATAAAGCAACTTTTAGCTTAATGAGTAACTTTGAGCAACTAAGACCTAATGAGAAACTTGGCTCTTACATTTGGATGAGTTGCACTCCAAGGATTCTTGGAGATTATTTAATACATTCACACACCTAACTAACCTTTAATCACACCAAAAATCAAAATTACTTTGGTACCCTTCAAGACACTCTAGTTTGGGGTAGTTTTGAATGTTCTAGGCTATCTATTGATGAAATAGTGATGTTACTAGGGTTCACTTGCCCATCCATAGCTAACAACATTGAAAAAATAATGCCATGATGAAAGGTTCAAAAGTTACATAGTGGTCCACCAATTCACAAAAGAACACTATGTGCTAGATTTTCTATTGTAAACATCAATATCATTGTCCTATAGCATCTAATAGTTCATTGATAGGCCTCACAAGCTTTGAGATTTGACCCTTAGAAGATCATTTCCTTAAGCCGCCTTGGAGACACTCTGGTTTAGGATGGTTGGAAACATTCTAGGCTCTCCATGGAAAAAATAGTGGTTTCACTAGGTTTCACCCACCCATATAGAGCTAACAACATTGATGGAATGATGCCACAATGAATAGTTCAAAAGTTTCACAGTGGTGCACCAATTCACTAAAGAACACTACGAGATTTGGCATAAACTGAGATTGTTGTTCCAATTTCAAATGAAATTGAATCTCCTAGAACTAAGAGAGGTTATTTTAGACATCAATATCATGGTATTTTTGAATCTTTTTTTTTTTTTTGATAGGCCTCATGAGCTATAAGTTACAACCCTTGAAAGTTTGTTGCCCAAATATGTTTAGGGCACCTTAGAGATGCTTTGGTTTGGGGTGGTCACGAAGGTTCTAGGATCTCCATGGATGAAATAATGGTGTCACTAGGGTTCACTTTCCCATCTAGAGTTAATGAAACTAACAAAATGATTCCATAATGAATGGTTTTAAAACTACATAGTTGTGCATTAATTCACTGAAGAACACTATGAGATTTGGCATCAACCGTGATTGTTGTGTCAATTTCAAACAAAATTGAATATCATGGAACTAAGAGAGGTTATTGCAAAAATTGATATTATAGTGATGTAGCATTTGATATTTTTTCAATAGGTGTCATGAGCTCCAATTTATGACCCTTGGAAGATTGTTTCCCGAATGTGATAGGGAACCTTGGAGATGCTCTAATTCAAGGTGGCCACAAACATTCTAGACTCTTAGTGGAAAAAATAGTGGTATCACTATGGTTAAATTGTCTATCTAGAGCTAATAACACTAATGAAATGATGCTAGGACAAAATTTTTGAAATTTTTTTAGTGGTGCACCAACTTACTAAGGAACACTTTGAGATTTGACATTGAGCGAGATCGATGTGTCAATTACAAATGAAATTTAATCTCCTATAACTAAGAGAGGTTATTGTAGAAATTGATATCATGGTCCTATAACATCTCATAACCTATCAATAGGCCTCATGAGCTCTGAGTTATGACCCTTAGAGGATTTCTACCCAAATGTGCTTAGGGAACCTTAGAGATGCTCTAGTTTGGGGTGGTCACGAAAGTTTCTAGGCTGTCTATGGACAAAAAAGTGGTATCACTAGGGTTCACTCACCCATCCAAAGGTAACAACACTGACAAAATGAGGCTATGACCATCCTTTAGGGTCAATTGAATTTTTTTTTACAATGATTGCAATTTGTGACGCTATTATGTAAATTCCACTTTGAACATTATAAACATGATCAACATTAATTAGATGAACTAAAAGTATGATTTTTATGCTCCCTCCATGTTATTTAATTACTTTGACTACTTTGACCACTTTGAACAAATTTTGACCAATACAAACTAATAGGCTAAATGGTTGCTTAGATGTCCATAAGAATTTACCATTAATCTATTATATAAGAACACAAATTAGTGAATCTTATCAAAATATATAATAAATCAATGAGTTCATATTTGTAATATTTCACAAGTTTCATCATAATTACAACTGAATGATACAAATATGAATATATCTTTGTCATACAAAGTAATGTATATGGAACAAAAGGTACGCAATATACATCATTGTGCATACTAAAGTCCTTGTGTATATTATTGATACAACCATATTATATATGCAACTACCAAAAATACTGGAGACTAAATTATCACACAATTGTCTTCATTTCACTCCTTAAAATGTTTCTATCTTCATGCACTGTTACAATTGAAGACACAATTCAATATCATACTAAATATCAATGTTATAGGCATTTAATATAAAGTAAAAGTATACACATTTAATTAACATATGAAACTAAAGTTAAAGAATATAATGAACATATGAAACCTTGTTATGAGTTATTACCTAGTGAAATGTTCGTAAAGAGTCATCTCTCTGCTTGAGGGCTCCAATAGGGCTTCATGATTAATATTAGTAATAGTAAAAATTTCTTTAATATTTGGTCTTCCTTGATGCTTCACCAACTTTACATTTTTTTCCATAATAACATGTGAATATATGAGAATAGTTTTGTACTTCTCATAGTCTTTAAATGTGGAATTTGCATTCCTTCTAAGCATGTATGTCCACATGCATGTTCCAACAACAACAACTAAACCAGTAGGATATGTGAATCCATCATCATATGTAATTGGTTGTGCAAGCTTTTTTTTACCTCTTACATAATGTGCTAACCAATAATTTGATTTCTCATAATTCTCCTATGGTGAAACCAATGCAAAGACCTATCCTAGGTGAAGAAGATTT
Source organism: Cupressus sempervirens (assembly GCA_028749045.1). Lineage (NCBI taxonomy): Eukaryota > Viridiplantae > Streptophyta > Pinopsida > Cupressales > Cupressaceae > Cupressus > Cupressus sempervirens. Next base: position 390,382,961 of record CM053783.1, read on the forward strand.
CATAGATGGTTATGCTCAACTAAAATTTCCATGTCATCATTTTTGATAGAGGGAATGTGAGACCATGGAGTAAGTTAATGTGGATCCCATGTATCCACCCACTCACTTAGCTCATAGTGATCCCAATCACACTAAAAATAACTAGGACAAAAGAAAGCTAGTTGTCACATCCAAATGGTCCATGTACTACAATCAGAGCTAAGGAATGAATGTATATTTGAAGAATCTCTCACTATAGAATAATCCAATCTATCATCTTAGGATCCCTCCTCAACCAACCAAATGAACATGTGCATTACTGAATCAAGAGCCCCCCTTATGATAATACATATGTACACCAATCAACTACGATACGAGTATCAAGAAGTTCTATTTCTAAAATCTTCATTTTATCCTTCGCTAGAACTCTCTTCACACATGCCCCCACTCCATCACATTCCCCTCTCCCATGCTTGAACTTATAAAATCTCCAATTATGAGGTACACCCTATCTACATGACTTCTACAAAACCAATAAAACATGTCAACATTCTTGAATTGACCTGTGCAATTATCTGGCCAAATGAGATATCTATCCATAGTAATATCATATTCTTGCAAGAACTCAAAATAATTATAAAAAAAATGTTGGAAAAACTTATGAGACTGATATCTATCATCACATATATAAAAGTGGTACTCTCTGATTATCTTCTAGTTATCTTCCACAATATCAAGGGCATATCTATATGTTATATGGACAAAAATCGTAATCTGAATGGAGCTTTAATATTGAGATTGTGTCTCATTTTGGGGTTGTAATGTGTAGTTCTCTACAAAGTCAAAAAAGTTTATATTAATTCGAAAGGGGAAAGTGTCTTACACATTCTAGATTGTTGATCCAACCACTAAGACCTATGAATCTACCTTGCATAATTGTAAAAAAAGGTTTTTTTTTAAAAATATGAAATAAAATCAAACACACACATTTTTTTTCATCCATCTCACATCTAGATCCTTCACCTCCACTCTTCAATGTGCATTTCACTATTCATTAACCTTTTTTGAAACTATTATCTTTCCAAGAAATTCTTTGCACCCATCATGGAAACATGCCAAAAAAATTTATAAATCACCATATTAAGAATTGATCTAGTAATGATCATGATGATTTTTGAAGGCAACTAGCACTACACATCTCCAAAATTTCATTGGTATGAAAATTTGAATGCATGATGCATAATACTTTATGGTGCATAGAAAACTCCACATGATATTTACAACAACATTTATTTCGAATCTTAAGTGGCACACAATAAAATGGATTAATTGATTCAAAAGTACTTTGTGATATATACAATGTTGGATTCATCTCACAAAACTATTTGAACAACATTGTTTGACTTACCTCCAAATAATTTTTTAGATGCAGGGTATGATCTTTATGCCAATTCTAAACTTCAAAACATCCTTCAAATTTGGGGACACTCTTGAGCTAGAATGCCAAAATTGTGCAATTTGTTCCTTCACATTATGTGGTAGTTTCTTATCAGAATGTGGAAGTCTCCCACAATAAGCCCATGTATCATTTTCAAGAAGATCATTAAGTCTCTCTCTTCATCCAAGTGCTCTACTCAAAGTCACATGACTTATGTTGAAGTTGATGCAAGTTTGGCTAATAATTATCCCTTTCTCAAATGATTACTTACCATGGAAGTTGTAATAGCCTTATGAGTAGTTATCATGTCCTTTTCCCTACTTTTGTTTCCTATGCTATTGAGAGCACTAAAACAATTCTTCACAATAATGGAATTTCTCTCCATTTTCTTGTTGACACAAATTTTTCATTTGAATAGAATAGGTCTTAACTTTTGCATCCTTAAAAATTGCACAAAACATTAGCATTGCTCCACCAATTTCTTGTTGCCAAAAAAATGTTCATATAGTTTTGAAGTCCACAACCAAACTATTCTATGTGATCTCTTCCCTTCCAATGTGCTCAAAATAGTTTCATCAATCTTTATGAGCCACTTTAGTGTTCTACCAGGTTTAGGGTTAGATGTTTGTCTCTCTTCATTACAAGGAGCCTCATTTCAATTATAACGTGGAGGTATGTAAGGTTCATTTGCAAAATTATAATTATTATTCTCAATTATTATATTTTCCCTTTCAAGATCTACATTTTTCTCTTTGATTAGTACATTTCCATTCACAACATTAACTTGATTCATATTATCAAACTCAACATCATCTTGACTTGAAACTACTATTACTAGCTTGATCTCATTCACCCTTATGTACCTTTTCTCTTTTTACAATGGTTTTCCCTATCTTTTTCCCTATATTCTTCAATTCCTTCATTAATCATCTTCCTCTTCCATTTAGACTTTCACCTACTACTACTCCCTATTGTATCAATAATTCCAGGACACCAAATCAACTAATTTGGCCACTTTCTAAATGTCTGGGCCCCAAATTTTTTCTTTTCCCAACAAAACTCTCAAATGCTATGAATTTTTATTTTATTTTTGAATGTCTCCAGTAAGGGGACCATAGTCATTTTTAAAAGAAGTTCACTAGTAAAATATTAGATACATGATAATCTCACACCTAAATATGTAAAAGAATCACATGGAAAATGGAGGGTGTGGATTAAAAGTTGAGGAGGGGTCTTGATTATCTCCTCAATGATCCATGTGATTCTAAGTTGCTGATATTGTGGTGACTAATCATTTAGTGGGGATTGATGTTGTGGCCCTAACATTATAAAAACCCTAAAATGGTCAATTTTAGAGGTTTTCCTAAACATTGTTATAAGCATATGAGATGCATAATGCATTGTAATGTTGGTCAATGTTATTGCTAGATAATAGAAAGGTTAAAGGCTATGTAAGTGGATGCAACCCAAGTTTTGGGTGAACCATGTTAAATTTGTGTGTTATCTATGTTCTTTGTGTTTTCATCTATTGTTTCTACATGTAATTGTTTATTCTTCTATTGTTTCTGCATATAATTGTTTATTCTTATAGTGTTTTGGATCTGTCAAACCCTAACAATTGGTATCAAAGCAAGGTTTATTGTTGTAGATTGATAGGACTTTCAGATTTGAGTGGGAGTTGTGGAGGATTCCAAATTCAACATTGAAAAATTCAATGGCCAAAATTTCTAGTTATGGAAAATGTAGATGGAAGATTACCTGTATGAAAAGGATCTGTGGAAGCCATTAGAAGGAAAATTGAAGAAACATGGAACCATCATAGATGAAGATTGGGAGATCTTGGATAAGAAGGCACTGGGATCTATTCAACTATGCCTTACACCATCTACAATGTTCAACATATCAAAGGAAAAAATGATAGTAGAGTTGATGGAGAAATTGGCTACATTTTATGAGAAACCCTCAACTTCAAATAAGGTATTTGTTATGAAGCATTTGTTTAATATGAAAATGGGTGACAGATGGTCTATAGTGAATCATTTAAATAAATTTAACAAAGTTACCAGTTAGTTGTCATCCATACAAATGTTATTCGATGAAGAGGTTAGGTCTCTCTTAATCTTGTGTTCTTTGCTAGAAAGTTGGAATAGCTTGGTTATGGATGTAACTAACTATGTCTCTGGTTCAAATACTTTGAAATTTGGTGAAGTTTTTGGTGTTATCCTAAGTGAGGAAATGTGATGGAGCATAGATGAAACTTCATCCTCATTAGGTTCAAATTTAAATGTGGAGAATAGAGGAAGAAGAAGGGAAAAAGGAAAAGGGCTTTCACATGACAAGTCACAAGGGAAGTCAAAGAAAGGGTGTTCTTAATGTAAAGGAAAGAAAGATTGTTGGTACTATGGAAAGCCTAATCACCTAAAGAAAGATTGTTGGTCTTGAGAAAAAAAAAGGAGAGAAAAATGAAGATGACAGTAAGGAAGCTAATCTTGCAAGTAATACTTTACAAGATGCTTTAATCTTATGTTTGGATAATGTTAATGATTCCTAGGTAATAGATTCTAGAGCTTCATTCCATGCTACACCCCATAGAAAATATTTTCAAGATTATATTCAAAGTGATTTTGGATAGGTATATTTGAGTGATGATGAGCCCTATCCCATTGTTGGGAAAGGAAAAATAAAGATAAGTTTCCAAATAGAAACGACTAGATACTATAGGAGGTAATTCATGTCCCTAATTTAAGAAGAAACTTTTTTTTTTTTGGATAAGTTGGTAGTGAATGATTCATATTCATGTTTTCAGATAATATCTAGAAGGTCACTAAAGATTTATTAGTAGTAGCTAAAGGTACGAAGGTGGGAACATGATATCTATGTGCTAGTAACACTTTTTCTACCTTAGTTGGTATTGATAAAGTTAATGCAGGTAAATCTACTATAGATGTTGCAAGAACAAATTAAAAAATGTGGTGCCATAGGCTTGGGAGCATGAGTGAGAAAGGGATGAAAATACTTCACCCTAAAAATCTATTGCCAAGAGTAAAAAAATATTGATTTAGAGTTCTGTGAAAATTGTGTTTATAACAAATAGAAAAGAGTCATATTTCTTAGAGTTGGGAAAGAAAAGAAGAGTGAGAAGTTAGAGCTAGTGCATTTAGATGTATGGGAACTAGCTATGGTATAATCTCTTGGTAGCTCTCATTATTATGTTATTTTAATAGACGATTCAACCAATAAAACATGGGTGTGTTCCTTGAAACATAAATTTGATGTTTTTGAACCATTTAAGAAATGTAAATGTTTGGTTGAGAATGAGAGAGGAAAGAAGTTGAAGTGTCTAAGATCTGATAATGGAGGTGAGTATTGCAGCATATACTTTTAATATTACTATTTTATTAATGGAATTTGAAGGCAAAAGATAGTTCTAGGAACTGCACATGAAAATGGGATGTCAAAAAGAATGAATAGGACAATCATGGAACATGCAAGGAGCATTAGTTTGTATGCTAGTCTGCCTCATCATTTCTAGGAAAATTTTGCAAACACTATTGTTTATTTGATAATTAGAGGACATTTAGCCCCTTTGGATGGTGGTATTCTAGAGGAAGCATAAATTTGGAAAAAGGTAAATTATTCATTTCTGAAAACTTTTGGTTGTGAAGCTTTTGTCCATGTTGATAAAGAAAATAGAACCAAGCTTGATGCTAAATCTATAAGATGTACCTTCATTGGATATATATTAGGTGACTATGGTTAGCACTTATGGGATTTTGAAAATCTTGAAATAATCAAAAGTAGAGATGTCCTATTCAATGAGAAGGTCATGTATAAAGAACAATTGTAGGAAAAGAAGCATAAACTATTCAAACAAGAATATGTGGTGTTGGATGAGACTCCTAAAATTGAAAAGCCACTGGTACTTGGTGCTCAATAAGAATAGGTTATCCCACAAACTCCTATAAGTGTTATACATTCTACAAGGTCAAATAGACCTCTTGAAAGGTTTTCTCTTTCTTTGTATTCCATTTTATTGACTAATTCTGGTGAACCAAAAGAATATGAAGAAGCAATGCAGGTGGATGCCAAATAATAATCAAAGCTGGGCATGAAAGAGGAGATGGACTCCTTTTTTAAAAATAAGACTTGTGACTTAGCCCCTCTACCTAAAGGAAAAAGATTCTTGCCTAACAAATAAGTTTATAGGCTAAAGGAGGAAAATGGAGGAAAGAAAAGGTATAAGGCCAAACTTGTTGTAAATGGTTTTGCATAGAAAAAGGGTATATATTTTGATGAAATATTCTCCCCTATTGTAAAAATGACTTCAATTAGAACTATACTAAATATTGTGGTTCCAGATGACTTGCATCTTAAACAACTAGATGTCAAGACTACTTTTCTCCATGCAGATTTGGAGGAAGAAATTTTCATGCAGCAACTAGAGGGATATGAGGTCAAGGGTAAGGATAATTTGGTGTGTAGGTTAAAGAAAATTTTGTATGGCCTAAAGCAGGCACCTTGACAATGCTATTCAAAATTTGATAGTTTCATGGCTGAACAAGAGCACCATAGATGTCATTTGGATCACTATGTATATTTTAAGAGATTGGATAGTGGGAGTTACATTATCCTATTACTCTATGTTGATGACATGTGTGTTGATAGGTCTAATATGCAACAAATAAATGAATTAAACATAAATTAGAAATGTCACTTGCTATGAAGGATTTGGGTGCTGCTAAGAAAATCCTTGTTATGGGGATTGCATAGGTTAGGAAAAATAAAACCTTAAATTTGTCCCAAAGTGAGTATATAAAAAAGGTGTTGAAAACATTTAATATGCAAGATGCAAAAGAAATTAGTACACCTTTGGCTGGTGATTTCAAATTGACTAAGGAAATGTGCCCAAAGTAACATGAAGAGGTAGATAAAATGTCTAACATCTCATATTCATGAGTAGTTTGCAGTCTGATGTATGCACATGGCCAGATATTTCTCATGCAATGGGAGTTGTTAGTGGGTATATGAGAAATATGGGTATGGAACATTGGAATGTTGTCAAATGGATTCTTTGATATTTGAAAGGTACTACTAAAAAGGCATTATGTTTCACAGGATCCAATTTTTCTCTGAGTGGGTTAGTTGACTCTGATTTGGCAGGAGATCTTGATACAAGGAGGAATACTATAAGGTCTATTTTCATTGTAGGGGGTATTTTAGTTAGTTGGATTTCCATATTGTACATACTATGGAAGCTAGAAAGAAGATGATTTGGTTACAATATTTTTTGGAGGAATTAGGTCAAAAGTGGGAAGATCACCCTTTGTACAGTGATAACTAGAGTTCCATTCATCTTGCAAAGAATTTTTTTTGTCATTCAAGGACAAAGCACATACGTTTCAGGTACCATTTTATAAGGTCTATTTTAGAGGATGGCAAAATTGTGGCTTGAAAATATTCACACAAGTGAAAATCCTATAGACATGTTCCTAAAGGCAGTCCCCAAGGAGAAGTTGGTTTCTTGCTCAGCTTCTATTGGGCATCTTGAGTGATGATCATGGAGGTACTACATAACAAATTATTTTATCTAGTGGGAGTTGCATGTACTACATTATCAACTGGTTTCAATCTTCAAGTGGGAGATTTTTTCGTGTGGAGCCTAATTAGTCTCCAAGTGGGAGATTGTTGATATTGTGGCAACTAATCATGTAGTGGGGGTTGATGCTATGGCACTTTCTCTGGTAGCTATCAGAGGCGAGGGGTGGTAGTCTCAAAACCATTGGTTGACATGCAATGCAAATAAAATTTGTGCTTTTTTAGGAAAAGAAAACTGGCAACATTGTAAAAGCCCTAAAATGGTCAATTTTAGTGGTTGCCCTAAAACACTATTATAAAAAGATGAGATGCATAATGCATCATAATGTTGGTAAGTTTTTTTGCTAGATAATAGAAGGTTGAAGGCTATGTAGGTGGATGCATGGTTCCATAATAGATCAAGATAATCACACCATTATTCCTCTCTCAAGAGTACTATGTCCATTATTGAGAACTATCTATTCCATCATGAAAAATACACTTCAATTTTTAACCTAGGGACGTAGGACTTGAAATGGATCAGCATGATATGTGCACTAAGTTCCTCAAAGAGTCTCAACACTTATGTTGTAGGTAAGTAAAATGCATGAAAGGGATCTATACTACTGATACAGAATAGTAAACAAATTTAGACTAATAATAGATAATAGTAAAAACTTTGGAAAAGGAATTATAAACTAGTTAACAATTCAAACATCCACTATGATCATTTTCCACAAGTGTTGCAGGAACTTTCATAGTATCTATGTTGTAGAACTAATATAGTAAATCTATCTTAAAATAGGAGATTGCAAGAAATGAATCTACTCTACCTAAATCTATTCCACTTCCAAGTGAGCCCCCTTGGTTGGCTTCAACTAACTAAAAACACAAGTATTCCAAAATCACGCTCTCATTAGAATTCTTCTTTGATTACATGACTAAATAATTCATGAAGAATAGAATAGATTTTTTTTTGAATCTTAAACTAGTATAGTTTCTTTAAGTTTTCATCTCCCACTAAGATGATCCCCTCTTCATTATATATATATATATATATATATATATATATATATAGAGGATTCGATACTTATTACAACATAACATAAAAGTTATGAGAAAAAATTGCCAAAAAAGAAGAGGGAATGTCAACCATGACACAAAACATTGATTAAGCAATAGAATAGTATCAAATCCTCTATATATTGCTCTATATATATATTCAAATAGAGTAATTGTTGCAAATGTGGCTTATCATGATTTGTGCTTCTTTTGCCATGAATGATCTTCATTACTTCCTCCTTTAATATGGTAATCACCACTCTTTGTGCCACTTCTCTATTTCTTGAAAATTAGAAACATTCAAAACACATATGCACAACAACATTTCTACTCTTATTGAAATATTAGAACATATCTTATACTATTTGTATGAAATACTACACGTTATGTATAATATTAAGCAAGGTATATCATATCCACTATCCATAAGTTTAATAGGTTCCAGCTATACCCAATATAATTTCACAAGATATTTAAAACAAATCTATTGGAAATGTTTTTCACATGGCTCAAAGAGTAAGTTCAAACTATATAAAAACTATATCAAATTTGAGACATTAATATGCCTCATCATTTTCCCCCACTATGCAAATGCTTGTCCTCAAGCATTGTACTTCTTTTCCATGGCTCTTAAATCTCCAACTATAGTCTTCCCCTATTTCCCACTTTTGAAGGTGTAGAAATATTCTCTAGTTCATCTCCAATACTCACCCAAGTGTTCTTCAACCAATGGGTCTAATCTGGTAGCATTATTTTCATACAAAGGCCAGAGAAGGGTTGGAGGCTAAAAAGTTAGTGGCATCCATAGCTCTTTTTTGATTTGTCTTCCTAGTTGCATATATTTAGCTACTCTATTAATTGCTATCTCAAAATTGATTGGGTTGTGTGGTTCAGCCTTTCTAAAAGGTTGTGGCAGTCAACTCCATTGATTTCTATGCCTTGCAATTGATCTTTGTTGTGTGAAATTTGGAAGTGTTTGGTATTCTTTGTAAACTTTTTCCCTTTCTTCAAACACTTTCTCTCTAATTTCTAGTTTTGGTCTCCCACAAGTTAATCTAAATCGATCTCTCAAAAGGTCATAAGGCTTATGGGATTTAGCCTAGAGTGGTAATGGTTCAGACTTTTCAAGATCTCTATAAGTATCCAACTACCTATCATAATTTGTTTCATTGTGCATCCAGGATATTAGAGCTCTTAGGTGAACATCCCCTATATAAATTAGAGGATTCCACTCTGTCTCATGTGGAATCATGAAATTATGCAAATAGAGCTCACACAATAAATTCTTTTGCCATGAAGGAAAAGTTTGATATACATTATAAAAATCTCAAGCATTTTTAAATTCACAATCAAAATCTCTCATTGACATCATCAACTGAAATAATAGAAACTGTTCCTTCAAACAAATAGCATACACCCTTGGGGTTGATCTATAGGTCATTACCTAATCAACTCACTTTAAAGCTTTATTCATTTGTTGGTTCTAATTTTCAAGTTGTTTCTTCAATGATTCAATTTCCTTATCTCTATCAAATATTGCCTTCTACATTTGGTTTTATTCTTGCCTCCACAAGGCCTTTTGAAAAATAAATTAATTTTTTAGACCAAATAATATCAACTAAATTGTAGATGATGAAAATTATTGAGCCTTAGATTTCATCTTTCGTTCTTTGGCAACTTGCTGGAAATATTGAGTGTACCAGGAATACTTATAAGGTATAAGAGAAACATTGGAATATTTAGGGATTGGTAGCATGGTAGGTTGATCATTGCTAAGAGATTTTTATAGAACATCAGTAGGGTTTGATTTAAAAATTTCTTGATTCTCTTGCAGTATCTCATTATCAAGCTCATTTTCATGTTTTTCCACATTTTGGGGTTCTAATTGCATGAGAGATTCATCTAGGGTATTTTCAACTACTTATTCTATGTGAGACTTTGAAATTGGGGGATTTGAATTTTTAAAGGAAACTGGGGATGCTTGACCTCACATATGAGGGCTTCTACACATAGGAATCTCTTTAGCTTTGACCATTTTGTGGGTCCGCCTTGGTTTAGGCATGACTGGAGTAGATGCTGTAGGAATGGTTGCTATAGGAACAAACCTTTTTCTTTTTATTACTTTAACAGAGGGGTTTTGGGTTTCCTTTTCAAGATTAGGGCTTTCTTTGCCAATCTTATGCTTGCCCTTATCTATAGAAGAGCTCAATATAACATCCTATAAAATAGGTTCAATAGGCTTATCAGGAGAGGGTTCTTTTTCCATTTCAGCCAAATTTTGACTTGGCTCTTTGATTTCTTCCTCATATCCTAAATTTTGAGGAATAGGATTGGATTGTGGCTATAAGGTCTTGAATTCAACAAATTCTGACCATGATATAGGGGAAGAATCCCTAAGAGATCTTTCAACTGGAAGTTTAATGAGGACATGATGGAAAACATAATTTTCCTTTCCTTTTTGAGTTTCTTCAGTGCTAATACACAACATGTTATAAAGGAAATTAGGGACATTAACTTGCATATAATGTCTTATGCAACTGAACAATTTAAATGATGAGCATGCAAGTTTGATAACCCGCCTTCACAAGTTAAATACCTAATAATGTGGGTTGCCAATTTTGGATATGGAGATGGAAGAGAAAGTCTTTTACACCCTTTTTTGTAATGTCCAGTTGAGGGTCACCTGGCTGAGTGAACTGTGCTTGTGAGGACTTGGCATCATGTTCATTTGGATAATACTCCCCAACTACTAGTAGTCCTATGACTTCTACTATCTTCTCCTTAGTAGCAATCAGTCTTAGTCCCCATACTGTGGCTTCCCCTTCATCAAATGTAGTCATAAATTCCATTGCCACTTCTTTATTGTACCTAATTAATTGTAAAAAATAGCCAAGCCATCCACAAGCATGAAATCACTTAACTACCTTAATGTCAATAAGCAAAATATTATGAATGACTAGCTCATACCTCTTTAACTATCATCCCATCTCAAAATTTCTAGTTTTTATTTCCTCTACTCTGAGCACTCTGATAAGTTATTCCACTTTTCACCTTTTCGAATTCCCTCTTCTCTAAATTTCAAACTAATCTTTATGAAAAATGTCATTACCACTTCTCTTAAAAATACTCCATTGTGTTTGGCATGTAAAATAATGATGCATTAATTATGAAGGACATCAAAGTTTAACTGAGTAATAACTCTGAGTCCTTTCAATCATGGCAAAGATAGGTGATCTTCCCCAAAATCGCAATGAAAAGGTATGATAGATATAGAAAGATTTTAAAAATTAATAAAAAATATTAGATTGCCACCAAAGTACAACCTATAATGTGGACATGACTTATGATAACATGGAGATGACATTTGGAAATTAAGACACTTTCTCAGCCCCCCACTAAAATTTGACAAGTGTCCACACTTTGAAAATTTTGGTATAGGAATGAGAAACTGGCTTAAGACTTATATGATACATATAATGCAATACTAGATATAAATATCAAAACCTATATACTAAAAATGAATAAATAGTAAAGAAATTGTTATACCTAAAAATTTGAGAGTATACATGCGCATGCAAATTGATGAGGTGGTGGAGTCTGATGATTGCAAAAAAGGTGCTAATAGTATAATTTATTGAAAACAGTCAAAATAGAATTTGTAGGTGATGTGGAGTGTGAGTGGATGGTATATAGAGAAATGAGATGGGTTGATACGAATAAAGATAAAAGTGAATGAAAGAATGGACCTCATATTAAATAAGGTTTTATTATGATGGTTTCCTGAAAGTTTGTCATGGAATAGCTGTAGGAAGAAGGCTTTTCACCCTCTTCTGTAGGAACTATGTTCATAGGAGCTGGTAAAATAATTGATTGGAACTGTTGCAAGAACTCATCTTTGGTCTATGGTTTATGATAGAGGTGCAACCTATGGCCACTTACATGTAACTTGAACTAGACAGAATAAATTGTTGTCAATTGCACTGCTTCATTTTTGAATACATACTGAATTTTGTAAGGTCCTAACCATTGAGTTTGCAACTTCCCTAGATTCTCTTTGAAGCAAGAGTCATATGGGAGATCCCAATCTCCTACTTTGAATTTTTTTATTATGGATATGTGCATCATGTCATTTCTTTCATTATTTTTGAATAAATTATGTTCTTTCCAAAGTTGTCTTTCTTATTCCATCTAGTGAGTTCATGTGGAGAAGTCTTCTTCTTGTGTTTTAGGAAGAATGATGTTCAACTCTAAAGTATTGCATAGTCTTTTATGCTCAAATTCAATAGGCAACATGACTGCTTTACGAGAGACAAGCTCAAATGGAGTGAATCCAGTCATTTTCTTCCATGTGGTCCTGTACACCCAAACAACTTCAGTTAATCTATTGGCCCAATCCTTCTTGTGTATGTGCACTATCTTAGTCAGAATGGCTTCAATTTCTCTATTAGTGACCTCGGCTTACATATTTTCTTAAGGGTGATAGGGACTAGATTTATGGTGCCTTATGTTGTATTCTTTTATAACATTAGTGATTAGGTTTGATGTGAATTGGGCTCCTTAATCTATAATAAGTTTTTTGGGGCTCCATAATGGGTGAATATTTCTTCATATAAAAATTTGGCTACTTTCTCATCTCTTACATTTTTCATTGCTCTAACTTCCACCCATTTGGTTACATAACTTGTACATACTAAGATGTAGGATTTGCAACTAGATGGTGGGTCAACTAGACCTATGAAGTCCATATCCCACTTGTTAAAAGGTGTTACTAAAATCTATGGATTGAGTGGCATTTGGTCAGTTTTGGTTCTTCAGTCCATTCTCTGGCATTTTTCACAATTAGTTGTATAAGTCACTACATCCTTATGTAAGGTTGGCCAATAATATCTAGTTGTAAGTACTTTCAATGTTGTTATTTTTCCTATAAAATAACATCCACATGGTTCATCATGATAAGCATGTAGTATATCATATATCTCATCTTCCCTGACACATCTCCTCATAACTTGATCTGGTCCAACATAGAAGAGATTGTTATCTTTCCAAGAATAATGAAAATTGTTCTCTACTATCTTCCTCCTTTCTTTGTGAGAGAAATTTTGGGGAATTCTATTTGCAGCAAGATAATTAGCTATGTCTAGATACCATGGTGTATGAGTTGCTATATGGAACAAGTGTTTATCTGGAAAGGCATCTTCAATTGGAGTTGGATTTTCATTAGTAATGGTCAATCTAGACAAATAATTAGAAACTATGTTTGATTTTTCTAGCTTATCAATAATGGTAATATCAAACTCCTATAGCAACAAGAGCCATCTAACCAGTTTACAAGTTATAGCTAGTTTGTTCATTAAGTACCTTATAGCTGAGTGATCGGTATGAACAAAAATAGGATATCCAATTGCATAATGTTTGAATTTGTCCAATGCATAGACTATAGCTAAAAGTTCTCTTTTAGTTACTGTGTAATTCAATTCAGGTCCATGAAGGCTTTTACCAATATAGTAGATGGCATTTTCAAGATTAGAAGGCTTTTGTCCTAATACAACTCCTACAACATAATCTAATGCATTAGTATGGACATGAAATGGAATTGACCAATTAGGGCCCTTTAAAACTAGTGTCGTATTGAGGAATTTCTCAAGCTACAAGAAGGCTTCATTGCATTCACGTGTCTAAGTGAATTCAGCTTCCTTAGTCAATAGTGTATATAGAGGACTAGCTATTTTACTAAAATCTTTTATGAAATGTCTATAATATCCAGCATGACCTAAAAGAGCTCTTACATCTTTTGGTTTTGTAGGTATGGGTAGTATTAAAATTACCTCTATCTTAGCCAGATCCACTTGTATTCCTATAGCTGATAATGACCAAGTACCACTCCTTCCTACATGAGCATGAAACATTTCTCACTATTGAGTGATAGATTATGTTCTTTGCATTGGACAAGAATATTTTCAAGATTCATCAAGGATTCTTCAAAGGTGACTCCAAATGTTGTGAAATCATCCATGTATATTTTAATGCAATCATGCGATATATCAACAAAAATGTTGATCACTGCTCATTGAAATGTTGTAGGGGCATTACATAGGCCAAATGGAAAGTTATGATATGAAAAAATACCCCATGGGCATTTAAATGTAATTTTATGTTGATCTTTAGGAGCTATTCTTATTTGATTATAACCACTCTACCCATCTAGAAAAGAAAATTATTTCTTACTAGTCAGAGTGTCTAGAACTTGATCAATTAATGGTAAAGGAAAGTGATCCTTTTTGGTTGCTTTATTCAATTCTCTATAATCTACACAAATCTATCATTTTCTTTCCTTTTTAGGAACTATGACCAAAGGTGAAACCTATCTACTATTAGATATAGGATATATAAAACCAGCGTCAAGCAATTTCTACAATTCAATTTTAACTATTTTTTTGAGGGCTGGATTAATACTTCTCTAGGGTTGATGGAGTGGCAAGCACCCCTCATAGATGTATATTCTATGAGTGCATAATGTAGGACTCAACCCTTTCATATCCCCATAGTCCCATGCAAAATCCTTTTCATGTTTTTGAAGAAGCTCTGTTAACTAGTGTTTCATTTGTGTAGAAGACAATTTTGGATTAACATGGAGATTATGACATTTTAACAACTCAATAGTAGTTGTAAGATCAACTATAGCAGCTTTAAAGATTGGACTTGTATATATTTCACATGGTAAGAGCTAATGGATAATGTCTAGCTCCTTGAGTAGAAAACACCTCTCACTACACTCCTCATATGTAGTTAACTCTAAGACATAATTTCAAATACATCTTTTTCTACCATACAAGTATTGTTATGAATACTTTGAATTACTAAATCTTCTTCTTGCAGCTTTGGAAAAGACTGTCTATGTAACATCATAAGTCGTGCTATAGAGTTCAATTCTTCTTCTCCATCCCCTAAATCTGGCCATATAGATGTACTTAAATCTGGTTGTGGTTGTGTTAGAGCATATAGATCAAATTTCTTTGTTTCCTGTCCATTGGATATGATCATACTCCCTGACCTTCAACTTATATTTACATCAGTTGTAGCTAACCATAGTCATCCTAAAATGACAAAATAACTAGATAAATTGATTTTTGGAGACAAGATCATGAAATTTGTAGGGTACTGTAGAGAGTCTAGGGTTACTACTATGTCTTCTATGATCCCATCAAGAGTGATAGTAGAACTATCTATAAGTTCTAGAATGGTTGGGTTAGCCCTCAATGCTTCTATATTCAAATTTTTCATAGTAACTTTAGTCATGATATTTATAGCAACACCAAGATCTATTAAAGCAATTTTAACAGACTATCCATTTATAATCACATTCACAACTGGACTTCCTAGATCAAAATATTTAGGGGTGATCAATTTTCCTAACATGATTTTAGCCAATTCTCCCACAAAATGGACTGTACTTGGATCCTTTTTCTTTCTACTAGGATTTTTTAGACAAGCTTCTCTAATGGCTTTGCCATAAATAGGAACATCTTTAATATCTTGGAATAATGGTATTTGGACATGCATGTTCTTAAACTGATCAATGATGTCAATGGATTGTTGATCTATTTGTGTAGGTTTACTTTGTATGAGCTTTTCTAGAAAAGGAGGTTCAACTATTGTTTGAGTTTGAGCTGAGCTACTTACATTGGTTGGGTCAACCACTTGTGGCTTAGAAGCTATGGGTTCTGATGCTATAGGAGTATCTAGTATTTTAGTTATGAGAGGTAGTTTAGGCATTGGTAGGGTTGTACCAGATCTCAAATGTATAGCTGCAACATTTAGAGTATAAGTGGGATATTGGTAAGCATTAGCTAAATACATAGGTTGTTGTGCCTACTGGCTATTTGGATTTGGTTAAGGTTGTACAAGTAACTGAGTTTTCTTTTGAGGTCCAGAACTTGTAGGTGGTGGCATTAATGTGGGTTTTTGGACTGGAGTTGGTAATTGTTGATTACCAGTATTTTGGTTAGGCCAATGTTGAGGTCCTCTCCATTGGTTTATAGACTACCAATTCCCTTGGGGTGGTTGCCATTGCTTATGCTAGTTCTAGCATTGATTATTTTATTGGGTTGGCCAAAAAGGTTGGGAATATTGGGGCCATTAAGGCTATTGTGGATTATTTTGTCAGGCATTATTTCAATTATGTTGACTATATTGTGGAGGACCTTGGGTACTATAGTTTTGCCATTGATTACCATATAGATTTGAATTTTGTAAATGGTCTTGAGGCATACCTTAGCATTGGGCCCATGGCTGTCATTGAGCAACAAAGAATAATTGCTCATCCTCTCCATCTATCTTGATGTACTCAGTTGGAAGATGTTGGTTTTTCACATTAGTGATCAATTTGCATTGGCAATATTTCTTCTACTTTTGGTAGTGTGGACAATACTTAGATAATTGCACCTTAGCTTCTACATGCTTCTTCTTTGCAATCATTGTGTTGAGATGTGTAGCAACATCATTTATGATATTTTGCTTAAAATCTAAGAGCAGATTAGATATCTTGAGTTTTGAAATACCCTAACTAATTCCTTTAGTAGTTGTAGTCTGGTGTCCCCTTACTTTCTTCATAGTTGACCTTGAGTAGTTAAGACAGATTTTCTTAAGGTCATTGCAAGAAGATTGATATACATCAACACCATCCATTAGGTCTACTGCCTCTAGACAATTATCATTTGCCCCTCTCAAGAAGACTAGCTTTTGTGAATCCTCTAATAGTACATGCTAAGGGTTCTTCTATAGTGTATACAAGAAACATGAAACATACTCTTCCAATGTTTCATCCTCCTTTTGTGATATTTAAAGATATCATCTCCTTTAGAATCTTTTGATTTCCAATACTCTTTGTATTTTTCTAGAAATAGAGTTTGCATTTCATCCCAAGTACCTACTACATTAGCTCCTAAGACCATGAAACATTGTAAAGCTAATTCTTTCAGTGTTGCTGGAAAAACCTTGAGCTTATGGGCATCAGTGTTGTAGTCAAAGTTATGACAGAGTATGTCAAACTCAAACAAGAAAGTATTAAGATCTTCAATTGCAAGGTCATAAAACTTTTGAAGAGCATTTGGAGGTATATTTTTGAGATTAGCATTGGTTATGAGGCTCGGGAGAGAAAATGGAAAAGTAGGTTGTGCCATTACTAGGGGTAATTGATTATGGGGTTGCTACTGAAAAGGAGCATTGGGTACTAGATTGTTAACAACAGGTGGATTTAGAGTAGCACTATCAAGGAAACTAGCCAAAATTTTATAAAAAGGTTAAAGACCACTTGTATCTAGAGGTTCTACTCTTGAGGATGATTCTGTAAGAAAAATAGAGCTTACATCTAAAAAAGGCAACTCAAATTCTTCTTCAATTTCTTCATTCAAAATAATAGACTCCCATGGAAGAAATCTCCCATATTCATCTTGTTGTCTCCCTTTCTGATGTATGTAATTGAATTGGTGACTTGTTAATCAAGCCTACAATTTTGTGGTTTCTAACTAGCACAATAATCTAAAAATAAAGGACTCACAAAGGTTCCTAGGTTGACACCATCCTCGACAATGGTGCCAAAAAGGCACGATTCCATAATAGATCAAGATAATCACACCATTATTCCTCTCTCAAGGGTACAATGTCCATTTTTTAGAACTATCTATTCCATCATGAAAAAGACACTTGAATTTTCAACCCAAGGAAGTAGGACTTGTAATGGGTTAGCACAATATGTGCACTAAGTTCCTTAAAGAGTCTCAACACCTATGTTGTAGGAAAGTAAAATGCATGAAAGGGATCTACACTACTGTTACAGAATAGTAAACACACTTAGATTAACAATAGATAACTATAAAATTTTTGGAAAAGGAATTCTAAACTAGTTAATAATTCAAATATCCACTATGATCATTTTCCACAAGTGTTGCAAGAACTTTCACAATAACTATGCTATAGGACTAATATAGTAAATCTATCTTAAAATAGGAGATTGCAAGAAATGAATATGCTCTACCTAAATCTATTCCACCTCCCAAGTGGGCCCCCTTGGTTGGCTTCAACTAACTAAGAACACAACAGGTATTCCAAAATCACTCTCTTATTAGAATTCTTCTTTGATTACATGACTAAATAATTCATGAAGAATAAAAATGAGAAATTTCCAAATCTCAAACTAGTATTGTTTCATTAAGTTTTCATCTCCCCCTAAGATGATCCCCTCTTCATTATATATATAGAGGATTTGATACTTATTACAAACATAACATAAAAACTATGAACAAACATAGCCAAAAACGAAGATGAAATGTCAACCATAACATAAAACATTGATTAAGAAATAGAATAGTAGATAGCGGGAAATATAGCAAGTCGGGTCTTCCTAGTTTTTCTAGAACAATTACTCTCTTTGCAGATGTGGCTTGTCATTTGAAACTAATCTATGCTTCTTTTTCCATGAACGGTCTCCATTACTTCATCTTTAATATGGTAATCACCACTCTTTGTGCCACTTCTTCGTTTCCTAAAAATTAGAAACATTTAGAACATATATGCACAACAACATTTCTACTCTTATTCAAATATTAGAACATAGCTTAAAATATTTGTATGAAATACTACATGTTATGTATAATATTAAGCAAGGTATATCATATCCACTATCCATAAGTTTAATAGGTTCCAGCCATACCTAGCATAAGTTCACAAGATATTTAAAACAATTATGTTAGAAATGTTTTTCACAAGGCTCAAAGAGTAAGTTCAAACTATATAAAAACTATATCAAATTTGAGACATTAATTTGCCTCATCAGTGGACATAGCCCAGGTTTTGAGTGAACCATGTTAAATCCATATGTCATTTGTGTTCTTTGTATTTTCTTCTATTGTTTCTGCATATAATTGTTTATTTTTATATTGTTTCAAATCTGTCAAACCCTAACATAACTTCTATATTTTTTATAGTTATAAATGAGGCCCTAATCAAATAATAATATGCAGTCTTTTTAATTACAAATTGTAGTATTTATATGTATATTAAATAAGATATGTATTATAATATATACTATATTATATTATAACATATTATATCATATTATCAAATATTTTAATATATTATATTATATTATATTGTATCATATAATATATAGATATTTGTTCTAATGGGTTGAAAAGGGTCATAGGGTACCCTATGACCCCTTTTGACCTAGTCCATGACAACATATGCCCCTAGGGCTCCTAGGGACATATTAAATTCATTCTAATGGGTCAAAAGGGGTCAAAGAGTACCCTATGACCCCTTTTGACCTATTCAATGATAACATATATCCCTAGGGGTGCTAGGATCCCTAAGGATATATTATATTTATTCTAATGGGTCGAAAGGGGTCACAGGGTACCTTATGATCCCTTTTGACCTATTCCATGATAACCTATGCTCCTAGGGATCCTAGGATCCCTTGGGACATATTATATTCAATCTAATGCATCAAAAGGGGTCATAGCATACCCTATGACAACTTTTGACCTACTTCATGATAACGTATGTCCCTAGTGGCCCTAGGACCCCTAGGGATATACTATATTTGTTCTAATGGATTTTTGGCCTAATCCATGATAACATATGTCCCTAGGGGTCATAGGGAACCTAAGGACATATTATATTCATTCCAAGTTTTTGAAAGGGGTCATAGTGTTTTATATGACCTTTTTTTACCCATTCAACAATAACATATGTCCCTAGAGGTCCTAAAACTATAGGCATATTAAATTCATTCAAATGGGTCAAAAGGGGTCATAGAGTATCTTATGACCCCTTTTCACCTAGTCCATGATAACATGTGTCCCTAGCAGTCCTAGGATTCTTAGAGACATATTATATTCATTCTAATGGGTCAAAAGGGGTCATAGGGTACCCTATGAACCCTTTTGACCTAGTCCATGATAACATATGTCCCTAGGTGTCATATGACCCCTAGGGAAAAATTAAATTTGTTATAATGGGCTAAAAGTGGTCATAGGGTACCTTATGATCCTTTTTGACCTAATCCATGATAAAATATGTCCCTAGGGGTCTTAAAACCCATAGGAACATAATATATTCATTCTAATGGATCAAAAGGGTTCATAGGGTACCCTATGACCCCTTTTGACCCATTTAGCAGTAAAATATGTTCCTAGGGGTTGTAGGACCCCTAAGGACAAATTAAATTCATTCTAATGGGTCAAGAGGGGCTATAGGGTACCCTATGACCCCTTTGGACCCATTAGAGAAAATTAAATTTGTCCCTACTAGGGACATGTGTTATCATTAAATGGGTCAAAAGGGGTCATAGGGTACCTTATGACTCTTTTCAATCTAGTACATGATAGCATATGTCCCTAGGGGTCATCAAACCCATAGGAACATATTATATTCATTCTGATGGGTTGAATGGGGTCATAGGGTATCCTATGACCCCTTTTGACCCATTCAATGATAACATATGTTCCTAGGGTTCTTGGGACCCCTAGTGATATATTATATTTGATCTAATGGGTTGAAAGGGGTTGTGACCTATTCAATGTTAACATATGTTCCTAGGGCTTGTAGGACCCCTGGGGACATATTATATTCATTCTAATGGGTTAAAAGGGGTCTTAGGGTACCTTTTTATCCCTTTTGATCGATTCGATGATAACATATGCTCTTAGGTGTTGTAGAACCCTTAGGGACATATTATATTCGTTCTAATGGGTTGAAAGGGATCTTAAGGTACCCTATTATCCCTTTTGACCCATTCAATGATAACATATATTTTTTCCCCTAGGGACATATTATATTCATTTGAGTAGGTATATGATATATCTTATAGTAATTAGTTTGTATATCATATACACTATATCATAGAATAAAATAAAATAAAATATATTATAATACTATATTATATAATATAATATGTCATAATATTATGTTTTATAATAACATACCTTCTAAACCATATATATGTTAAATACAACAATTTATAATTAGAAAGACTACATATCATTGCTTGAATATGACCTTATTTATAACAATAAAATAGACACAATTTGTATATCACATGGATCATGGAGGAGACAATCTATACTTCTCTTTAACTTTAAATCCACACCCTCTATTCTTATGTGATTGTTTTGACTTGTTTAGTGGAAAACTATCAAGTATCAGATATTTCATATACATGATATATTGGGTATTCAATTAGGCTTGATAATCACCAAGCCTCCTTGGTCAAATCAAAAATTGTTAATTTTCAGTGTTTAGGGGTGTTCTAGACTTCAACGAGATATCTAATGACTTATAATCTTTATGGAATTCACTAATAAAAAGGGTTTGTAGAGGGCATTCTCAACTTTGCAGTGGCATGATAATTATTGTCAAGATATTAGTTTGATAAGTATTTACTACTTATTTTTAAATGAAGATACCTATAAGATGTTGATTTACAAATTTATTGAAAAATAGATATAACTTTCAAACCATAATTTTTAAAAAAAAATCTGAAAGATGCGTCACATTCTATGTTTTTACTAATACAACAAAAAGGAAAAATTAAATTTGGTAATGTTTTGAATTATTTAAGGTGGTGAGACAAAAACTTTTTTCTCCAAATAATGTTGTAGCAAAAATTTATAATTAATTATTTCCTTGGAATAAAAATACCAAAAAAAATGTTTCACATTTGGGCATGCGTCTACTTCAGATATCTAGGATCTTATAAAAAAATAGTATTATTTGGCTATGATTAAGGTGGTCAGACATACACCTACTTCTTATTTTTGTCCTAAAATTTTTATAACATTGTATGAAAATACAATTTTTTTACCAATCAAATTAAATTATTTTTAGATAAGACCTAGTATTTTAGAAATTACATTCAATTTCTAATAGATTCTATTCTTACTACTTTTTAATATAAACTTCATAACTAATTTAAAATTGCATGTCAAGTTGACATAAAACTAGTTTGTTAATTTTACATTGCCACATAAGGGTATAGTTTGGCATACCATGATCCTGCACATACCAATGATGACTTTATTAAAGATGATAGGAAATACTTTATATACAATTACCTTCATAATATAATTTCATTTAATGATTATAAATAAATTATAAATAGTTATTGGTACTTTAAAATGGCTTGTAATGTGTGATAACATAAATCTAATTAGTTGTAAAAAAACATCATCATGCAACCATTAACACATATATGTACCAACCCATATATGCATATATCAAACAATGATCATATATATGGAAGAGAGGTATAAATGTATATGTGGGCATTACATCCTCCCCCTAGAAAATGACTTACTTTTGGAAGTCATGTACCAAACTTTAAAGATTTATACAAATTTCATATCATATCATAATGAAAATATCAAGTATAAGAGGTCATGAGATGAAAAAGGTCAAGCAATCACAATATCTACACATCAACATCGTATTGTCACCAAATAGGAATAAGTATAATGAATCAAAGACTAACAAGATGCCATCCAAAATCTAAAAACCTAAACACTCAAATATCAAGAACTTCATCACAAAGTGACATAGGCAATTGAGAATAACAATCATACCCACATATCAAGAATAAACAAGGAACACAAAGGATTTATTGATGTCTTCCAAACACCTAAAATTAGTGAGTCAAGATTTAAAAATGAATGGGTTTGGAAAAAATGGTTTGGGATGTTATCTCTATTTTCAACTTATTCATCAAGTAAAAGCATGATCATTCTTGCCTATTTAAGGGAGTCAATGTCTATTAACTAGAAACTTATATTATAAATATGAGCATACATGTATATATAAACACACAATAGTAGACAATGAGGGAACATGAAAAATGGTGTAGATCTCCCATAGGAGTGATAAGAATACTTCCTCTCATGCAACATAGATGTCAAAAAAGATTCCACATAAAGAAATCACCCATATAATCAAACATGAGTAAAATGTCTATAGGATTAGTTCCATTTATAAATAATCATCAACATATTGGATCTTATATAAATATATATTTTGTTATATCATCAAGATATAATGAGATTAATTAAATTTATAGGGAATATCTATTAGCCCCAACAAAGATTGTAATTGATAGTGGGAGATTGTTAGGTGATGATGCTATGAATGTATGTAAAAGATTCATATTAGTTGTTATATTATCATTGATGTCAAAGTCTTAGTTGGCCAGACATTATGCTAACTCAAGAAAGTACCATATTATTAGATTAATGAAGAGGATTTTATTGATAAAGAGGATTTGAAGAAAGTGTGATGACATCATAGTTGATATGTAAGGTATTCAATGGGTAGTTGAATGAGTTGGAAAATGAATATGTAATATTGGTTTGATTTTTATACAATCATGTATTGTTGAGAAGTATTAAGGATCACAAGCTTAACCAAGTCACAAGGTTAGTAAAGGGAGACTATATTAGTCGAGTGAGTATAGTATTACCTGAGCAATTTGAAATGAAAGGAAGAAAAAAATGTTTCCCAAATGAGTTAGTATTAACTGAGTTATATGTTGCTCAAGTAAATATAATGTTTATGATAGTTGGATGAACAAGTTTGCAAAATTAGAATGTCAAGTTGACTTTTGATGAAAATTTGGAAAGTTTGAGAAGGTCTAATGCAAGAGTCAAAGTTTTTTCTAAGATTAATGGTGAAGAAAATTCAAGAAGGATTTGATGAAATAAATTGAAGAAGGATAATTATAAACACAAATTTCTATGTAAAGTTATATTATCTATGTGTCTAAGTTCATTGTATGAAGGTGTTCTATAGTAAACCTAAGATTGACAATTCTAATCAAGTGACAAAAGATGGAAGGATCTGGGATCATTGAGAAAAATATTTAAGGAGAAGAAAAAGATAGTTTATGTTGTTGATTTGATGATGCTAGTTCAAAGTTATTGATGATCATATTTTCAAGAGGAAATCAAGTGTGAAGTGAGAAGAAGGGTAAAGGAGATTGTTGAGCCAAGTGAATTGAGAAGAGTAGAGAGAAGAAAAGAAGAAGATTTTGTGGAAGATGAAATCAATTGAGTGAGTAAAAGATAGAGGAAGAAAAAAACATAGATCTAAACAAGGAAAGGTAGTTTCTATTTCTTGATAGATCACTTTATACTATTACAATTTAACCATTGTAGAAAAAAATCTTAGAAGTATCAAGTGGCCCTAACAAGTCTATGAAATCCTATATGGTAACATCAATTAATGATTTTTTTAAATTCTTTAAATCAAGCCACTATTTTTTAATCAAGGATAAGGAGTGATAAGGTCTAGATGGTCTTTTGGTGAAATCCTTTGATAATGTCACTTTAACATAGCTTATTTAACCTTTGATAAGGTTGTCTCCCAATAAAGATCACTTTAGAATGGGTTTCCAATCCCAAGTGTTTTTTTTTTCCTTAATAGGGTTTCAAAATTTAAAATCTTGGTGTTAATTGTGTGAATTTTATTTGTGTTGCAAGTTGTTTCACATGTTTAATTAATACTTTACTACAACTTGGTAATAACTAAGACATCACAATGTAATAATTGGATATTTACTAGTAGTCGGTGCTGCAAGGAATAATTTTGAATTAACATGTTTAAAAGAAATGATTAAGGAAACTACCAAGTGATTGCATGTATTGAAGTTATTATTGTTGATGTTTATTATTCTTTGATGGTGTTGAGATGTTTGAAGAGATTGTGAGATAACTAGACATAATTGATTCACCCCTCTCCCCCCCCCACTTATCTAGAAATATCATCTACACAAAATATTCAAGTGCACATTTACATATTAAAAAGTTTATCTCTATCCTATATTCACACAAGTAAGATAATTTTCATTTTATTTTGAACCTTTTTAGACTCCTTATTCAGTTTCTTTTGCAACATTTCAATAAGGAGTATGTGAGCTTCAAGTGATTGACCATAAGTTGTTGTAGGTGACATATGTCTTGGATATAAAGAGGTAATGTCATGTAAAGTGTATGTCATGTTGAGGTCAAAACCTTGTTTTGAATCAAAAGGTATTTATGAAGTTTCCAAGATGTTTGGGTCAAAGACTTGTTCAAAATTGATGTTTTGTCTTGGGTCAAATTATGTTTGTGTGGACATAGTTTGATATAATTCTTTTTTCCTTGTAGGATTTTGTGACCTTTTAAGGATTGAAATGATGTCTAAATGAGAATTCATTTAAGTATGAGGGATATAGGAAAATTGCACTTTGTTTTTTTGGACTTTGAAATGAAAATGAAACAAAGGTATGCAAGACTTGTTTTTTGGTATTTTTGATTTAAGGGATGAAAATAAAACTAAGGTATGAAAATGTAAAGGATACAAAGGTATGGATTTCAAATGCAAGTTTCAATTGGATTCTTGATAGAGGTATGAAAATTCAAGTATTTTTGGATTTTTTTAGAATATAAGTATGAAAAATGCACAATAAGGGTGTATGCAAAATATTTTTGGTTTTTTGAACTTTTTATTATGAAAATGCAACTAAGGAAATGTGCATGCAAGGTATTTTGATAATTTTGATTTTGGATTATGAAAATGAGACTGAGGGTTTATGTATGAAAGAATACAAAGGGTTGATAATGTATTATGACATGTAAGGTTTTAAGTGAAATATGGGTACTATAAAAAAAGGTTGACTATACAAAAAAATGTTGGGTTTGAAATGTTTATGGACTTGGAAAAAGATTGTGTTGGATAATGCTCATTTTTTTAGTTGGACAATATTTTTGGATTTTGATATAAAAATGTTTTAGACTTGGAAATGATAATGCAAAATGAAATTTTTTTTGGATTTTGGGTTGAATAAATGATATATAAACCAAGGTTTATAAAACTATGCTTTATGAAAAATGAGGATTATGAAAACAAGTTTATGCAACCTAGTGTTATGCAAGATGAGGATTTGAATTTTGAGGAAAATATTTGGAAAATACAAGGCTAAGAGTCTAACCTTACAAGGGTGAATATTATATCTTGACCAAGAAATAAAAAGGGAAAAATCAAAATGAAAAGGTTGATAAAAGGATTAAGTCAAATCCATTAGGACATAGATGAGATTTGACCCAAAGAAAATTGATAAAAGGACAAGAGAAAAAGACCAAGGTCAAGATCCTTAATTCATCCAAATAAGGGAATACTCTAAGACTCATATTTTGTTTGGATTCTCTACCAAATTAAAAGAGTCCTAGGTTGAAAATGAGGATTATGATATCATCAAAATGAGGGATATTCAAGGACCTAGATGAAAAATGAATATTATGATGGGATCAAAATGACAATTAGGATATGCAAAATAAGGATAATGTTGGGATCAAAATTAGGGATTATACTATGCAAAAGAGGTTCTAAATATAAATAGGAAATTATGTAAGGACTATGCTAAGGATATGATATGAAAAATGAAATATGTATATGCAAAATTATTTCTAAGAGGCATGCCATAAGATCCTAATGCAACAAGTTTTGATTTCCATGTTTTGTAATATTTTGGGACATGTTTGACATGTGTATATTTGCAAATGTTTTGAAGGTATTGGAGTAGTTGGACAAGTATATTATTTTGAAAAAAAATTCAAGGTGTTTGACAAGTGGTTGAAAGTTTATCAATTATCTTGATTAGTGAAAACCCTCACACAAGACACATTAGATAGAATGGTTGTTGTAAAAATTGAACAAACACGCCACAACCTAGGATAAAAGGACTATATTCACTAAATTTTTAGTTGAACCCAAGTTCAACGAAACCCATCTAGAGTGGATAACCTATAATCTTGGTAGAACATGATCCCCCTTATAGTGCACTCACTTCTTAGGCATACCAAGACCTAGTTTTCAAGAGGCATCAATTCCCAAGGAGTTCTTGTCTCTACTAAGGACCAAAAAAGTGTGGGATGTCTTCACGGGCATGGGTGACCCCTTGAACTAGTGGATAGAAGGTTTTTGGCCACCAAAAAACATTTTTTAGTATAAAACACTTTTTTCATTTGGTGGATGATAAACTCTTGTATGAGGTCTCCCGACCTTGAGAACCAAGGTTTGATGCACCTCTAAGGGTACTAGAGGAGAGCTATCACCCAACCATATCACCAATTGGTATTACTCACAATCAAGCCTTTATATAGTAGTTAAAGTGGAGACCTCACTTTATCTTGTTATTACTTTGAAGTCATCCCCTGGCATACCCAATATTAGATATCTTGGTCCAAGGTAGGCTTCTCTAAAAGAATTACATATATCTCTCTTACACCCAATATCCATGAAGGTGAGGGGAGAGGATACATCCATATAAATCTTTGGGATTTTAGATACTATAGACAAGCCAATCAAAATAGAATAAAAAACATTTTAAGCCCCAAATGAAGTGCTTGCTAATCTAAGAAATAAAAGACACATTAGTTTTAAAGAAAACATATAAGGTCTTCAAATAATGTCCTACATCAAATTTATTAGTATTTTGCATGATGTGATCTTCATCACATGATTGCCACAAGCTAAAAAGAGAGATAATAAATAACACAAAATGTTTCTCTAAAAGAACTACATAGATTTCTCTTCACCTAAGTTTAATAAGGTGAGGGGAAAGGATATGTCTATATATCCCTTTGGGATTAGAAATGATAAGACACACCAAACACTTAATATGTATTCTATGAACATCTTGTATTTCATATTTATTTATTAATTAGTATATTAAATTCCCATAATTCAAGAAAATAGAATAATTAATAAAAGAGGATGAATTAATAAAATGAAATGGATTGAATGATTAAAGAAATAGTAATAAAGCTTGAGTTATTAATTCCTATAAGGAAAATTAATAATAAAGTAAATATAAGATATTGAAGGATCATGGTGAAAAGGAAAATTAAATGTGATGATATTGGACCAAAGAAATGATTGAATGAAATAAATTATGCTAGATGAATGGAATGAAATGATGATTTTTCAAGGAAACATATAAGGATTGATGACATATGTATTAGAAATTTTTTTAGCACTCCCCTCAAGATTCATGACAGGGCTTAGCTGCCTCCTATGTACAATAAGTTGAGTAGTTGTATTAGGCATTGGTAGATTGGTCTTTTGGTGCAATGACAACCCTACATTAACAAGTGGTATTAGAGCTTTGTCACAAGTTTAAATCCTTAGATCCTCAAGTAACATTGAGGGGGGGATTGTTGAAAAAAAAAATTATTTCTCCCCTCGGGATTTGTAACAAGGGTTTAACCATCTCATGTGTACTATAAGTTGAGTGGTTGTATTGGGAATTGATAGACCTATCTTTTGGCTCAACAACAACCCCACTCTAACAATATGATTTATAATGAACATTGTAAATAACACAAGATTGATTGAAATTGATTAATAGGGATGACTAAAATAATATCAATGGACATAGCCTATGCTATTAAATGGATAATATAAGGACATGAGAAGACACTAAAGGAATTGACAATGCCAAGGATAAAATTGATGACAAATAATGATACGCCAAGGACACATGACATGCATTAATGAATGTTTATAAGGTACCAAAGGATGTCACAACACTAAGGATTGAATGATGAAATGATGATATGCCTAGGACACATGACACATATTAATGCATGTTGATAAGAAATTGAAGGATGCAAAAATGCCTAAAAGATCGATGATGATAAGATGATGACATTGAAATGGTTTTGAATTGATTGTGAGATGACATGAATTTTCATTGAAAAAGAGTTGAAAATGATGAAAAATATATCAAAAGATGTTCATAGAATGTTGTCAAGAAAGTGTAAATGATGATCGAGTTAACCAAAAGATCAAAGTTAATGAATAGAGAAAATGGGACATGTTAGCATGGAAAAGTAATGAAAAAGTTGGCTTGAACCATTTTTTAGCATATACATTTTTCCCCTCTTTGATACAATTCGATTTAGAGCTTTGTGTCAAAGAAAAAAGAAACAAGATAAATGCCCTAGTGAAATTAAAAGGAGGTAGGGTGACCCATCAAAAAATTGGGCAAGAAGTTGACTTAAGGATAATTTTTTGAAACAAAAAGATGATGAGAATGACTGATAGAAGAAAAACTAGTAAAAAGAGGAAATACAAATAAGAAGAGTTAAAAAATGATGAATACTACTTTCATAGGTATGCTGGGATTACAAATGGGTGAATCAAAAGTAATAATCTCATACCAATAAAACTTTTAACTTTAGAACATTGCATGCATAAACATATAGAAATGACATGTAAAGAAAATGCATTCACATAAGCACTTGACACTAGATATGATTACCCAAAAACCTTCCAATGAGAAGGTAAAATAGGGGTGGGGATGACACCCACAATTCTTCAGCATTGCAGCAATAAATTTCAGCTGTCAAGGTTACATGTTTTGACCATTCTCATGATCTACCTTGTGAAAGGCTAGCCCTGCAAAAATTCCTACAAAGGATTGTTAGCTCCTACCCTATTAAAGGATTTTAACACCCTATCAAAAATGTGCCTAGCTAAAGGACTTTAGAACACTCATCGAAATGTCACCCTGTTAAAGGCTTTATACAATGGCTATTAAACCAACCTAAGTCCACAAGAATTCATTCTGCTGATACAATTGTTAGAAAGTATTGTAGAATGTTTGATCTAATACACTTACAATATGATATTTCTGATTTTAGATCCCTATTTAGTTCATCTTGATCCTCTCTAATCTGATAGGAATTGTTGTAATCTTGATCCTTTGTTCTGCTAACTAATTGTACAATTCTATCCTTCTTCTAAGTCACCTTCAACTTGATCAATTCACCCCTTTCACTTTCTTCAAATCTTTGCTAGCATTACCTCCTTGCATGCATTCTCTCTTACACTCTATGAAATATGGGGCTTTGTCTCTCTTTAAAAAGACATTGGTGGCTTAGGGTTAGGTATGAATCTACAATTGAGATTCATCCAATTTTCCCACCCAATTCCTTCCATTTTCCTAATTGGTTGCATGTAGATCACATAGGGAATCCAAATAGATTCAATCTTATATTTAAATCTTTAAGATCTATCTAAATGTTTCTCAAAAATGGTTTAAATAGTTGTGTGTGCCATCAAAAACAAGTAGATCAATTATGTGTTACTCGGTACTTGATAATACTGATGCTCAACACATACTAAAATTATGTCTGACTTGGCACTTGAACTTTCTTGGAATCTATTGTTCACTTGGCACTTGAAACTTTCTTGGCTCTATCTATCTACTTGGCCCTTACTATTTACTCGGCACACGAGTGACTTGGTACTCATTGCAACTCAGCATCTATATTATACTTAGCATATGGTACTTAGCTCAGCATGAACTTGGAAAATTTCTTAAGTGTGTTGACACTCAATTGTCAAAACCAATCTAAGATCAACAATCTCCCCCTTTGACATGAGTGTCAAAAATACTTAGCTATGCATGATGAGTCTATCGCCCTTGAGTATAATATACATTCTATTCAACATATATACAAAATTTCAAAATTTGTTCAAAATTTTGTGAAGGACTAGATACCTCAAAATTTTGTATCTCCCCCTGAGTTGATGTACCTTTTTCAGTAACCAAAATTTTATTCCTTTTACTCCTTTGAGTGGATTTTCCTTATGTTGATACTCTTTGTCTAATAAGGTCTAATATACCCTATTTTCTACTTTTCTACTTTGTACTCCCCCTTTGTTTACTCTGCTCTATTTGTTTTGGCTCCCCCTTTCACATGTCTCCCCTTGCAAATTAAGTCTCCTTTTGGCCTTTTGATTTTGATTTGTCTCCTTATCTTCCCTTTTTTACAATTTCTCCCCCTTTTTGATACTTATGTCAAAGGGTCTATATGTTGACTAAGAATTTTGCTAAGAAGGTATTACTTACTTCCATCACAATTCTTAG
Organism: Cupressus sempervirens; assembly: GCA_028749045.1. Classification (NCBI taxonomy): domain Eukaryota; kingdom Viridiplantae; phylum Streptophyta; class Pinopsida; order Cupressales; family Cupressaceae; genus Cupressus; species Cupressus sempervirens. The sequence goes on from CM053783.1 coordinate 390,413,977, forward strand.
AGTAGCATCCCAGTTATGTATTGCAACTTCTAGGGATTTCATTTGTATTATTGTTTTTGCTACAAGGTGAGCTAAGCCATCTAATGTTGAAAGATTAGGATCTTTCTTCAATACATTTTTTGCATGGCTAGTTCCTTTTGTAGAATCTCCATGTGAGGGGTTAGGGAAGCTCGTATTTGAACTAAATTGGGTCTAGTATTAGCCTCTTCTGCTATCAATATAGCTAGTTTCTTCTATGTGTGAAGCATTATATGAAAGTGCTTCTCACTTTGAGCTAGATCTTTTGGCAATTGCATGCTTGATGCTTTAAGATTTCTTTCCAAGCTCATTATTCTTTGGCTGGTTTCTTGTGTGAAGATTGAAGGATCACACAATTTTGTGTATAGTGAGAATATATTCTCAAGTATTCTCTTTACCTTCTAAATTTTATTTGCCAGCTCTACATGTGATTGTGTTATTTCACTAGATATCCTTTCATTGACCTTTACTTGAAATTTCTTCTCTAACCATTCCATAAGTTTAACATTAGCATCTTAGTCCTCATTTGTCACCTACTCAACAATATTTGACAATTATTCTAATATGTTCTTTATTTCATTGGGTGGCTGCAAGCTGAAGGCATCTAAGAAGATGTCCTTAATCTCATGTAATGCTTGCTTTTATTTATACTCATTTTTTAGTATCTCATGCTTCTTCTTCCTTTCTATTATCTCCTGCATGATGTTTATTTGTTCAAGTGTAATGTTTTCACAATCATATTTTGGAATGACTATTTCCTCATCTAATGTAGGGTCTCCATAATGAATTACCCTTGCAAATTTTTTGGAGTGGCATAACATCAGTGCTCAACTTCTGAGGCATTCTGTTAGGAGTCCCAATAGTTGGTAGATTTACCAAAGTTTGAATTGATTCTTTCTCCTTTTCCTTAGGAATCTTCTTCTCCTCCTCTGATTTTTCTTTATCAATAACAATTATTTGTGGTAGTGTACCTTGTACTTGTGTAGTAGGAATCGAAGCATCCATCTATCCTATTTGTTCCCTTGTTGGGTCCTCGGCAGTTATGGCAACTTTAACTATGGAATCAACCTTAACTAATGAATATTTTGATGTTTGATCTTGAGGTTGTCCACTTGTAGCTATAAGGATGGTAGGGGATGTTTCTTGTGTGACCACCTTGTCCCTAGTTAGGTTAGCCACTACTTTCTGCAACTCATCTACACTAACCAATACTAGGTTATCACAAAACTTTTCTTGTAGAGTTGATTGGTCAAGGATCTTCTTTAGATCTTCAACAGTGAGCGATTTGATATTCTAAATTGTGTTTTTAGGAACATCCTTCATTTTGATCATCTCTACATGTGTGTTTCTATCATGTGGAGGGCTTAGTGGTGGCAATTGTGTGTCTTGCACACTCTGATTTGTTTGTTACTCCTCGGCAATTGCCATATCATCTTCTTTTTGTGGTGTCTCCTCCACTATGTTATCTTCCTTTTCTTTCTCAACTTCTCTTTCCTTATCATTCTCTTCATCTTCTCCATTATTTCTTCCCAAAAAGGGATCTTCCTCTCCTTCTTTAATAATAGTTAGCCCATATATTAGCATCTGCATTTGAGTAGACTTCTTGACAACATCTTCAATCTTGTTTTGAAGAATGTTGAAGGCTCTATATTTGGGTGCAAATTTACTCCCATGCTTCTTGTTAGCCTTAGTTATTTTTCCTTTTGTAAGCTTTGGCATTACTCAAGCCAATGTAGACTCCCTTATTTCTTTCTCCATATTTAGGAAATAATGTGATTTATTTTCAACTATAGAATATAAATCTTTAGGAATTGAATTATCAAGTTCAAGTGGGGTGTTCTTGAACTTAGCCATCATGGTATAAACTAATTCGTCAACCATGTTTTGTTATTCCCTACTCAACTTACTAAAATCAATGTTCTTTAAGCTAATTAAGTTTGCATTATCTTTAATATTATCACAAATATTCTCTAAATCAGACTGGCATGACTTACCACTCTAAATTGGCTTGTGTCTTCTAAATTAGTCCTCTCTTCACTCGACTCAAGTTGAGCAACATATTTCCTTCTTAATTTATTCTTCTGCACTGGACCTATTTGCTCAATAGCCTTCTTCTTATCTTTTGTTTACTCTTTTTCCTTTTGAGTGGTGGCCCTTGTAGTTTCTCTTATCGCTAGGGTAGTAGGCTTAGCTAGGCTTGGCTTTGTAGTTTTTTTGTCCTTAGGCTAAGCTACAGGCTATTTTTGAGCTTTTCTCTTCCTAGGGTCTAGTTTAGCTGGTGCTTCCTTAGCTTGTTCTTCCTTAGCACCTTCTTATTCTTCTTCATCTTTTCCCATGCCTTGTCTCAAGGAGACTGGTTCCTAGCCCTGTTCTTCTTCTTATTCATCTTCTTCATCTTCTTCACCTTCAAATCCCTCTCCAAATTTGGCTTTAAGCTTCTTAACCAATTTATCCTTTTTCTTTAGAGTTGAGGCAATTTTCAACTCCATTTCCACTTTGGACTTCACAACATCATAAGTACCAAAAGGTTTTGCTACTTTGTCAATTTCCTCTGCAAGTAATGTTGTGATTGTTTTTGATGCCTCATTAATGTTTACCTCATATCCTAATGGCCTTAGCCATCTAACTCTTGGTACTGCTACTTGGATATAAGTATAATCAATATCAACTAAGAAACAAATATCATTGATGTGTTGCTCTACTAGGAAAACTAGAATTCTTAGTCTTTGCTTCATGAACTTCTTAAAGTCCTCAAAATAGCTTGTCATGATGGTTTCAAAATTGGTTCCCATCTGGTCTATGTACTCATTTATCTGTATAGCTATGGACCTATTGGTCTTCCATCCTATCTTACCAAAAGAGGGAAATGCATTCCAAACATAGAAAAATATACATATCAAAATTGATCCAAATTTGCATTGAGAACCTTTTGATCTCCTTATTGCTCCTAAATTCTCATTGATTTGTTGTAGTTGTAGCTCTACCAGATCATAAGTATGATCTTTCTTTACAATCTTGTATCCCACATCAACTACAATGCATGGCACACTATTCAATCAGCTTAACAGATAAAATTTGTGGGATATGATGCTCACTACAAATTCTAGAAGTGGATCTTTGATGGTATCAATGGTCATGCCCCTTTTGTTCTACTTAGCCCCTATATTCTTCTTAATAGCTTCTTTTGAGTTTCTTCTTAGGGTTTTGGGCCATTCTAGGGTTGGAAATCTTGTAACCCTGTGCACAATCCTTTTTGACAACTTGATGGGTCCTCCTTCTAACCATAAACATTGATCATGGATTCTACTCAAAATGATTCTTATCCATTCAGTCTTAAAGATGGTGGGAAAATCTAGGGCATGGGTTAAGCCCTTTCTCTCAATAATTTGAAATTCTTCCTTCAATACTCCATTCTCACACAGTTTTTCATATGCCTATCAGATTTTCATATCACCAATCCCTCCAACCTTATAGTTGTAACATTTTCTAACATCTTGTACCATTATGACTTTTGGTGGAATAATGGATAGCACATTTTATATGCAACTTCTAGAATTGGCCTAAAATCTGGTTGCTTAACTTCATTGCTAACTAGTTGAACCTCAAATGGTTCCTTATCATTGGGATTTCTAGAACTAAAGGCCATTTTGCAAAACTAGGGTTTCAAAAGATATTAAACTTCATAACTGTGTAACTTAGCTCATGAGGAATACCTTTAAATCGATGAAATGGTGCTTGATCTTTATTGGAATCTGTGCAAAAGCTTTGTCTTTACTTGGAAATTTCTTTTCTTCTCTACTCAATCTTTGATCTATGTTCAAATGATGCAAAAATAATCAAAAAATTGACCTTATACCCTTCAATACATAGAATTTAATGCTTAGTGCATATATAGTTGTACACTCGACTCTTTGTGTATTTCTACTTTACTTGGCATCAATGCAAATTCCTCTTCACTCATTAGCTATAGGAATTGCCTTTACTTGGTAGCAACTAACATTAATTTTGCTCAGCAACAACTACTCACTCGGCTCCAACTAGCTTTGGCTAGCAACATAACACATACTAACATTCACTCAACATTTAAAGTGAACTTTTCACATTCAGCTGTAATGTGAAAACTTTGAAGATTTAACCTTGCATCTTTACTCATGATGATCTATCCTTTTCAGTACTAACTTATCTAGGAACTAATGTATGATAAAGATTTTAAATATCAATCCCACATACCTTTTTTCTTAGTTTGATGAAGTGTGATCACTTGACCTTTTAGGTGAAGTGATCTCTCCATTTGATGAGCTACTTTCATCTTTTCTCTTCCATGTCTTATTCATCTCTCCTCTGATGTGTTCAACATCTACTTTCTCTTTTCCTTTGTTGAACTTAGAGTTAGGTTCCTTTGTCCTTGTTGGGTAGTGCTTGTTAATATGACCATTCTTCAAACATCTAAAGCATGTGGTTTGACTCAACCATCTATTGTACCTTCCAGTAAAATGTATTCTTATGCAATTCTCAGGGATGTGTCCATACTCTTGAAAATGGTGATAGGTAAGTCTTGTATTGTAATCCCAATTATAGGAATTTTCATGGTTTCTTTCCTTGTTTGATGACCATGTGGACTTGGATCTACATTCAAAAGCTTTGTGTCCAAACTTTTCACAATTGTAGTAGTGTCCTTCAAATCTTGGTGCATGCATGGTCCTTGTTTTGCATTCATGTGCTTGATGACCTTATTTTTTGCACTTGTAACAATGGATCATGTTCCTTGGCTTGGAATTTTGACTAGCATTTTTGCTCTTACAAATATTAACTACATGCCCTTTCTTTCCATAATAATGACAAGTAGGTTTAGAGTTCTTACCTTTATCACTTCTTTATTCAATAGCTTTGGATGATTCTCCTTCTTTAGTACTTGTATAGCCCAAACTTGATGTGTCTTTACTGGATCTAGGGGATCTCAATAGTTTCTCAAAGTACTTAATGGCTTCATTTGGCTTGTTGAAGCTTTTAACAAATTCCTTCTCTCTTTTTAGGTCATTCTGCAGTTGCTCATTCTGTAACTTCAATGTAGTTATCTCAATGTTCTTGACATTCAACTCATGATAAGCATTCATCATTTGACTTAAGGTATCCAACTACATGTTTGAGACCCTAGATAACTCTATTGATTTTTCGTCCAATCTATTTGACAAGATTCTTTTGTCTTCTTCAATCATGACCTTGTCTTCTATAGCTTTCTTGTTTTGCTCAGTCACCTCACATAGCAGTATAGCTTGTGATTCTTGCTCCAACTCAAGATTTTTGATCTCCTTAGCTTGTGCTCTGTTCTTATCCATGAGATCTAAAATTGCTACATCAAATTCAAATAACTTTGTGGTGTCAATCTCTTTGTATTGAGTGTGATTTTCAGCTATGGAAATCTCTTTCCTTCTCTTTAGCAAACTTCTCAAAGAATCTTTGGCTTCATCTAGTTGTTGTAGTAAGAGATGTATCTCAATCTCTTGATTCTCAATAGTCTTTCCCAACTTGTAAATCTCCATCACAAGATCTTTTCTCCAAATTGTAAGGCTTCTCCGAATGAAAATTTAGCTCTAATACCAATTGTTGGGATTACAAATGGGAAATGTATTCTTTTGAGAGGGGGGGTGAATCAAAAGTACTAATCTCATATCAATAAAACTTTTGACTTTAGAACATTACATGCATAAACATATAGAAATAACATGTAAATAAAATGCATGTACATAAACACTTGACACTATATATGATTACCTAGAAACCCTCCAATGAGAAGGTAGAATTGGGGTGGGGATGATACCCACAATTCTTCACTACTACAGCAATAAAGTTCACCTGTTAAGGTTATATGTTTTGACCATTCTCATGATTTGCCCTATTAAATGCTTAAAAAGGATTGTTAGATCCTACCCTATTAAAGGATTTTAACACCCTGTCAAAAGTGTGCTTGGCTAAAGGACTTTAGAACACTCACTTAGAATGTCACCATGTTAAAGGCTTTATACAATGGCTATTAAAACAACCTAAGTCTATAGGATTTCATTCTATTGATATAGTTGTTAGAAAGTATAGTAGAATGTTTGATCTAATACACTTACAATCTAATATTGTTGATTTTAGATCCCTATTCAGTTCATCTCAATCCTCTCTGATCTGATAGAAAATTGTTGTAATATTGATCCTTTTTTTTGTTAACTGATTCTGCAATTCTATCCTTCTTCTATGTCACCTTCAACTTGATCGATTCACCCCTTTAACTTTCTTCAAATTGTTGCTCGCATTACCTCATCACATGCATTCTCTCTTACACTCTATGAAATATGGGGCTTTGTCTCTCTTTAAAAAGACTTTGGTGGCATAGGGTTAGGTATGAATCTATGATTAAGATTCATCTAATTTTCCTACTCAATTCCTTCCATTTTCTTGATTGGTTGCATGTAGATCACATAGGGAATCCAAATAGATCTTATCTTATATTTAAACTTTTGAGATCTATCTATATGTTAGCTCAAAAATGGTTTACATTATTTTTTTTGCTATCACAAACAACTAGATCAATTTTGTGTTACTCGACACTTGATAATATTGATGCTTGGCACATACTAAATTTTTTTTTGGCTCAACACTTGAACTTTCTTGGCATCTATTTTTCACTTGGAACTTGAAACTTGCTCATCTATGTCTATCTACTTGGTACTTACTATTTACTTTGCACATGAGTGACTCAACACTTATTGCAATTTAACATCTATATTATACTTGACATATGTTACTTAGCTTGGCATGAATTTGGAAAATTTCTTAAGTGTGTTGACACTCAGTTGTCCAAACCAATTTGATATCAACAAGGTACACTTAATATAACAAGAGCTTTGTTTTGATATGGAAAATAGAATGTAGCAAATTGTGGTATAGAGAGCTAGAGTGAAAATGCAAGCCTTTTGCATGGAAAAACACAATGAGACAAAGAATGACCTTATCCACCCAGAGACATAGAGTTGTGCCCCAGACCATAAAAGGAAATTTGAAAGAAAAAGACAAATAAATCAATTTATATCATTGAGTAGCATAGGAAAATGATCAAAAGAAAAATAAAATACTCACTAAAAAGCATGAGCCAATAACCATTATGATCCATTATTGCTTGCTTGATTAATTTTTGTTGTTATCAATAGTTTTTGTTCAATTGATGTTTTGACATGTTGATAGTTAATGGTGTTGTGAAGAGATTATGAAATCAAATTGATTTTTGGTTCAAATGGTTTAGTATGTGTTTTTTCAAAGCATAATTTTGTTAAAGCACAATGTTAAAGTTTGATTCTGGATGTGCAAATGTTTAGCAAAATGAGTGATTATTTACAATAATTATATACAAGGCTTATTGCAATTTTTTTGTGGATTTTATAATTTTTTAGGGTTTTCAAAAATATTTGATTTTTTGAACATTTTCCAGGGTCATATGTGAATTTTTTGTTTTTTTTCAAGATCATACGTGTCTTTTTTAATTTTTTCAAGATCATATGTGATTTTAATTTTTTTTTAAAGAATCATATGTGATTTTTAGTGTTTTTTTCAAGATCATTTTATGATTTTTTTTATTGAGTTTGTGTAGGATCATATGTGATTTTTGTAGGATCATATTCATTTTTTTAAAATTTTCAAGTCATTAAGGTATGTACAAAGAAATAATTGCCCCAAGTGTCTATCAAGGCAAGGGTAGAATGGATGGATGAGTGGATATGGTAGATGGATAATGGATAAAGGTAACTCAAAATGTTTTCAAGGCTTTTTTGGGTCACCAAGGACTATCCACATAAATGTGAGACATGTTTTAGGAAGTCTCAACAACTAGATATGACAATGATAGGCTATTGACACTTTAGAAACTAGATGACAATTGTTCCATGGCAATAGACATACCAAGATGTTTTGAAAATTATGTTTTTCATTTTGTGTCCTTATTTTCATCAAGAACAAGATAGGGATTGTGATAGGAAAATGACAAGATGTAAATAGGACAACCAATATGAATAATGGATAAGGGGATATGAATGGAGGTTAAAATAAGATAGCAAAAATTGGACCAAGGGGATATGATAGTGTAAAGCAGATAGGACAAGATGTGCTTCTAGGGAGATCTAGGGCCTTGTCAAGATCAAAGTTTGGGAAAATAGAAAATGTGGAATGTTGATAGGATAAGGGATACAATGAACATGATATTACAAGCAATTATAGGGGATAACATGAGTAAAACTAACCCCTAAGTATGGAATGCAATATGTTCATAGGCTACTCATGATGCCTATTTGCCATGTTTTCATCATAGTACTTGCCCAAAATACCTATTTGCCAAGTTTTCACTATCGGACGAATGATTTTTGTTTATTCTTTTTTTCATATTTTTTTGGATTTTTTTGACTTGTTTGACACTTTTTAGAAGATAAAAGACATTAAGCATGACATGGGTGAAGGACTCAAGAATCTTTACTCTTTGAATAGTTATCTTGAAAGATATAGACTAATTGACCACCTTTGATAGTAGGCTCAATAATATTAGTAGGATAATTAAAAATGAGGATGAAATGAATTCATGCTAGAGATTGAATAGGCTTGTTGAAATGATAGGAAAATATGGAGGATGGAAGAAATGAAAGAGGGATTGAGGTTTAGTGGATTGAAGTGGATGCAAGAACAACAATGGTACATACCTTGAAGGGTGATTGAATGATGAAGGAAAAAGAGATTTTGGAATTGATAGAGGAAAGGATGAGGGTTTTGGGACAAAAGGACCCAAAATAGATTTGGAAGATGGAAGGATTTTTGATGGAGGGATATCCATTTCGGATACCATCTTTGATCTTTCTTTAGGAATTTGTGATTCAAGAAGCTTCTTGGGAATTGATATGTATTTTGCTTTTTCATTCTTTTGTGGATCCTTAGATTGCATTGTTTGAAAATTAAATTTAGGAATCCATATTTCTTTTGACTTTTATTTTTTATTGGTGAGCCTTTGTGGCCTTTTTTATACTTGTTCTTTTTGGATCATGTGTTTCTTTGTATTCACATGTCGATTAGACATGACATGTTGATACTTCTTGACTGCATGTGGATTACTTGACTTATAGATCTTATTCTTGACATCCAAATTACTTGGAGATGGAATGGAATTCATGGATGGATAGTAATTGTGTGGAGGAATTTTGGATGGGTGAAGGGTTCTCAAGGATGTATGCCTTTGCAGACTCACACATGGGAAAGGGTAAGTTGATTGTGAACTAGTGGGTGGAGGAACATATGGACCTAAAATGGATGGAAGGGGTAAAGGAGGAGAAATATGTTTGGATCCAAATTTTGGAAGGGATACCAACACCTAGAGAATAAACTTTAGGATTGAGGTCATGACCTTTATAATTTTATTTTATATGAAAGGGTTTTGACGTACTTTGTTCATCAATCTTGGACCCTTTGACTTGATAGATCTTTTGATCAATGGGATATCTGTTACTAGATGTGAGTCCATATTTAGGTGTATGTGATATGGAAGAACTAATAGGATCATGAACTGGACTAGATTTTATAGAGCTAGGGGAACCCATTTGAAGTGGAAAGGGTTCATGAACATCTTGCACAATTGTGTTTAAAGCATTTGGGGACTCAATTAGAGGAATAATGAGATCTTGAAATAGAATAGAAGAAATGATAGAATAATCTAGCAAGATAGGGTCTTGTAGAGGATTTGAAGGGTTAATGCAACCATGTGGTGGACATGAAGGTATTATGGGATATTTTGGAGCATCTAGGGGTAAAGGGAAACTTTGATCATGACTTGCCTAGTAGATTTGGTGTTAGTTTTTGACCTTATGCCATTTTCCATTTGATATTAACTTTTTTGTTAAGCTCCCAATTTGGTAAAAAATTTGAACAACATGAGTTTTTTGGTTGAAATTTTGACTAGCATAGATTATAAAAAATAAGAAGAGAAAAGTGCCCAGGAGGAGGGATTTTTACTACGTCTATTTACTTGCAGGAATAGGGGGAGGGATCGAGCTACAAGTGTGTGACTAATTTCTCTGGTAATTCATTGACCCCATACCATTTTGAATGTAATTTAATGTAAAAGGATGCATGATTTTGAACATAAGTGATCTAATCACAAAGAAATTGAGCTCATTTTTGTTATCGTAATGGTAGAAAGCAAGCGAATGCGAAAGGAGGTTATAAGTTGTAGGAGATTATCTGGTCTCTTATTGTTGCTACCACTATTGTTTCTACTAGATCTACTACTACCATAGGATGTGATACTAGATCTACTTCTAGTGTAGGTTCCCTTGCCTCTCCTTTTGTAATCATAGGCGATAGGTGACTACTTGGCTACTTTTGATTAATGAACATCAACCTTTGCTTCCATCTATGCTTTTGTCTACTACTTGGATGCTTCCTTTGCTTTACAATCTTAATATTTATCACCTTAGAATAGTAGGGCATCTAGATCTTAGGTGAATGCACCTACCCTATATTGTGTTCCCCATTTTTTCCTAGGCAGGCCCTTAAAATATAGGAGGAATAGTAGGGGCAATAATCTTCCCTTACAATAATCTATTTGGGGGACCTTACCCTTAACCACAGAATAGTGGGGTGGGGTGGGGTGGGGATATATTTGTAGGAGGTAGAAAGGAAGTGAATGGTAGAAAAAAAGTGAATGCATAAAACTCTCATTTCAAACTAGACCCAAACCTTGGCAGCTGTGAAATGAAAAGAAAGAGAGTTAAGGGAAAAAACTAAAACCCTGTAGATTTACCAGCTCATACCTATGGATCAGTGCCTCTTATCTATTTTAATTCTTATGCCAAATATCATATGATTTTTTATTTTAGGAGCTACTATAGGCATTTTAGTGTTGAACAAGTTTCATGCCACATTCATAATAATAATCTTATTTTGTTTTGTTTTTATCTTGGTTTTATTTTCTTTTATATCATTATTTGAAGTTTGGATATTATTAGATTGCATTTCAATTTTGGGTCTGAAGGTCTCTTTAAAAATGTTACTTCTATCTAAATAGTAAGTGATTGCTTTCTGAATCTTGTAGTTGTTTCATCAGAGTTATTTGTGAGAAATTGAATTTGTATACTTTTTATCTATTCACAATTGTATAGATGTGTTAATAATCCTATCATATATATACTACACTCAAATTATTGTAGGAGAAACATAAATCAATTTATTAAGTTTTGGGATGGATAATGTAGGCTAGATCTTAGTGATTTTGGGAGTATTCAATCTTCTCATCTATGATAAACAAAAATTGTAGCAACTTCAGTAATCTTAAATTTACATCAGAAATAGGTAGAAAGAAATCTACCATAATGATTTCCACCATAATTTTTGCCTCCATTGAAAAACATTTTTTTTGGTGACAAGCTCCTTGTAAACTATTAGAGCCCGAGTTTCTACATTAGGAGCTCTGGGTATTTTGGAATAAACTAGGACTTTGAACTTTTAGGCATATCTCTGTCAAACTTGAAAACTAGGTGAACTGCAACAAAACTTAAAACTATTACTTGCATATTTTTCATACTTCAACACTTAGGTTTTAAACCTGAAAATTTTACTTAATCTTAAACATAGGTAAAACTGAAATTGAACTTAGTCTATTGCAAACACGTGTCTTTTGGTTGTAATAGTACTTTTTATTTTTGTAGGATGGTATATGGGACTAGGTCTTTTGTTAGAGGCTATGGTAGAGGTCATGGTCATGGCAGAGCTATCAGTGTCCATGATTCTGTCTATGGAGAATCTGCTCATGAAGAGAGCAGAGGAGAGCATGCTAGTAAGTAGCAGGAAGAGAGTCATCGAGAGAACCAAGCTGAGTTTGAGGAGGTTAACTTGAGATAGATGATGTAGACCATTCTTGATCATCTACCTCCTTCTCATGAATAGCATAGAGCACATTAGATAGAACAAGAGCATAGAATCAGGTCTAGGAGCCCTCGAAAGGATCGATAGAGATCCATTGTTTCTAGTCAGATGAAGGACCTTTCAAGATCCAAGGTCAAGCCCTTTAACGGGCAAGGTTCTAGACATGTGGCTAAACACTGGCTTATCACCCTTGACAGGATTTTTGCTATACAGGACTTTGATAGTAATGTTAAGGCATGATTTGCTATACCAACTTGGAGAATTTTGGGGCCACTTGGTGGACAATTGAGGAAAAGAAGTTGGGTATTGACATGAACAATGTCACTTGGGAGCTATTCTTAGAGAGTTTTTGCAAATGATTCCTACCAGAGGAATGGAAGCAGCAAAGGGAAGATGAGTTCCATAATCTTAGGTAAGGGAGATTTTGTGGGAGCACTTGCAGCATCAGGATCGAAAGGAAACTACAACTCAGGTAGTAATAGGAAGCCTCCTTTTTCTAATGGGAAACAGTTTTAGCAGCAGTCTCAATAGACACAGTAGTAGAAGGGTTCAAACTCTCAAGCTCAAGGTGGTGGCAGAGGTTCTAATTCCAAGAACAACTGCAATGCTCAGTGCAATAAACAAAATCAATCCAATCAGCCAGCTCAGAGCAGTCAGTCTTTTGTCAGCAGGAATAACTGTCAGCAGTCAAATGCACCACCTATGGGAAGAGGATCTGGTAGAAATATAGGATGTTTTTCATGTGGACAAATTGGACATTTTGTAGCTCACTGTCCTTAGTAAGCACCTCAGTATTCAGGCCCTAGGTCAATAGCATCCAAGCCTACAGTAGGAGATGCAAGAAGAGCTCATAGAGTGTTTGTAGTAGCAGATCATCGTCAGGAAAATCATCAGGGAATAGTGGTTGAAATGATAGGAGCTATTTGAGGTACATCTATTTCAATTTTGTTTGATTTGGGAGCTATAGATTCATTTATTTCTCCATCTATAGTTGCTAAGTGTAAGCTGGATGTGGTGAAGCAAGATCATAGTTAGCAAGTGGAACTAGCCTCAGGTATTAAGGTCTCCACAGATTTTGTAGTTCATAAGTGTGGGCTTAACATAGGAGGATTTGATACTGTAGTTGACCTTCAAGTTATACCCCTTGGTTTATATGATGTGGTCTTAGGAATGGATTGGCTTGGCTCTCATAGAGCTAGTATAGATTGTAGGAAGAAGATTATAATGTGTTAAGATGACCAAGGGAATGATGTGAAGATTGTTGGGATACCAAGGCCTATATCTCTATGGATGATTTCAGCTATGCAATTGAAGTGAATTTTTCGTAAGGGATGTCAGATATTTGTTGTTATGGTAAATGGTCTTGATGAGGAAGATCTTGTGAGGAAGACTTTATATCACTTGACTTTACAGGAGTACGTAGATGTCTTTCCAAGTGAGATTCCAGGCATGCCTTTGAAGAGGGACATCGATTTCAGCATTGACCTGATTCCTAGAGTGGAGCCTATCTCTAAAGCTCCTTATTGTATGACTACACATGAATTGGGAGAGTTGCATCTTCAGCTAGAGGAACTCTTGGCCAAAGGGAAAATTCAACCTAGTGTATCACCATGGGGAGCTCCAGGGCTCTTTGTGAAAAAGAAAGATAGTTCTTTGTGCCTTTGTATTGATTACAGGTAGTTGAATAAGGTGACCATTAAGAATAGATATCCTTTACCTAGGATTGACAACTTATTTGATCAGATCAAGGGAGCTATAGTATTGTCAAAGATTGACCTTAAGTCAGGATACCACCAGATTTGTATTAAGGAAGTTGACACTCACAAGACTACCTTTCGAACTCACTATGGGCATTATGAGTTTACATTGGTACCTTTTGGGTTGACTAATGCTCCATCAATTTTCATGAGTTTGATGAATGGGGTGTTTCAATGTTATCTTAATAGGTTTGTGCTTGTGTTTCTTGATAATATATTGATATATTCTAAGTCTCAGAAGGAGCATGAGGAACACTTGTGATTGGTTTTATAGAGTTTAAGAGACAATCAACTTTATGCCAATGCAGCTAAGTGTGAATTTTTCAAATTAGAGTTTCAATATTTAGGGCATGTCATTTTAGGTGATGGTATTTTAGCAGACCCTGCAAAGATCCAAGAAATAGTATATTGGCCTACACTGACTAATGTGTCAAAGATTCATAGTTTCATGGGTCTAGCTAGTTATTATCACAGATTTCTCCAAAACTTCTCTAGAATAGCGCATCTTATCACTTCTCTTTAGAGGAAAGGAAAGAAGTTTATTTGGATAGAGAAATGCAAGGAACCATTTCAGAAGCTCAAGGAGCTTTTGACCAGTGCACCGATCTTAGCAGTACCCGATTCAGAAGGTGATTTCTTGGTGTGTACAGATGCTTACCTAGAAGGGATTGGGGCAGTTTTGATGCAGAATGGATGGTTGATTGCATATGAATCATGCAAGCTCAAGGATCATGAGCTAAATTATGCTACACATGATCTTGAGTTAGCAGTAGTAGTTCATGCTTTGACAAGGTGGAGACATTTCTTGTTGGGGCACAAATTTTGAGCTACATAGTGATCATTGCAATCTTCAGTACATTTTCACACAGCCTAATTTGAATGCTCACCAGAGGTGTTAGATGGAATTTTTATGTGAGTATGATTTTGAGGTAAAGTACATTCAAGGAAAAGAGAATGTAGTGGTAGATGCTTTGAGTCACAAGAGACATGTGATATCATCTATGACTCTTAGTGTTGATCTGAGGAGTCAGATTCTTAGGCACTTCCTATAGATTCTTGGTACCAAGAAGTGTGTAGAGAGATAGATTCAAGAAGACCTTTGGAGGGTAAGTTTGCAGGCTATGTCTAAGAATTAGATGGTCTTTTGAGACATTCAGGGAGGATTTATGTGTCATTATTGGATGAGCTTCACACCTTGATCTTAGTAGAAGCCCATTGTACACCTTACTCGACACATCCAGGTGTCAAGAAGATGCATGTTGATTTGCGGCATTTATTCTATTGTTCTGGGATGAAGCGAGACATTGCTGATTATGTGGCCAAGTGTCTTGAGTGTCAAAGAGTTAAGGTAGAACACCAACACCTGGTAGGACTTTTGTAACCAAATCTCATTCCTTCATGGAAGTAGGACATCATCTCTATGGATTTCATAGTAGGATTACCTATGACTATTCATCATCATGATGCTATCATGGTCACTATTTATTGGTTGAATAAGGTGGCACATTTTTCACCAATCAAGTCTTCCTACACAGCAACTTCTATAGCTAATGTCTTCATGCATGACATTGTGAGATTACATGGTATTCCTTGAAAGATCATTTCTGATAGAGATCCTATATTCACATCCACATTCTAGACATCGTTGCAGCATGAGCTTGGAGGTCAATTTAACTTTAGTTTGGCATATCACCTAGAGATAGATGGTCAAACAAAGAGGGTGAATCAGGTTTTGGAAGATATGTTAAGGATGTATGTGATGGATAGGTAGACACATTGGGAGGACTATCTCTACCTAGTGGAGTTTGCTTACAACAACAGGTATCACAGTTCTATTGGCATGGCACCATTTCAAGCTTTATATGGACGTCCTTATCATACACCTTTAAGTTGGGACAGTCTTAAGGATCGCATCCTATTGGGTCCTAAGATGCTTTGTGATATGGAGCAACAGGTAGTGCATATCCGCGAGCACTTGACTACGGCATAGGATAGATAGAAAAAGAATGCTGATGCACATAGGATAGATAAGTAGTTTTCTGTGGGAGATAAGGTTTTCTTGAGAGTGCATCTGTAGAAGACTCTGATCTGCTATAGAAAGGGTTCAAAGCTAGCACCTCACTTTGTGGGACCATTCGAGATTCTTGAGAGGATTGGCCCAGTTGCTGACCGCCTTGCTCTACCGCCCAGCCTAGCTCACATTCATGATGTTTTTCATGTTTCAATACTTAGGCAGTATATTCCTGATGTTGTACATGTTCTTGATTGGAATGCATTGTAGGCAGAGGACGGGCAACTAGCTTTGGAGCTGGTTCATATTTTGGAGTAGTTGGAGTTGACCCTCAGGGGTCGAATCGAGGGTCCAATGGGACCCTACTAATGATTCTTCAGCTACATGGGAGGATGTGGCTAGATTATAGGAGTTATATCCCTACTTGTTTTTAGGCTTCCAAGAGTAAGCCTAATCCAAGGGGGGGTGGATGTAGTGCCTACCCTTGTTTACCTTTTTTTGGACACATTGTTACTATTATTGTCAGACTATGTTAGACTAGTTTTATGTTGATGGACTAGTAGCATTGTTTCGAGACTATCAAAAACTATGTTATGGATTCAATTGATGTATGATGAGATTATTTAGACTCTAAATTTCATGCATGCATGATGATTATTACATTGCTTTCAGTTATTGATGATGATTAGTTAGATGGTATATTATCACATGTGTTTTATTATAGATACTTACCCCATACTTGCATGTGTATGGTGTGTGTGTTTGTTCTTATGTATGGCATTTTTGATGTGGTTAAGGAAGGAAGTCATACTCACCTACTAGTCGAGATCTACACGATGCACCACTTTCTGCCATTGCCTATTTAGTTAGCATATATATATATATATATTGTATGTACATGCATGGTTTTTATGTAAGTTGCAGGTACTAGGTATCGACTTCCCTGAATTGCCAGAATGAGCATACCCCATTACACTATCTCAATGATAAGAGAAGGGAGATAAATTCTCAAGTCCAAATCCCAAACCCTTAAACCATTTGTCCTAGTGAGGTAGGACAAGTATCTAGATATTTTACCTTCTGAATGTGTCGAATGACATAATTCGTGACTTTTAACCGTTTAGACTGATTTTGTATGGATTGCTCTATGATGGGTTTTTATATTTTATCTTGGAGGTCTATGGTGAATTTTCTATTAATTAAGTTTAAATTAAGAGAAAAATTAATATAATATCATGATCTTTGATATTTTGATTATAATTAATTAAATGAGAATTAATTGAGAAAAAGAATTAAATAAAAGAAATTAGAAATTAAAATTAATAATAATAATAATAATAAAATTATAATAAATTAATAAATAAATAATAATAAAAGTTATAAGAAAATTAAAATAAAAGTTATAAACTTGCCTAGGAGTAAATGCACCTCTTGATTGCACATATGTCAACAACACAAGAGTTAGTGCACCAATTAAGCACATGGTGTCTACAACCTTATGACTCATCTAGAAAGTTGGAATAGACTAATGCTTAGTTTTCAACACCTTCCGGTTGTTTTTAGAGACATTCTAGGTGCTTCTTGAGAGTTCTTTATATTCAGGCACTCCTAGAAGCTTAGGTAGAGCATTTGGAGAGCATTTTTGGAGGACTCGGGAACATGGGAGAAGGAAGGAGCTTGCTCTATAGTTTTTGAGGAGAAGTGAATTAGCATCAGTATTCGGGTAGACACTTGTGATTTTGCTTATGTTATTTCCACTTCTTGCACTTCCTATCTTCTTCGTGTCTTCTGAATACTTTTTGAGGATTCTATGTGTGAATGTTCCAATTATTTTAATCTTGTCATGGAAATTTAATTCTTATGAGAGAAAATCCCTCATGCATAGATTTGAGAATTATATGGGACTAGGGTTTTTAGATGCGTATGAGAAAACCCTTTTTATTAATGGATAAATTAGAGAACAATTATTTTATAGGAAAATTCTTAAGATTGGAAGCCTTTTTAAATTATGTATATGTCTCATTTTAAAATATACATTTGTGTTTAGATCTGCATACTTGTAAATATATAAATATAAATAAATATATATATATATATATATATATATACATAAGTATATATACATATATACTTATATAAATGTATTCATTTAAAAACGTCGCTATTATATCACAATAGAATAATGTTTAATGAAATTCTGTATTTTTTTTAAATATAAAAATGAATTTCAAAATCTTATTATGGGCCAAACGTTTAATTAAAAACATTTTGGAAAAAAATTTTATTAAAACTTTGTGGGGGGACAGAACCTGCGCCCCTGTACTCGTCGCAGTCGACGACGATACTACATATGTGTGTGTGTGTGTGTGTTGTGTTATGCAATTTGATTTTTGGGTACGAAATCGAATTTTCCCATTTTGATTTATAACATTTTAAAATATTATTATTATCATTTAGTATTAATAATTATATATTTATTTATTTATTTATGTATGTATATATATATATATGTATGTATGTATGTATGTATGTATGTACGTATGTATATGTATGTATGTATATGTTATTAATAATTAATAATTATTATATTTGTTAAATGAATGGTACTAATAATTTATTTTCTTTAATAGTTAATTACTTTGTAATATTATAGTCAAATGATGTAGATGTAATTTAAATATTGATTTGAATTATGAAGGAAAGATATTAAAAGGAATTAGTATTTATTCATGTTAAAAGTTACAAGGAATCTTATTGGTTTTGATGGGGGATCATTTTCATATAATATTTGTTTAAACTAAATATCATTAGAATAATTGGAAAATTGATTCTAGAGTTATGGGAAATATTAATCAACACATGGGTTAGGAAAATGTACAAAATTTTCCTCCACTCAATATCTAAATTGGAAAACGAAAACTGAGACCTCCACACTTTATTCAACTATGTAATTTTAGCAAACTAGAACATGTGTTTGCATTGTGTTTACTCTATGCTTCATGTTTTGGGTTTTTGGGTTGACTAGTGTTGACCAATTATAAGACATCTACCAGAGGCTCGAGGGTTATGATTGTGATGTCATGATGATGTCTTTTGATTCTAATCTTTATAAACCCAACCATGGTTATGTGATGGAATGCTCTATGAGATATCTATATTTATTGCTTGTTATCGCTTTCCAATCTTCTTGTGTGAAGCTGAGATTCATGAGACATTTGACTTAACCATTTTGAGTCATCGATCAATTATACTTGAGTTACTTTTTAGTCATTTGATAGAATTGAAATTGTTATCTGATCTTGATGATGTCATGTTGTGACATGTTTTGACTCAACCATTTTGGAGTCTTCGATCAGTATTATTTTGAGATGCATATGGTTGCTTATTAAGAACCAATGATTATTGTGATTATCAGGGATACCTTCACTTGCTAATAGAGAACTATTGAGGTCATGATTATCTATGATGTTTTTCAATTGACTCATGGAGATTTGATGTTTATATTGTGGATTATCTTTTGTGATTTTGAGATTTATGATTTCATGAGCTTAGGGTAGGTTATCTACTTGTAGTGTCAGGAAGTGGCTTGCAATGGGGGCTAGGGCCCTAAGAGGCTGCCAAGGTAACACATTGTAAGTTTGCTTGATAAGTGAAAACATTCACACCTAATACTAACTAAATGAGCCTAAAAAGATAATTGTTTTGTTCTTGCCTATACCTCGAGTGCTTATATAGACTAGGATGGGAGTAGAGAGAACGCTTGGTTGTGACCTTGCATTTCGTAGTATGCCTCATCTGTACAAGAGGATACTAGTGGCCACGTAGGGATCACTAGGGGGTCGAGGTCTATTAGGAGACTACCAGGGTAACTCTAGCATGTTCTCTGCAATGACACTTTCCCGCTTGCATAGTAGGTTTCCTACATGTCATTGTGCGCCTCTGGGAATTAGATGTTAGATTTGTGTTGGAACCTTTGAGTTAGTATACTTTTAGGATTTTTGGACTTAGAGAGTATTTATGCTATGTGATTTTGATAACCTGTTTGGGACTTGAGATTATCTCCTCAGCGTGATGGGAGTGGACCATTTAGGTACCACATGGTTGGGTGGTAGTGCTTTATCACTCTTATCATTTGAGATCTGTTTGAGACACCATAGCTGATGAATTCTTGGATTATGATGGTGGATATGCATCCTTATATTGATGATTTGCATATGTTAGATGATGTTATCTTATGCTCTACTTTGCATGTTAGATTACTTTCTGCATATGATGTAGTATGATTTAGGAGTGACATTCCCACTATGTTAACACTAATGATTTCTTCAGTGATTTGGGATGTTACACATGGAGGGATGGATAGGACCCATGATGGTCTAATGATGCTATTTACGATTGGGAGGAACCATGCACTTAGTTAATTATGTTTGATTACTTATGGTTATCTCTTATAATGATGTATCATGTATGATTTATGGTTTCATTTATGATATTGCATCATGGATTAGAGTTAGTATGATGATGTACTCTATTTTCACAAATATATATTCTTTTATGCCTTTCATACCCTGTGACATGTACAGTGGATGATTGAGCAATCTGAAATGTAATTCAAAAAGGACACTTATTTATTGTTTAAGTACGTTGGATGTATCATTATTATTTCATGAGGATGTGATGTTAGGTGATTAGTTAATTTAGATGTAACTCAACGTTAAGGGATCCATAAAGAATGTAAATTTTTATGTATGTTTATGTTTACTTTCATTTGGATTGTTGCTATTGCTTCCATTACTATGTATATGTTATAAATGGTTTTTACTTTCATGATTTAAAAAAAAAAAATGCTACCAAACTTAGTGAAACTTTAAGTTAATTCTTTGGATCCCTTGGCGGGGCATTACATAAACTATGAAAGTATGCACATAACTTATTCTTTGATATGAAGTGTGTTTTTTCTTTATCCCATACATTATCTTTCCAAATGAATTTTCTTTAGTTTTAAGAGATGTTATTAAATAGATGGAAATACTATTAGGGAAAATCTCTAGATTTTTAATTAGAGTGAGTTCACTAGATTTATTTAAATTTATCTATCATCATTCATCATTATTTAATTAATCCTCCATAGGTGGTGATAAAGACAATATCATGTTGATTCTTGATAATGTGATTGTTTATTTGTTGATAGAAAATTATATGCATATGTACACACATACACAACTATGGATGCATTTATGTTGTTTGATGTGAACATGGAAACACTTGAATGGTGTGACAAAATTTTTTCTTTGATGTTTAATCTTCCTAATCAATACCTCTTGTAATGGTTATAATTGATGGGTGATTATGATGACCATTTGAGCAATACATAAGGTGATAATCTTGACATGCTTGCTAACTGAAATTTTATGGTTAACATTACCATTTATTGTAGATTGGTTTGGTAATTGATGCTATGTTTGGTTATCTCCTCAGTGATAATAATTGTTGGATGATCATGTTGCTTGTCTTATCACGTTGATTGATAACTCTATTATCTCATCTTTGTATGATTAATTATAAGGATTTGTATTCATAAATGATTAATGGATCGATTCTATGATGTGACAACCATATCTTCATTTAGAATTATACTTCATGTTTTCTCAATGATGATCGATAAAGGATGTCATCTTAAGGACATGACAAATTATGGAATTATCATTTATTAGTAAATTCATGATTCAAATATTGATAAGGTGGGTTTCGGGTATCCAAACTATTGTTATACTTGATAACATGTGATCTCAATGTTTGGATCATACTTCGGTTCTATGCTAATGAAGGTACTTGCTATCTTCAACCCTGGCTCACATCACTTGATCTCAATTCCCTTGTGCACTTCCTTGAAGTTAGATAGGAGAATCATCATATATATAAGACTTCACAATTTTTATTAATAAGACCTTGATTCTATTAAATTTATTGAAAAATCATATAAATTACATTCTTGAACTTCTAACTACTATGTACAATTTTCCAATTTCTATTTAGTAGCTTGAGGTGCTCAAGGTATACCACCCCTTGACCACATATGTGCTTCATTTATATTTTGTTCTTAGGTTAATAATGAGGGCATCACAAATCCAAATACATATGAGTGATTTACCTTCTTATTTTCAAATTGAATCAGGAATTGATCTCAGGTTTTCCCCTTCATAAAATGTTGATTCTTCCATACAACTTGATGATCGGTTATTAAATGGACACAATGACTCTTAAATACCTTCATCCAATTAGTTTAAATCAATTTTTTATGGTTATGAATGTTGG
The DNA here is from genome assembly GCA_028749045.1 of Cupressus sempervirens. Taxonomy (NCBI): domain Eukaryota; kingdom Viridiplantae; phylum Streptophyta; class Pinopsida; order Cupressales; family Cupressaceae; genus Cupressus; species Cupressus sempervirens. Next base: position 390,436,015 of record CM053783.1, read on the forward strand.
GAGGCCAAAAAGATATGTTTGACAACTTTTCCAAAATTATATTTTTGCATATTTATAATTTCTTGTCAAATATGACAAATTTTTATATTTTTTATCCTAATGGGCACCAATCGATCCCAAACCTTTAGGAATGGTAGGAAATGCATGTCTAAGAAGAAACAAACATGTTATCCATTATTGAACACCAAAACATTCAAAACCAAGAATTAGTTGTTTTAGTGATGCAATTAAGAAACTAGTGAAATAAAAAATATTTAAGAATTTACATCTTCAAGAAGAATTAAGAGCATTGTAAGGAGGATATTAACAAAGAGCATTGTAAGAAGACAATTTTTCATTGATTATAATATGGGTGAGCTTGAGCAAGGTGACCAAATTTTTCTTGCAAAACCATATGTGTAGATATAAACATTAAGTACAACATTCCAATATTTTTGTAGGTATACACATTAATTAGACCAAAATTTTCTTTTTAAACCATATGTGCAAATATAAACATTAAGTACAACATGTCCAATAATTTTGCAGATATACACATTAACTACACCAAATTTTTCTTTCAAAACCATATGTGTAGATATAAACATTAAGTACAACATGTTCAATAATTTTGCAAATATATTTTCTTGTGAAGAAAGACCAAGCCTAGCAATATGAACCCAGAACAAAATAACAAGATAATTGCTAGATTAGGGTCTTAGTTTTGAAGAAAAGTTAAAAAATGTAATTGTACTTCTTGAAAAAAGTGTAAGGGCTTAAAGAATCAAAGAATTCTAATCACAACAAGCCAGAATCATTGTAGTCAACATGTTCACATTGAAGGGGGCCATATTTTTGTTGATTGGTGAATGTGGAGGTAGTAATAGATTAAAATGTTATTGTACATGATGTGAAATTTTTAGGTAAGGAAAATGTATGTTATGTTCTAATAGTTAATCAAATACTTGTAACAGTAAAAAAACAAAAAGAGTATGCCAATTTAACCCATTTACTTGTTATTGCAACAGAGTCCCCTTTAGTGTAGTAGCCTCATGCCCCTCAAAATAGGGGAAGATGTCATAATTTGACATTACATGTGCAAAAAGAGAAGGAGAATGAGGAAGATATTTATGCTCCTATCAGCCTTTTCATTAAGAAAGCTAAGAAAAACAAAAAGAAGAAATGATTTTTTTAAAATGCTCTTTGATCAACTGTGTTTTATAAACTTTGTTGGATAATGAAATAACGTTGTTTTAAGTAATTATCAATGAAAGCTACGTATTAATATTGATTTTTATGTCATGTTAATAAATATTGTTATGTGTTAATGAATTCTTGATTAGTATTGCATATTAATGATTTTTATATCATATTAATGAATGTTATGTGATTGTATTGATTGAATGTTATTGTTCACAAATGGATGAATGGATGAATGTTGTCTATGTAATTATATGTTAATGAGGAATTTAGTTTGATGTTAGGGGGAGGGGTAGTGAGGCCAAATGAGCTTCCACCTTTAGGTCGTTGGCCTTGTTAATTAGATAATATTAAATTCTTCTTGAAACCAAGTAAAGCTCAAACTAACATACCTTCATTAATTAATCAATTTCATTCATTACAGGTCTAGAATGATAGGATGATACTCTATGGTATAGGTATGAATATCTAGAGGAAGATTAGGTACTCAATCTTCTAGCTTCAACAACTTTACCACTTTCCTCATTTTGGGTCTTGCAGTTGGATGTGGATGGGAGCACCACAACCTTATCCCTACCAATTGCTACATTTTAGCCTTCTCAAACTCCCCATTTAAAGTTATATCTGAAACATCCAAAACTTTTCCTTGACCATAGAGATCCCATACCCACTCCACAAGCCTCATATGATGCTCTTGCAAGCTCACATCTATTTCCCTCTTTCCTATAACAATTTCCAAGGCCACAACCCTAAAATTATAAACATCTAATTCATGGCTTGTTCTTCTTGTCATCACACATTTGGGAGCCAGGTAACTAAGAGTTCCAAATGCAATTGTAATCTAAGACAAATTATTTTTCTACAACATCTGGTCTAAATCAAAGTATTAAAGTTGGAGCTTTCATCTCCTTTGTTTGATACAACTACAACAACGTTGATTTAACATAGCAAGAATCTCGTGCATGTATGCAACTTGGGCCCAACTGTGCATTAAGAACCAACTCAATGCTAAGATCAAGGAGTCAATTCCTAATGGTAGAAATTGTTCAAAGCATCTCAAACTCACCAAAAAAAACATGGCTAAGCTCATCGAAGATACATAACCTTTCACTCGGACAATGTTCCTCAGCAAGAAAAAGTGATCATATAGTTGAAAAGCAATAGTCATTGAGATTGAAAATACAACCTCACATTTAAAAACCTAGAATTATTCCATTTCATTCATCCCAAATCCTCCAAACAACTAGTGGGCTCAACTATGAACCCATAAGAAAACTCACACCAAGAGATTGGATCTACACCATATCATTTCCTTCAAGGTTTGCATCTTTAAGGAACTTTCAGTAATAGGGAATGTAACAATAGCATGTACCCAGAGAATTTGTCTGGAATGATCTCCTTTCAGCAGTGATGCCTTTTGAAAACCACTATGCACACAATAATGTACATTGTATTCGAAATGGGTACTGGTGGGTGGAAACAAGGAAAAGATGCCCCACGTTATGAAATAAAGTGTACTTGTTAAATATAGTGGTTGCAATCTTGTATAGAAAACATTAGGAACTTGATATTAAGTAAGTTTTTGAGAATAAATTTGCATAATTTCTCCAAATAGTAAAACACATAATGCTACCACCCAACATCCCTTTTGAATAAACATTAGAATATTGGGATGTATAATAAGCTAAGTGCACCACCAAAAAGACTATGCTAAGGAAGGGGACAAGACAAGAGACAAGACCATTATACATAATATTGCAAGTGAATATCTCACTAAACAATTATTTCCTCCATTTTAATGGTGACAACTTGTTTGATTATTTTGTGCAACTATCTAAGGGCTCCTCATTCTTATTTTTCTCATGTTTCATTTTGACTCTTAGTTATCTAAAACACAAGTAAAAAAAAAAAAATTCATAAATAAGTATTTGAACTTGTTCTTTGAGGGCATGATAAGATTAAAGTCATCAATTCATAAACATAGAAAAATATTGATTAGTTCATTTATCCTAGAGCCTCTTTACTATATCTTCTCTACATGTTAAAGTAGTTGAGCAGTTTGTTAAATTGCTAAACATGTTCTAGTTTAATTTAATTTTAGAATGAAGTAAAGTTTTTAATTGTGGATTTTAAAAAAAAGATCTATTGACATCATAATAATTCTTGCAATATATAAATTTCAGATTTTACAGAGAATCATTCATAAAGCACAAGGCACAACTCATGTTTCAAGGACAGTTGGTATAAAAGAGGTATATTGCAATCTTGACATTTTATGTCAACTTTTGCTAATTAAATTATACACATGTATACTTTATATTATGGTATGTGTGAATATATTTATATGTGTTTGAGAGATGCCTTCTTCATTGAATTTATTTTCTATCACTAACCTCTAGTTGATATTAATTTGATAATTTGGTTCCTTACTCTAGATAGCTAATAGGCACTTAGATGCTTTTGATAGTTGTTCATTAAATCCAAGGCTAATTAAAGAAATGCATCCAAATATAAATTAACTTAGATTAACTAGCAGGGACCAAGATTTCAAAATATTAAAATTATATGCTCAATGCAGGAAAGAAAATGTATTTATTACATGAGTACTTAGCTATGTTACTTATTGAAAAAATCTATTTAGGTGTTAGAAATGCTTGTGTGGCTCTAAACCTATGCATGGACCTTTCATTGCATGGACATGTCTTATGAAATATGAGTTTAGAAGTTGAGGATTTAATCCACATTGTATGTGATAATGTATCAAGAGATTTAGAATGACAATCTAGGAATCAATGACAAAAGTGATTTGGTATGGGATGTCAGTCAATTTCACACACAATTCATCCACTTATAAGTTGATCATTACATTTACCTCTATAATCAAGTTGGGGCCAAAGATAAGGGTAAATGAATTGTATGCAATTTTTCCATTCTAATCATATATTTCCTTTGGTGTCAATTTTCCTTGAAATCTTATTTCTACACTTGCAGTACTTTTCTTAGAACATAGGACTTATTTAGTTTTATTTAGCCAAGAAGAGTGACCTATCTTTGCCAAAATTGTTTCTCTTTATAGTGATATTAGATATTTTATTCATCTTACATCCCAATGTGTGATTTAATGACATAAAACATTTGTATCTTTTGACTGAAAAGACATGATATGTATGATTTTCAACAAAAATTTACATGTTTAATGATTGAATGTATTAGAAAAAAATAGAAGATAGAACATATCTAAGGACTCCCTCTGCACCCCTACTTCCCCTAAATTTTTCATGATTAGTGTTTTATGATAACCCTTTGCATGAGTTGTAAGACACCCAAACGTCAGAGGTCACTATCTAAGAACTATTCTGAATAATGTTAAGAATGTAGCTTTATTTAGATTAAACTAGGTAATACATCATTATTAAATTAATGTGTGTGTGTGTGTGTGGGCGCGCGCGCGCACGCATTTGTGAAGCATAATTTAAGGTAATGCATTATGATCATGCACAATAAGAATGATACAATAACAAGCATAATTAGTGTCGATGCTTTTGAGATATTTATTAGTTAGCATAAAATTTGGTTAAGCTCATAAAGGGCCATGACTCCTCATGGCATTACGGGGGGGGGGGGGGGGGCGCGGGGGGGTCATCATGTCTCTTCATGGACTTAACCCCTTGCAATGTATATATTATAAACATCGATGATTGTTGGATAAACAAGATCAATAAAAGTGGTAATAATGTTATCTACAATAGGCATTCAATATATCATTCTTCATTATTATTCAAGGCAATACATTATTATTATCCACGTAATAGATTAAAAAGATATTCTTGGTACAATTTAGAATACATATATTGATAATCATGATATTTATATATATATTCTCAGGAAAGTCTAAGATATATATATTACAAAGTTTGATCATATATGTATATATTTAATTCAAGGAAGAATGTCAATATATAAATCTCAGATAATCTAATAGTACAAGACTATTAAAATTCTCTACCATAGATTCATATTCCTTAATAAGTAAAAGAATGATAAAGTTATAAACTAAAAGTCTCCTCCAAAATTATGCTTGCCTAGCTTGCTATGCCATGTGATGAAAGGTTTTGATCATAGATTTGTACCATATCTAGCATCCATGTGGTGTATATTATACCCCAAAGTTGCTTGCAGATGTTGGAAATGATTGAAATGATCATAAGAAAAGTTGTTGGAATGAAATGATGTAACTGGTAAAGAATGTCCTCAATCATTGTTTTGTCATTGATGTCAAACTTGCTACTTCTAGGAATGACAATTGCTTTAGTGATCCAAATACTATCAATTAGTTGATTGTCAAGGAGGAGGCCATCAATAAGATGTAACTAGAACACCTAGAGAAAGGTTGAAGTTATGATGTTGTAATGAGGTACAAGGATCAGCTAAGCCATTGATGAAAAAGTGTATTTGATGACATACTATGAGATACAAAGAATGGACACACTGAAACATATCAAAGATTTAAGAGTTTAGCTAAGTCTTTTGTAAAGCTCAACTAAGTTCATTAGAGAGAAGGAGCCGAGCAAGCTAGTAAGAGCTAAGCAAATTCCTAGTTAATGCTAAGTAAACTTTAGATGCCGAGTAAACTTTAGATGTAGAGTAAATTTTAGATACTGAGTAAACTTCAGATGTCGAGTAAAATTCAAATGCTAAGTAGAACCAAGTGCCGAGCAGAATCAAGTGTTGAGCAGAATCAAGTGTTGAGCATAATCAAGTATCGAGCAGAACCAAGTGCCGAGCAGGTATAGGTGCTGAGTAACATAGAGGTGTCGAGCACTAGTAACTCAATAATGTCGAGTTGCTGCATTATTTTGGAAATTGAAGATTCACCAGATCTAAGCCGACAAGGTTGGTATCTAGAAATATGTGAATTAAAAAGAAGATAAGAATGATGAGCTGGTGGCATAGAACACCATGTAGAACATTTTTAAGGATACAACTGGAAAAGTTTCTAGAAGAGAACAAGATGTGAGGTAGATACATTGTATCCTACCTAATCCATTTTAAAACCCTAAAATTGGAGAGGGAGAATTGAGCGACAAAGGTAAATCAGATCTCTATTTAAGAAGACATAAGTTAATGAAAGAGAGAGAGAGAGAGAGAGAGAGAGAGAGAGAGAGAGAGAGAGGTGGTCAAGCATAAAAGCATGAAGTACTGAAGAAGGTGCTAAGGAGAAGAAAGCACAGGAAATTTGTTTGGAAAGATGACCACAAGGATGATTGCATTGGCAGAATGAGTAAGAATAATCAAGGAGACGAAGCTTGAGAGGAAGACAAGTAGACAGAGTTGAAGTGATTGAAGCCAAGCATAAGGATTGAACTAAAAGTGTGATCTGAAATCTGCAAAGTATGTTGTAAGTTATATCAGATCAAAAGACCATTATCATTACTTTCTAGCAATTGTAATAGTAAGTTTAAATCCTATGGACTTAGGTTGGTTTAATAGCCATAAGATAAATCCTTTAATAGGGTGACATTCCAAGTGAATGTTCTAAAGACCTTTAACTATGCCCATTCCTAACAATTTGGTAAAATCCTCTAACAAGGTCACATTTAATAGTTTGTTGTAAGCCTTTAACAGGGCAAGCTTTTAACATGGAATCACTTCAAAAGAGTGAGAATCAAGTAGCATGTTACTGGTGGTTTTTCCCAAATTGGGTTTCCACATAAATCATTGTGTCATGTGTTGATCTTGGATGTTTTATCTTTGCATGTTGATTTACTATAACTTGCTTATATGATTGATTTAAGTTTGGATGGATGAAAAGTGTATGGATTCATTAAAAGTATTAAAAAGGTATTAATAGGGCATTTAGACCTTGAATAATTGATTCACCCCCCCCACCCTCCTTAGTTATTCTAAAGAATTCTAACAATTGGTATCAGAGCTTGATTGCTGATTTAGTTTAAAAGGACTATAAGTAGAAAAGATCAAAATGTCAAAGAGAGAAGTTCCCAAGCTCAACAAAGACAACTTTTTTGCGTGGCAAAGTTTGATGAAGCTACATCTTGGATCTATAGGAGATTACGCCCAAAATTCAATTATCACTGAACATATAGATCCAATAGGTGCTCCTAATGTAGAAGACATGAAAAACAAGCAAGAACACAATCAGACAATGCTGGAAATTGCCTCTGCACTCAGCTATGTTGAATTTAATGACATCAAAGGATGTGACACTACATTCAAAATGTGGAAAGCCTTATCAGACATCTATGGAGGAGATCAGAATGTACAAAGAGCAAAAAGAGAAAGTCTCAGAGGAAAGTTTGATGACATAAAAATGGAAGAAAATGAGAATGCTGCTCAGTATGGTGCAAGAATAAAGGAAGTGGTAAGTGCAATAAGATGCTTCAGTGGTCAACTAGATGAAGATACTGTTAATAGTAAGTTCTTAAGAACCTTGCTCCCTATCTATTCTATTAGAGTATCAGCAATACAAGAGCTAAGATGTATACCAGGAAACAATCTAAGTTTTGAAGGTATAATAGGTAGACTCACTGCATTTGAGTTATCTAACTTTGATAACTACATACCTAAAAATGTTGAATCTACTTTTAAGGCCAAGTTATCACTGAAAGATGCTAAATAGGTGAAATTAAAGAAAGGAAGAAAAATGAAGTATGTATCCAGTGATAGTAGCATTGATGAGGAAGATGTGGAACAATTGGAAGCATTGCTTGCTAGAAGATTTCACAAGGGAAAAGGAAAATTCAAAGGTAAGATGCCTATCATTTGTTTCAATTGCAATGAAGTAGGTCATATTACTGCAAGGTGTCCACAGAAAAAGGATTCCAAGGAAGGCAAAAAATACAAGAACAAAAGAGATGATGACAAGAGAGATTACAAAGAAAAAGGTAAGAAGTGCTATATTGTTGAAGAAAATTTTGATGACAATGATGATGAAGTTGTTTATATAGTCATGAAGGACCAATCTGACGAAGAAGAGCCCACAACACTGGTAACATGTATAAACAAGAATGACAGATGGATCATAGACAGTGGATGCTCACATCACATGATAGGAGACAAAAGTAAGTTTGTTAACTTTACTCAGTATGATGGAAATAGTGTTAGATTTGGTAATGATGCTCCATGTCAAATCAAAGGAAAAGGTTCCATTAAGCTCACAGAACAAATTTCATGTAATTGTGCATACTATGTTGAAGGATTAAACTACAATTTACTGAGTGTCTCACAGTTAGGCAATATAGGTTGCAAAGTGGAATTTGGAAACAAAACTACAAAAATCTATGATACTGATGGTAAACTGATAGGAAAAGGAGATCAAACAAAGAGTAATTTGTTTTACCTTGATATGGATGATGTTTCTTGTTTATTTGCAAAATTTGATAATGAATGGTTATGTTATAGAAGATTATGTCATGTCAACTTTGACAATCTAGTCAACATTAGTAAAATGAAGAAAGTCAGAGGTTTACCAAAATTGAAGAAGCCTGATAATATCATGTGCAAAAAATGTCAGCTAGGAAAGATGACAAAGTCAAGTTTCAAAAGCAAAAACTATACATCTAAAGAGATACTTGAGTTAGTTCACACTAACTTATGTGGTCCAATGGAAATACAAAGCTATAGAGGAGATAAATACATAATGCTATTTGTTGATGACTATTCCATGATGATGATGATTGTTATGTTCTTAAAATGAAAATTTGATGCTTTTCAAATGTTTAAGTGGTATGTGGCTAGAGTTGAAAAGGAAACTAGAAAAAGCTTGAAATGCCTAAGATCAGATAGAGGTGGTGAATTTACATCAAAAGAATTTGAGATATTCTGTAATGATAAGGGAATCAAAAGACAAATGTTAGCTCCAAGAACTCCTGCACAGAATGGAATTGTTGAAAGAAGAAATAGATCTGTGATTGACTATGCCAAAACACTAATGATGGAAAAGATTATTGCTCTAAAATACTGGAGAGAAGCGGTAAGTGTAGCTGTTCATACACTGAACCGAGTACAAGTCAAGAAAGGTACAAAAACAACACCTTTTGAATTATGGTATGGTTACACACCCAATGTAAAACATTTCAAGTATTTGGTTGCAAATAATTTATCCTTAAAGATGTTAGAAATGGAAAATTTGATGCAAAAAGTGATGAAGGTATATTTCTTGGTTACTCCACTAGAAGTAAGGCATATAAGTGTTTGAATATTAACACTAAAAAAATTGTGGAAAGTGCAAATGTAAATTTTGATGAGCACACAGAAGTTCAAGCTGAAGAACCAAAGAAAATGGAAGAGTACAGAACCTTTGTGTATTCTTATGAAGGAATGACTGATGATAAGGATGATGTCAATCAAATTGAAAATCAACAACAAGTATCAGTATTTGTCGAGTCTCAACCAGTGAATGACGAGTTGCATTCAGAAGCTGAGTTACAGAATGAAGAAAATGCACAATCTAATTCTAAAGATAGTACACATGATGAAGAACAACTTGACAATGAAGTGCACAGTGATCCTGAATTTGAAAGAACAAACATGGAAACAAGGACAGAGCCAAGATTATCCAAATATGTAAAAAGACATCACCCTGCTAAACATATAATTGGTGACAAAGATGCAAGACCAATGACAAGGAATAGACTAAGACATGAATCATGTTTGATCAGCAAATCTGAACCCAAGATAGTATATGGTGCATTACAAGATGATGACTGGTATAAAGCTATGGAAGAAGAAATTGATCAAATAAGAAAAAACAAAACCTGGAGTTTGGTTCCGAGACCAACTGATAAGAATGTGATTGGCACCAATGGGTATTCAGAAACAAGCTAGATGAGAATGGTGAGATTACCAGAAACAAAGCTAGACTAGTATGCAAGGGTTATGCTCAAGAAGAAGGAATAGACTATGGGGAAACATTTGCTCTTGTTGCTAGAATGGGAGGAGTAAGAACTTTACTTGCTTATGCTGCCTACAAAGATTTTAAAGTCTACTAGATGGATGTAAAATTTTCTTTCTTAAATGGTATACTAGAAGAAGAAGTCTACATTGAACAACCAGAAGGATTTGTTGATGAAAACAACAGGAATATAGTGTGTAAGCTACATTAAGCACTCTATGGTTTGAAACAAGCACCTAGGGCATGGTATGAGAGACTTCACAAGTATCTAGTGCAAATTGGATTTGAAAGAACTGATGATAATAGAAACATGTACATAAAAGAAGAAGAAGATAAAGGCATTATTGTATTTGAAATCTTTGTGGATGACATAGTATTTGGTGGTAAGGAAGTACTTTGCAAAGGCTTTGCTGACAAAATGAAACATGAATTTGAGATGTCTATGTTTGGAAAAATCAAATTTTTTGTTGGGTTGCAAGTACATCAACTCAAACATGGAATATTTGTTACACAATCAAAATACATCAAAGAAATTCTTAAAACATTTGGATTGGAGAAATCCAAACCAGTCAGCACACCAATGGCAATAGGAAATAAGCTGTCCAAAAATGATGAGTCAGCTGAAGTCAATCAAACAGTGTACAAATCCATGATTGGAAAACTACAATATGTTGTACATAGTAGACCAAACATAGCATTAGTAGTTGGAATAGTGGCTAGGTTCTTTGCTAATCCTAAAGAAAATCATCTCATAGCAGTAAAAAGAATAATGAGATATCTTAAACGAACTAATGACTTTGGTCTATACTACAAAAAGAATGGAAAATTTGAGTTCAATGCATATACAGATGCAGACTGGGGAGGAAACATTGATGATAGGAAAAGCACAAGTGGAGGCGCATTATTTCTAGGCAAAAGGCTAGTCACCTAGACTAGCAAGAAACAAACATGTACATCCCAGTCCATTATAGAGTCAAAATATGTGGCAGCCGTAGTCAATTGCACAAACATTGTGTGGCTCACACATCTATTGGAAGAAATGAAAGAAGAGGTAACAAAACCTGTGATATTGTATTGTGATAATACAAGTGCTATAAACATATCCTAAAATCCAGTGATGCATGCAAAAACCAAGCATATTGCAATCAAGTATCATTATGTTAGAGAATTGGTAGAAAACAAACAAGTAGAGTTGGAATAAATTCACACAAAGTAACAAACTATAGATATCTTCACCAAACCATTGCCCAAGGATGCCTATGAATATCTTAGAGGCAAGTTGGGGGTAATACCTCTAACTCAAGCAGTTTAAGGCAACAAGGAATCTGCCCTGCATCAACAAGAATAAATCATTGAAATATTAAATAGGTTGATGCAAAGGATGACAGTAGGAGCAGAAACTCCAAATCAGTCACAAGCATGGTGACAGAGGGAGAAAATCATCAAGAAGCCAAAGCTTATATTTTGCATGATAAAGATGCTACATCTTTGGCATTCATGTCAAAGAGGGAGAAATATGCAAAAATCTGATCAATACAAAGAAAGAGGGCAATATATATGAAAGAGGGAGATATATGAGATTAGTAGTAAAAATGCAGCAAGACAACGTATACAATCTTGGTGGTAACCAAGTTGATTAATTGATTAGTTTGGCTTGCCATCAATGCCAAAAAGGGAGATTGTTGGAAATGATTGAAATGATCATAAGAAAAGTTGTTGAAATGAAATGATGGAATTGGTAAAGAATGTCCTCAATCATTGTTTTGTCATTGATGTCAAATTTGCTACTTGCAGGAATGACAATTGCTTTAGTGATCCAAATACTATCAATTAGTTGATTGTCAAGGAGGAGGCAATCAATAAGATGTAACTAGAACACCTAGAGAAAGGTTGAAGTTATGATGTTGTAATGAAGTACAAGGATCAGCTAAGCCATTGATGAAAAAGTGTATTTGATGACATACTATAAGATACAAAGAATGGGCACACTAAAACATATCAAAGATTTAAGATTTTAGCTAAGTCTTTTGTAAAGCTCAACTAAGTTCATTAAAGAGAAGGAATCGAGCAAGCTAGTAAGAGCCGAGAAAATTCCTAGTTAATGCCAAGCAAACTTCAGATGCCGAGTAGAACCAAGTGCCAAGCAGGTATAAGTGCCAAGTAACACAGAGGTGCCAAGCACTAGTAACTCAATAATGTCGAGTTTCTGCATTATTTTGAAAATCAAAGATTTTCCAGATCTAAGCCAACAAGGTTGTTATCTAGAAATATGTGAATTAAAAGGAAGATAAGAATGATGAGCTGGTGGCACAGAACACCATGTAGAACATTTTTAAGGATACAACTAGCAAAGTTTCTAGAAGAGAACAAGATATGAGGTAGATACATGGGTAAGTGTACCAAGTTGTGATGCCAAAAAGGGGGTATAAGTGGACACCTTTTTCTTGAAATCAGCAATTTCTAGACTTCAACAAGAATTTGAAGATAGTTACGCTCAAAATTTTAAGATATGACAAAAACAAAAGTCATAGTCCTCTGAATCTAGTTTCTAAAGTACTAATTTTTTTCAAAATGGTTTAGTTTTAGGTCCTCAAAAAAGGGGGCCACAAAAAGTGGTGTTGTTTATTCCAGAAAAACATAACATAGTACAAAGTGTGGCCCCCCTAAAATTTTAACTTTTTTTTTGAAATTCTTTAATCGCTCCAGTCAAAAGTTACCTAACACTATGCAGTTTATCCCAGATTTTTCAACTAATTTTATAATGTGTATTTTTTTTTTTATGAATTTTTTAATTAGACACATTCAAAAAATGTGAAATATCTGTGTGCTCCCCCTAGAAATGATTAAAAACTAATCTAAAATCAAAACTTCTTTTTTTCAAAGTGTATAGAATGGAGTCTAGTTTCTAAAAAACTAAGTTGTTTCAAAATTCAATGAACGAGCTAAAATCTACAACCCAATTAGTACATGTTGGTTTTTGATAAAAAATGGACATACATTCAAAAGAAATTATTGATGAAAGGCTTAAAATAGTTCAAATTAAAAATAAATTATATGGTTGTGTAGCTAACAAAGAGACTTGCAATGTCATGTAACCTAATTTTATTGATGCTCAACCACGAAGAAACTAGAAGGAGAGCACACAAGAAAAATCAATCATTTTTTGTATGTTTGTAGCAAAACACATCTCAGACCAGTTTATGGACTCCAAAGCTTTGGTTTGGATCCCCAAGGCAAAACCAAAAGTTAGGCTTGGTAGAATTTAAATCTTTAAATAGTGTGTGCGCAATATAGTGCGTGCATTCTATAGCATGCAGGTGCTATTTAAAGCTTGTTAAATTTACTTTCAAATAGCGCGTACGAGCTTTGTAATTTTTTTTTCAAAAAATGTGCATGCGCTATGGTGTGTACACACTATAGCATGTGTGCGCTATGGCTTGGTATACCCAAGGCATAGTGTGTGTGCACTATAGTGCACACGCACTATAGTGCATGCACACTATTTAAAACTACAAAGAAAAAAAATGGTGTCATCTTTTTGGCACCACAACTTGGTGCACTTACCCACATTGTATCCTACCTAATCCATTTTGAAACCCTAAAATTGGAGATGCAAAATTGAGCGGCAAAGGTAAATTAGATCTCTATTTAAGAAGACATAAGTTAATGAAAAGAGAGAGAGAGAGAGAGAGAGAGAGAGAGAGAGAGAGAGAGAGAGAGAGGTGGTCAAGCATAAAAGCATGAAGTACTGAAGAAGGTGCTAAGGAGAAGAAAGCACATGAACTTTGTTTGGAAAGATGACCACAAGGATGATTGCATTGGTAGAATGAGTAAGAAGACTCAAGGAGACGAAGCTTGAGAGGAAGACAAGTAGACAGAGCTGAAGTGATTGAAGCCAAGCATAAGAATTGAACTAAAAGTGTGATCTGAAATCTGCAAAGTATGTTGTAAGTTATATCATATCAAAAGACCATTATCATTACTTTCTAGCAATTGTAATAGTAAGTTTAAATCCTATGGACTTAGGTTGGTTTAATAGCCATAAGATAAATTCTTTAACAGGGTGACATTCCAAGTGAATGTTCTAAAGACCTTTAACCAGGCCCATTCCTAATAGTTTGGTGAAATCCTCGAACAAGGTCACATTTAACAGTGTGTTGTAAGCCTTTAACAGGGCAGGCTTTTAATAGGGCATCACTTTAGAAGAGTGAGAATCAAGTAGCATGTTACTGGTGGTTTTTCCCAAATTGGGTTTCCACATAAATCATTATGTCATGTGTTGATCTTGGATGTTTTATCTTTGCATGTTGATTTACTATAACTTGCTTATATGATTGATTTAAGTTTGGATGGATGAAAAGTGTATGGATTCATTAAAAGTATTAATAGGGCATTTGGACCTTGAATAACTAATTCACCCCCCTCCCCCCCCCCCTCTCAGTTATTCTAAAGAATTCTAACAGTAGATTTATGCCATTAGAGCTTGTTACCAATTTGACCAAAGCTTTTGCTCATAGATATGTTCCATAGGAACCATCCATTTTCTTCATGGGGTAACTTATGCAACATCATTTTATCATTTTAGAACCATTTATCTTTACCAGTGTTTAATAGGCATTCATCTCTTATGAATCTTAATTATTCACTCAAGATTAGAAATTGTTTGTCTCCAATGCTCCTTTGGGAATTATAATCACACTAACACTTAAAGGAAATGATGAAAAACTAAAAATGCATTGAAAAATGTTTTAAAAAAAAAATTTAAGCTTCTTGTCATTTTGTATGTTCATTTGAATAGGACTAATGGACTAATTGATGATTTGATTATTTTCGACAGAGAGCAATATGACAGTTTGTTTAAATAGCTCTTGGATTCATTGTTGTGTTGAATGTATTATTTTTTTGAATAATTTAATACTCTAAATTTTTTATTATTGGAAGAGTTACATGGATTTATTTGTAGATTTGTTGAGTACTTGTGGTTCTTTCAACTTGGTGAGTTCTCTTGTTTAACTTGCAAATCTTTGTAGATAAGTTTCAAAGGAAAAAATCTTGATTTTAATGTTGAGTTCCATGCAATTATGAGGTTAAAATCTCTATGAATATTGGTTATCTTATAAACATCAATTAAAAGAGTTGTGGAAAGGTGACAACAATGTAAGTATCTTACTTTTCAACTTCCTTAAATTTGTAAATTAAATGTTTTACTAATTTCTAATTTTTTTATGTTAAACAGGCTCATGTACACCTAAGAGAGTTAATCATTTCAAAGTGCACCAAATTATAGAGATTTCCAATTCAATAGGATGTCTTAATGTGTTAAAAATATAGTATTCATACAAGGCCACAATTTAATGAGCATTCTAGAATAATTTGGTTGTCTTCACTCCTTTAGATAATCATTTAGATAATCAAAGTATAAGATGTTGTTCATTTCCATTTACACTCCATATATAGGTATATTACATCTTTAAAATATATTAGGTAGAACACTTTTTTAACATATAGTAAGTATTATCTCTATTGTATTATGTGAATGATGTGAGATGCCTATTGGAGCGTACAACATTAACAATTTAGAACTTGTTCATCAATGTCATATGTAGAATTAATGCCTAAGTTGCACAATTTGTAGTATCATGGAGGAACCAACTTTGGTCATACAATAAGAGGCCCCTTTATTATTACAAGCTATGATTATGATGCTCTGATCGATGAATATGTTATGTTATTTCTTCTAGATAAGGGTAAAATATTAGTCTCCAATTTTTTTAATGGGGATGTTTTTTTTTTGTTATTGTTATATATCTTAATAGTTTTTTACATAACTAGAGATGCTATAATTCAAGGTAGTGTTATTGCAGAAAGGAGTGATGAATACTTTGAATTGTATCAAGAAAACAATGGCAATATTTATAAAGAAAATTTTACTATAACAAGTCTCAAACCATATATAAGGTTTCAATCCTAATCATTCAAAGAAGGAGAAAGAGAGAGAGGACACTAAAGTTGAGGTTGAGGTTGAGATTGTAATTGTGGCTATGGCTGATTGTGTGCCTTAGGAAATATGACCTTCTCCCCTACCTCTTGTTAAAAATGACAAAGTAGTTGTCAATAATGATCTCTTTTTCAATTCAATCAACCAATTCCATTTCATTGTAGGCTCCAAATATTAGTAAGTTTTATATTGTTTTTCATTTTCTTTTTTCATAGTTTACTCCTCCTACTATTTCAGTAGGTTTAAGTTATAGCATTGTAGTGGATTCAAGATTTTATTTGGGTGCACTCTATTAGATTTTTTCTTGTTTTGTGAGCTCAATTCATCTTCCATTGTGAAAAACAGATATGGATTTGACACATTATACATTAATTATTGGGTGAATATTGTGAAAAGTAGTCAATTTGATAGTAAAAACTAATTGGATTATTTTATTATGCTATTCCCCATAGTTGTTTTCTATAAGGTAACATTTCCTTTAAATTAACAAGGTTATATAAAATTATATAACTAGTTATAGAAATTTGCTAGTTCACCATGGTTTTATTCAAATTTGAACTCCTTTATAGTAGAATTTATTAATGAACAACTTATATGTTGATAGAGGAAGGTAATAGATAATATTATACACATCCAAGTTTGAACCCTTGGTTTTATTCAAACTTGAGCTCCTTTACACTAGAATTTATTAATGAACACCTTAGACATTGATAGAGGAAGGTAATAGACAATATTATCCACACCCAAGTCTGATATGATTTAAGGTAATCTGTTTTGAGCACTAGTTTGATATTGATAGTTGACAAGAGTATGAAGTTATTGTTATGGATATATTTTGAAGTGGATAAGATACTACGTATATAATTGTTGTTTTCTAGTTAAACCTCTTTATACTATGGTGGCCTACTGATGATTTGTCTAGTATAATATCATAGTACTAGTGCATGCTTATTTTGGTCATAGATGGGTTATGTTCACTCTTTAGTGAATGTGTGCTAGGTTTTGAACCCTTTCCTATTTGAATTCTTCAAATATGTAATTGATAATTCTCCTTCAATCTATTAGCTTATAGATATAGATATAGATATAGATATAGCTATAGATATAGATATAGATATAGATATATATAAATGATTTATTTATATTTCCTCCTCAATATGTTTTAATAGACTCTTTCTTGATAACATTAAGTGAACTAGTGAACACATGAGTAGTTGTGTTTCACATCATCATTTCTTGTACAGGTTAGGTTTCACTATCTTGTATAGGTCACGTTAATTGAAGTGCCAAAGGTGTAAACATTGTAACCCTTATTCAACAAAACACTAGTGGGTTCATATGAAATGGTGGGTGTAGCTTTATTTTCATATCTTTAGGGGTAGATGGGGTAACTCACCTATACATTGTGGTTAGAAATTGTGTAAGCGTTGGCCACACTAATTCCACCAAAAATTTAGTGGATGCTCCAAAACCCTACCTTGAATTCTCTATATATTTCTTTGATGCCTTGCCTCACTCAAACTATTAAATAATAATTGAAATATATCATTCGACATTTCATTTAACTATTAATTATATTTATTTCACACAGGCATGCTATAGACCTCAATTAATAGAAATTTTGTTTCTTTGTTCAATGTTTCATATACTACTATAGATACAACAATTAGGCTTCGTGAGTTGAGATACACTATAGCAATCTCACTATGATCAAAAGAGATTTTTGATACTATATCACTATAGAATATAGCAAACTCTTCTATTGCTATACAAAGAAGGCCTAATCTTGACATAGTGATGAGTGATGAGGAAATTTTATCTCTATGATATATAGAGATCCTTTTTATCACTATGCAAAGAAACTACAAAAACAATATAGCAATGAGTGATAAAGGATGCTTATCACTATAACATATAGAGATAATTGGTAAATGGAAAACAAATATAATAATTATAGTGATGAGTGATAGAGATGTTGTATCATTATAAGTCATGGAAATGAGTGTTTTCAATGATCAAAAAGTAGGAGATATCTCTATAGAATATAGAAGACTCTTCTTTCACTAAATGGAGAATGCCTAATCTTGACATAGCAATGAGCGATGAGGAAAGTATATCACTATGACATAGTGATCCCTTTTATCACTGTGTGAAGAAAATACAAAAATAATATAGTAATGAGCAATAAAGGAGGCTTATCACTATAACATATAGTGATCATCGACAAACATAAAAAAAATATAATCATTACAGCAATGAGCCATAGAGATGTTGTATCACTATAAGTCACAGAAATGAGTATTTTTGGTGATAAAAAAGGAGGAGATACCACTATAGAATACATTTAACTTTTCTATTGCTATACGGAGAAGGCCTAATATTGACATAGTGCAGAGCGATGAGAAAGTATATTGCTATGACATATAGCAATCCCTTTTATAGATATATGAAGAAATTACAAAAATAATATAGCGATGGGCAATAAAGGAGGCTTATCACTATAACATATAGCGATCATTAGAAAATGGAAAACAAATATAATAATTACTACAGGTTTCCATAATAAATCAAGATAATCACACTATTATTCCTCTAACAAGGGTACTCTATCCATTTTGAGAACTATCTATTCTACTATAAAAATACATTTGAATTGTCAACCCAAGGACATAGGACTTGAAATGGGTCAGCACGATATGTGCACCAAGTTCCATTAGGAGTCTTAACACCTATGCTATAGGAAATTAAAATGCATGAAAGGAATCCATACTACTGATAGAATAGTAAACATGCTTAGATTATCAACAGAGAACTATAGAAACTATAGAAAAGGGAATTGTAAACTAGTTAATAGTTCAAATGTCCACTATGACAATTTTCCACAAGTGTTGTAGGAACTTTCATAGTAACTATTCTGCAAGACTAATATAGTAAATCTATCTTAAATAGGAAATTGTAAGAAATTATTTTACTCTACCTAAATCTATTCCACCTCCCAAGTGGCCCCCCTTGGTTGGCTTCAACTAACTAAGAACACAACAAGTAATCCAAAATCACTTTCTCATTAGGATTCTTCTTTTGTTACATGATTGAACAATTTGTAAAGAATAGAGAAAAGAACTTAAGAATCTTTGAATCCTCCACTAACTCTAACTTTCCATACACACACACACACACACACACACACACACACACACACACACATATATATATATATATATAGAGAGAGAGAGAGAGAGAGGAATGGAACTTATTAGAAAACATAACATAAAAACTTGTAAGCAAACATCATTAGGAGAAAAAGGGTAGGATGTCAACCATGACTTTTAGAACATTGATTGAGTAATAGAATAATGGTTCATAGATAATGTAACAAGTCAGCTTTCTAAAATAAATCTTTTCCCAGATGTGGCATATCACTCAGAACTAACTTGTACTTCTCATGCTATGACCATTCTTTATTACTCCTTTAATGTGGTGCTTGCCACCCTTCATACCACTTCTTCATTTCCTGCAAATTAGAAACATTTGAGCACATACAACAATATTACTACTCATTCAAATATTAAAATATAGCTTAAAACATTTATATGAAATACTGCACTTTATATATAATACTAAGCAAGGTACGTTATATCCACTATCCACAAGTTTAATAGGTTCTAGTTGCATTCAACATAAGTTCACAAGACTTTTAAAAAAAGTATTTTGGAAATGTTTTTCTCATGGCTCAAAGAGTAAGTTTAGACTATATAAAAATTATATCAAATCTAAGACATTGATATGCCTCATCAATTACAATGATGAGCAATATAGATGTCGTATCATTATAAGTCATGGCAATGAGTGTTTTTAGTGATTAAAAAGGAGGAGATATAGCTATAGAATATAGAGAACTATTCTATCACTATATGAAGAATGCCTTATCTTGAGATAGTGATGAATGATGAGGAAATTATATTCCTATGACATATAGTGATCCCTTTTATTGCCATGTGAAGAAACTTCAAAAACAATATAGTGATGAGCGATGCAGGAGGCTTATCGCTATAACATATAGCGATCATCAACAAATGGAAAAAAAAAATCATTACAATGATGAGTGATAGAGATGTTGTATCACTATAAGTCATGGTGATGAGTATTTTAAATGATAAAAAAGGAGGAGATATCACTATAGAATATATTGAACTCTTCTATCGCTATATAGAGAAGGCCTATTCTTGACATAAAAATAGGCAATGAGGAAAGTATAGATCATTATGACATATAATGATCCCTTTTATCATTATGTGAAGAAACTAAAAAAAAAATATAGTGATGAGTGATAAAGGAGGGTTATTGCTATAAAATATAGTGATCATCAACAAACAAAAAACAAATATAATCATTACTATATGCAAGAAATATGGGCCTCGATCTTCACATGCGCTTCAACATGATCATTATCTGAGAGATAATCTTAGAATAAACATGGGATTGTCTATTTGAGATGTCTAATAGTTTGATTTGTTGCCTTCTAACTAGATTGATTATGTTATTGTTCTCAGACCAAGAAGGAAGCAACCAGACCTCTAGTATGAAGGATTTAATTAAGCTAGATGATATGCAAATTAATCTATATGTAACGCATATATTGAGCTAAGAATAAAAAGAGAATATTATTCTAAATGAATGCATTTTAACACTAATATGAGATTATAATGCTAGAAATCTTAAGATAATAATGCAATAGTAATGGATAGATATTTCAGCATAAGTTCAATGCAAAATCAATTCAACCTCTATAATGAGGAATTTAGAGCTTCTTAAATAGAATCCAAGAAATCGATCAACAGTCAAGATCAAGTAGAACAAACTATTGAGATTGGAAATGAGATTTAGTTAGAGTGGAAAATTCCTTGTGCAGATAAAGTTAAATGTTTTAGATCTAAGTGTTATTGAGAGTTAACTGAGTCTCTTCTGAGTGTGAGAAAGAGTCAACCAAGTTAATTCCATTTCGAGTTCTAGTTCACTTAGAATTTTCAATTTTGAATTGAAGAGGAAATTTGGAGAGAATATTTAATTCTAATAAAATAGAATATGACCTCATAAATACATAATCTTAATTAATTGAATAATTAAACTCAATAATTAAAATGAGGACATTATCTTATTTAAATTAAATAAACTTAATTCCCTTGTATATTATCTTAAAGAGGTAATTTTAATTTAAATAAAAGTATGAACACTTATTATTAAATTAAACTTAATTAATATGTTTAATGTAGCTAATTTGAGTCAATACTTAGGAATTAAATGAAGAGTGTGATTAATGCACATTAGGGTTTTCTGCATCTAATGCTTAGGTCAAGTAGCAAGTATCAAAATTAGAATTGCATAGTAAAATAGGACATAGGATTGATTAAATAGACCAAAATTAGTTTAACATGGCAATGTCCCAATTTTGGGGTATTACATTTTCTCCTCTTTGAATGAATGTGCAAGAAACACATTCGATTCAAAGAAATTAGAAGTATGAAGCATAGATCAAGGAGAGAGATTGGCTCTAAAATTGATGATACAAAGACCAATTGATAAGATTTTTAAGGTTATCCCTAGAACAAAGTTTAACCTTAGGGAATCTAGATAGAACACCTAGATACCGAGATTGATAAGCTTTTTAAGGTTATCTCTAGAATGAAGCTTAACCTTAGGGAATCTAGATAGAACACCTAGATACCAAAATTGATAATCTTTCTAAGGTTATCTCTAGAATGAAGCTTAGCCTTAGGAAATCTAGATAGAACACCTATATACCAAAATTGATAGGATAGAGATTATCAAACTTCATAGAATTGTTCCCAGAACAACACTCAATTCTTAGGAGTTAGGGTTACACTGTCTCAATATTGAACCATTAGAAGATGACAAGATTAATCACAATTTATAGAATTATCCCCAAAACAAGGCTTAATCCTTAGGAGTTGAGTTTAGACTATCTCGATACCTATCCATTAAAAAGTGATTGAAAGTAAGAGCCTAGAATTATCCCCATAACAAGGCTTAATTCTCAATAAGAGTTAGGATTATCTCCAAAACAAAGCTTAATCCTTAGCAAGAATTTGGAATTATCTCCAAAATGGAGCTTAATTCCCCAAAGTCTAGATAGAACACCTAAATATTGGTCCATGAGAGAGATAAAAAGACCTATCATGAGATATAGAATCATCCCTAGAATGAGGCTTGATCCTTAGGAGTTAGGGTTAGACTGTCTCGATACTTGTCCATCAATTTCTGACAAGACTGTTATAAGATTAATTAGCTAATGAAAAGATAATATAGATGACATAGATGCTAGATAGAAGGGAGAAAATGCCTCAAGTGATGAGGACATAAGATTCAGATTGAATTGAAACTAGTTTTGAAAGATTCAATGACGTAATCATCCTGCCCCCTCAGGAGTGAAATCAAAAGATGACACACCAAAATAGTGATGCAAAGAAAAATATTGAGAGATATTGAAGAAAATAGAGATTTAGAAGAATGTAAAATAGATCAAAAGAATATAAAGAAAATTTGGAGTCAATTCAAAGTAATTTCAAGGTCTAAAAGACCAAGTTTGACCATAGTTGACTAGAGTTGACTTTTTTTGGAAATTTTGAAAAAATTAAAGAAATTATGATCTAAAAAGATTCTAAAATTCACAATGAATCAAAAAAATGGATTGCATAAGCATTCAATCATGTCAATCCCAAAATTTTTAAATATGATTTTAAGTTGTTTAAGTGTGTTATTTTTTGAATTCAATCCCAAAAATGAGCTTAGAGCAACCAAATTAGCTAGGGGGGTGATTAATTGATCACTTGTGCAATCATGAAGAAATGTGATTCTTTAAAGAAACCAACAACTCCTCATGTCAAAGGATACAAGTGAAGCAATGATCGAACCATGTGCTTATACAATGTAGCCCTAAGCTAGATGCAACCCTAACTCTGGTTACCATGCTTTGAAAATTATCATCACTAAGCATGTAACTAAATCCCAAATGTTGTACAATTCCTACTAATATTGCAATCATCAAAATATGAATAATATATTTGTTCTAGTTTTCTTGGGATTAAATGTAAGCATTTGAGGCACAAGAAGCCAAAATGACCAGAACAATTGTCCCTTTTGATGTAGCAAGCTAACATAATTTTTCTTGCATCAGAGCATAAGCACTAGGATTACCAAAATTTTTCTTGCATGTAGACACACCAGACACATGAGAGATCCTTCTTATGCTAAGTAATTAGTAAGTATTATGTCCACAATGACCCTTACATTTGTAACCTGAGATAGAAGTGTGCTAAGTATACTCACAGTGACCTGTATGTTCACTTAGTAGGATGAGTATCAGTATTTACTATAGCATAGAGAATTCACTCCAACAAGCAAGGAGAAGAACCAACCTCAATGAAGAGTCCATATAAGAGTCGAGGGACACACAACCATCCAATACAAGATAGATGCTCTTATAGTGGACATCCCTTTTATATGGATACTTCAGATAATGGAACTAAACCAACAAATAGAAAGAAAAGAAAAGATTATGCCCCTAGTCCTCGCTTCTCTATTTGAAAGAGACACCATCAATTTTCTCAAAGACGCATGATAAAGAAAAAGAAAAAAAATAAAGAAAAGCTTAGTATCTCACAAACAATTTCATTGTTCAGTGTTATAAGATTGATGTCAAGTGTCAATGTTTAGAACATGTATGAAAGAAATCTCTTCAGTAGGGTGACAATAGTAGATAGACATAGTTAGGACAACTGGTGACTAGAGTCAAAGAGGAACCTTTAGTAAGAAGAACCTTAGTAGTAATTGAGTGATGGTAGACAGACATAGTTAGGAAAACTGGTGATTGATGCAAGAGAGATTGTCCATGAGAGGAATCTCAAAAGTGACACAAGCGATAGTAGGAAGACATAGTTAGAATAACTGGTGGCTGTCATGAGAGATGTTCCATAAGAGGAATCTCTAAAGTGATATGAGTGACAATAGGAAGATGCAATTAGAATAACTAGTGACTGTCATGAGAGATTCCTATAACACTGTAGGGTGTTGCCCTCGAGTTTTGACAAGATTCAATCCATGGATGCATGAATGAAACAAACAAACTAAAGCAAGAAAGGAACTATACAAGAGCCAAAAGATGCACTAAAAGATATAGCATTTGGAATAAGAGGTGCCTATTTACCAAGTTTTCACCTTCTTCACAGAGATTCTTTTTTTTCTACCATGATGCCTATTTTTCAGTTTTTCATCAATGACACTTTTTTTTTTGTTTTTCAACTTTTTTTTGTATTTTTTGTATTTTTGATTTTTTTTGTATTTTTTGATTTTTTTTTATTTTTTAACTTTTTTATTTATTTGGTATTACCAAGGCACCTATTGCTAGGCTTTCACCAAGGTAATGATTTTTTTAGGAGTTTTTGCAATTTTTAGACTTTTTAGGACATTTTCAAAATATTAGAACTTTTTTAGAGATTACTAGCTCTCAAGCGGGATCATATCATTTTGTTCCAGTGTCTAGCAAGGTGTAGGATGAGATGTAATAGCAAGATAGTGGATAAGTAGAGATGGATAAGCAAGGAACATGAAGCGGTGAATGTTACCCTCAAGGAAAGTCTTCACAAGATTACCCAAGCTAGGGAAAAAGGATATAACAATATAAGCTCATGGTGTAAAGAAGGATATCATAAGTAATACAATAAAATGACTGTGTCAAGATATTGCTAAGAACTAAGTTTTCTTCTTTCTTTCATTGATCAAGACCAAAGGGTTAATTGAATAGGATGACAAATTTTGTTATGGAGATTATGAGTCAATGACTTTGGGATGAGGACATCTAAAGGATAAGAAAGATCATGATAGGATGCCATGGATGGAAGAATTACACATGATTTCTATTTACTAGGTTTTCATCATGGTATTTATCCAAGGTTCCACAAGAAGTGGTTTTCACAATAGGTTGGATTTATTTTTCTTTTACTTTTGCTACCAAGATGCCAAAAAGAGTGGTTTTCACTAAAGAACTTTTTCATTTTCATTTTTATTTATTTATTGTTTTATTGTGTGACTAAGATATTTTATGTCAATTTCTATCATGTTGACACTTTGTTTAATGGTGGAAGATGATATAGGTTTGACAATGTTTAGGTAACAGGGAAGAGCATAGTCATTTTGGAATGTAGGGACTTCACTAGATGCATTACAATTCTAGTCTATGAGCTCAAGATAGGTGAGTGAAAGATATGTGGTTGGTTTGATTGCATTCACAGTGTAATTATGAAATGCTTGGACAAGCAATTTGAGACCTAGAGTGGCTTCATCCACAAGTGTGTCTAAATTCCTTTGATTGCTAACATCATTAATTGAAGACTTGATGACACTAGTTGGATGAGACTCATCTAACCTAACCCTAGACAATTCATCTACTTTGAGCTGATTTTCATAAGCATGAACTTGATCTATGCCTTTATTTGTAGTTTCTTTTGAGAGAGATTCAAATTCATATTCTCAAGAATTTGTGCTACATGGGAATAGATTGTAGAATTCCCCAATAGTGATAGGAACAAATTCTCCATCATCTAGATTTTTGCAATGGCACTCAATGACTAACACCTAGTTGGACTCTCCTTGTTCTTGTTGAATATGGAGGTTCAACAAAGAATTTAGCAAGATCATTAGGAATTGAATAAGGATAAGGATCCTCATTGTCAGCACTATCTTCATGGTGATCAGACTTAGCTTGTGACTCATTTTTAGATGAATTCTTAGGTTTTGGTATAAATTTGTTAATCTGTAGATGAAAGGGAATTTTCTTGAAGCCTAGACTAGATGTATCTCAATTCCTTCTAGTTATCACTTTGATAGTATCAACTAGGCCATTTTTGTTGCATCCAATCAGACCATTCCCCTTGTAGCCAAAGTGTTTCATGAGTTCAAGAACTAGACCATACTTTTCAGGAATAATCTCATGAGATTGTTTTCTGAGGTTAACTAGAGTTTCCCCTTTGTATATACATGTAGCAATGGCTCTATTTTCATCTTCCTCCTTGAGAGGTATAGTACCTTTGACAAAGGTACCATTTTATATCATTTGAGGTGTTAGAAAAAAAGGTCTCTTTGCTTTAGATGGTTTTCCATAATGACAAGGAGACTCGTGAAGAGATGTAAAAGATAGAACTAGTTCTATGTGATATTCACCCATTCTTGTTTCTTTTAGCTTTAGTGACTGCTCAATTTTTTTCAGCCTATCATCATTATATTCTGTAGATTCCCTATTAGCATGTACAAATATTTTAGCAAATTTTAGGATGTTACAAGTATAGCTAGTATTTGTAGGTATGGTGACTTCATAGCTATGAAATGGGAACTTTACACATTGATGTTAAGTTGAAGGTACAGCTTGTATTTGATGTATCCATGGTCTTCCTGGTAGGATGTTATATGCTAAGGGGATGTCAAGGACCTAAGGGGATGTCAAGGACCTAACAAGTGATGTCCCTTTCTATAGGACCAACTCGGAGAGGTAACACAAGAAGACCTAAAGATTTACACTCAACTTTGTCATATGCCTTAATGGTGATCCTGTAAAGAGGATCAATGGAATCTTTTGAATAGCCCAATTGTCTAAGCAAAGTAGTAGAGATAATTTTTAAACTAGCCCCATTATCAATAAGCACATGGTAGACATGTTTCTAGTGTATCATGACTTCAACGTGTAGGGGTTGGTTATGCAGATGACTTAGTGAATTGTCATCCTCCTTAGAGAATGACATATAGTAAGGTGAGGTTAGATGACCTACTATAGATTGGAACCTCTCAAGATCAATATCTTGAGGTACATTTTCCATAGTGAGGGCTTTTTCAATAATCTGCCTATGAGTAGGTGATATTTGGAGCAATTCAAAGATCATGATTTATGCTTTTTTTTTTTGTAATTGATCAAGGATACTGTAGCTAGTAGCCATAGAAGATGTTTTAATTTTTTTTCCTTTTCCAGATGGACTCGCAAGAGGTTTTTCTTTGTGTTGTTCTAACTCAGGAGTAGAAGGTGCAAGGCCTTTGAGTACCAAGTTGGCAGGAGAATGCATAACAATATTCATGCAAAATTGTGATGGTTCATTGTCAAATGTATTGGAAGTAGGGCCCCTTAAGACAAATGGTGTCTTAGGTTTAGTGTTATCTTGTTTGCTTTTAATTGTGATAATGTCACAATACTCAAATTCCACATGTTCACCCATGTTGATTACATCATCATCATTAGAGTATGTATAGTTGACCTTGTTATGAGGTTTCTTTTTTGAGTTTTCTCATTTTTTCATAAGATGGGAATGGCTCCTTAAAGGCCTTGTGATCAAAGTTCTTGTTATGTCTATCCACAACAATGTCACCACCAATAATTAAGTCTTGAACATTGTGATGCAGGTTGATATAGTTGCTACTTTTGTGACCTTTGTTTTTGTGGTACTCACAAAATGTGGTTTTGTTCCACCGTGGAGGTTGTGGTTGTGGATCATAAGGATGAGAGTTATCCAATGGAGAAATGAGCTTGTTTTTTAGTAGGGTCCTATAGACCACATCCAAAGGTTCACCAAGAGGTGTATATTCTCATTTTGGGCATGTGACCCAAGATGAGTTCTTCAATTTTTTTGCAAATGTCTTGTTGTTAGAAGGAGGTTTCTCAATGTTCTTGGATGCTTTGAGATTGTCTGTAAGATTAAAAGCTACTTTGGTAGGTTTAGGAGTAATGTTATCAACAACTCCATCATGCACAACCTCTCAGTTCTTGTTGACATATTTAGATTTATCCTTTTTAGAGGTTGATCCTTGTGTTGTGTCCTTTTGAAAGGTGAGTTTTCCCTTTTTTACCATGAATTCCTCAATCTATATAGCTTATATGATCACATATTAAAAGGTGCATTGACCTTAAAATTGAACTTTATACCCAAAGTTAGGTAAAATATTATCAATGAAGATGTCAATTTTTTCCATTTCAGGGATTTTGCATGACTATTTGGTATAAAGTTGTCTCCATCTTTGAAGGAATGTGAGCAAAGGTTCACCAACTTTCTATTTAAGGTTACACAAGTCTCGTATGTTAACTGGATGTCATATGTTATGGGAGTGCTATTGGAAAAATGGGTTAGAAATCTCATCGAACATTTTGATACCAATAGGAAAGCATGAAACCATTCCATGGCTTGGCCGCCAAGACTTTGTGGAAATAGATGCATTAGATATGTCTGATCATGCATATATTCCATAGATAAGGCATTGAATTCCCAACAAATGATCTTGGCGATCGAATGTTCCAAAGTATTTATTGTACTTAGGTAACTCAACTTCTCTTGGAAATAGAGGCATGTCTATACTCTTGCAAAAGGGAATGGACAAAGAGTGTCTAAGGTGTATGTTTTTGTAGGTTTGTCCTTATCACACATCATTTGGGCTAACTATAATTGCATGATCTTTAGTTGTATTTTCAATTTAGACATTTTAATTTCCTATTTAGTTGTAATGATTGTTTCAACATTTAAGTGATGAGGTAGCTTGGTTCCCTCTTGAGTAAGTTTGAGAAAGTATTTCTCTTTCTCTTCATTAAGCAAGATTTCCACGATTTTTTGAAATTTTTTGTCCTTACGAAATTTTTAAATATGTTTGGAAAGTATTTCTTCAACTTCCTCATTCTCATGAGTAAAAATTTCTTTATGTCTTTCATTCTTATGATGATCTTGTTCTCTTCTATATTCTCCATTTTCTTGATCTTGATCAACCATTTGAGGGATGTGGTAAGTTTCTATGTATGTTGGTTGAAAAGGTCTCTTGAATAAAAAATTAGCTATGTTGTTTGGAGACATATGATCTTTTCTAGTTTTAGGATCCTCTTGATACAAGGGATTCCTAGTTTGTTGTAAGTTAATGGAAAGCATTCTTTGAGAATGAGGTGATATGATGGGTAAAGGAGATCATGAAGACTCCTCACTAGACATACTAGATATAGACTATGTCTAGGCTAAGAAGAGTCCTCTATCGCAATTATGACCCCTATCTCTACCTCATCTAAGTCTAAGGGGATAAAACATGTTCCCACTTCTTGTTGCCATAGTCATAGACAATGACAAAAAATAAAAGCCTAGACAAGGACCACACTAGAACATAGCCTCAAAGTGAGATAAGAATGTTGTATACTTGGGAATGAGTTGTTTGAGAAATGGCTAGAACATCCAAGAATTACAAATATCATGACACCAATGAACAAAAAAGGATAAAATAAGATAAAAAAAAGTGGGGAGACTAGTTCATGCGTAGGTCACAAGTTTTCAACTAAGAAAGAAGTCGTTGTTTGACACCATTTGTAGATAGAGAAGTGGTAAAATGTTGCAAATATAGATTAGACTTAGAGTGCAAATAGTTCTAACATGATATTTTGATAGTTTTTAGGACAAGATTCTGTGCAAGGATTCTCAAGGAACCACATGAAAAACCACAAAGAACCAGGCAAAGACTTAAAATAGTAATTTTTAACTAGTTTTCTTGTGTGAGGACTTGTATAGAGAAACATGAGGAGTTGACACATTGAAAAAAAAGATAGAATTTTAGCATTAAAAGATAGTATTTGGAAATATCTCATACAGAGGTTCATAGAGAGTTGCATGAGGACTTGCATAGAGCCCCGTCAGGAAGTGTTGATAGTTTCTCATGCAAAAATTTGTAGAACTAGATGTGAGAATCTAGACAGGATAACAATTTTTGACTAGATTTGAATAGATTTTCAATGTTTTCAAAAAAATTGAATAGAAGGTTGATTTTCTTTACAAGTTTCAAACAAATATTAGAGTAGTTTTTAAGTTTTGGATAGCATTTTGGTTTTCCAATAAGTAGTTGTTCTCAAACATAGGAAACAAGCAGTACTCACAAACAATCTAACTAAGGGAAAACCAACTTGGAGGGATGGGGGAGTCTTGACTTTTAGTTTTTTTAATAGAGTTGGACAAATTTAAAGACTTGAAAAAGACACACTTTATCCCTAAAAACCAAAAATTTTAGAGGAAGCAAAACCTTTGTCTCACAACTTATATGCATGCATTCACCTCACATAGTCCTGTCACCCCAGTAGAGGGTGCCCATTTTTTTAGTGTATTCTATGGAATCAATAACATATATGCTGAATGAGAACCCTTATGGTAAGGTTCAAGTGTATATACCACCTTCCAGTATCTAGGTACATGCCTATGGTGAGTATCTACATGAGAGATTCTTCCCCCTCCTTTCACAAAGATTATGCCCCCTTTTAGAGTTGAACCAGGTAGCAACTAACTAAAAGGTTTTTACTTGGATTTCATTCATATTATCCCCTAGTAAATTTTCAAGTGAATTTGAGGCTAGCAACCCACACTAGCATCTATAAGTGCACACACTTAAATAGCAAGACTGGGGCCAGTGTTGTCCAGTCCAGTTTATAGAGCCTCTTCTTGATATTCAATATTAGAATGAAGAAGAGGGAATTAACATGGCTTTGGATTCTTTCACTCAACAAAGCTTCTTAATTATAGTGAGTTGGGATCTCTGATGAAAGGAGTGTGCTCACTTGGGTCATTCCTAAAGGTTGGATCGCTCTGGCAAGCCCTCTAAAAGGTTGACTCGCACTAGTGGTTTAGATCTAAGGGTCCAAGTTTCTAAATTTCCTAAAGGGGAAAGAGCATACTCCTCTACCTCATCACCTTGCCCAAACACACAAGATATATTCATCACCGAGTTAGTCTATCGATCCTAACTTGTCCTTTCTTAAGATTTTTAATTCCCAAAAGGAAATCATCATACCTTCATAGAAAAGACTCATATAGGTGAACCACTAACTCTCTTGCCTCCCTCAAGTACCATCTTTCAAAGCATCTAGGTTTTTTATTTACTCTTGGCCGTCACTTCCAAGTAGTAAAGAACATACTCCTCTATTCCCTTGTCTTACACTGTACGAAGTTCACAAGCCCTATTTAAACTATGTGAAAGAAAGAAGTAAAAGAAAACACAATGTTTAAGTGGGTTTGAAATAATTTTCTTTGACATGTGTGTCTTCAACAAACATCCTACAATTAGATGGTCAGTACAGTTTCAAGGGTTTATCATAGGGTGCCTTTGACAAGCATCATGCAAACCACTGTGAAGTTGTTTGAAAATGAGAAATCCAAAATGAAATTTCTTTAGAAACATTGTTATTTAAAACATGATGACAAACAAAATCTAAAAATTGTACTTTGCATTTGCTAGTGCAAAATCTTGCATAGGCTTGCACAAGAAAATGGTGTATACCACATGAGAAATTGCACAATTATACACTTTTTCACACAAGGAAGTGCAATAAAAGAGGTGAAATCTTAGTTTCTATTGGCTCTTAATTTAACAAATTTGAAAATAACCAAGAGACCAGACCAATACATCTGAGGCTAGCAAATTCCTATAATGGATGCACTTGACTACTAATCTTGGGCTAACTATAAGCATAATTCCTTCTTCTTCTTCAGGCTCTATAAGGCCTAGGTGGGTGGACCTCAAATTATTTATATGGTACTAGAGTAAAGGCATACAACTAAATCTAGAAAATAGATAAAAACCCCTTAATCTTCTATGTTCATGCAAGCATTCATGAGTGTGAAATAGCTAATAATAGAGCACATGAACTTGATAAACCAAGTAAGGGAAACTCTTCTAAATTTTAAACATAAAGGGAAAGATATTCAATCAATAATCTGGATCTCAACATAACCCGAGTATGCAATAGCAAAGAAAATGCAATCTCTAAACTAACCAGTCCCTTATCCATTGGGCATCAACTAAACCTTAACACATAGATGGATATCCTAATATACTCATATACCTAGACATCTGATCCATTTATCTGGCTTGCAAATAGATATCAATCTTCATAAAAACTCTCATACTTATTGTGAAATCCTCCTAGTGTAACCTACAACCCTATTAATGTAGACAAGCATTTACATGGATCTTTGTTCCACTAGAAAATTTATCCAAACATATAGCCTTAAAGGATTGCAAATGAGTTTAAGCTCTTCATTCTCAAACACAAAAGATTGCAAGTAGTAGAGGAAGGAGATAAGAATCAGAATGAGACTGAAAGAAATGAAGCTCTTGTATTGATTTCCTTGAAACCAATACATCATCTACATATCAAAATTCAGAAAATAACACCAAGGAATGACTGCATATCTTTAAATGCCTCAAAAGAAATACAACTAATGTTGTTCATAAGAGAGGAATACTGAGGAAAATATTATCACAACTCTAAAACTAGAGCCAACCTTGTGGTCTTGCTAGTCATAAAAATTGGAACCCTTACAATGAGCAAAAAGGAATAATATATAGAAAAGAAAATATTTTAGGATTTGGAAACTAAAATTGACATGTGTTCCACTAAAAATGTCTTCAAACTAACATTGTTGAAACTGATCTTCCTTTAACTACCTGCAACTAAAACCATAAATGATGTAGAAAAATATCTGATATATCCCTCAAAATCAATCAAGAATATATCTCCACAAGAAAATATCAAATAGACATCAAAGGTACAGGAGCCTTAAAATCTGATTTTTGCATGTCATTTCTGCTTTTTCTATGAAATAAACTATTATGCTAGCAAAAAACTTAATTACTTCCAACTACCTTAAAACAATCAAATCATCCTTGAAGTTTTCAATGAAATCAAGTATGATGAAATTATGGCTATATCTGATCTCAATTCAAACTAGAAAAAAAATTTGCATTTTTCATTGAGATTGCCCCAAAATCACAAAACCTCTTGTAGTTGTTGCTAGTTAATGCTTGCACCAAAAATGATTGTTGAATGAAAAGTTTGTCTCTTCCTAGTTCCAATGGTATATTATATTGCATATTCTAGATTAAAAACATGCCCCTGGGATCAATTTGAAAATTTAGCTCCCAGACTATGAACAAAGTATTAAAATTGAACTTTTTAAAATATCTATATAGTTAAAACTATATAATATTTTAAAATCAAATCTTTAACATTTGAAATTTCATGTGTTGAATACTTCTCTAAATTTTATCTTATATTCATTTCATTTTCCCCAATCAACCATTGCCACTTGTCAAACCTCCATTGGTTGAAATGCTCAAGCAGGCCCTACTTTGTATTATGCATTTGAAACAACATTTGAACTTATGAGTCTGAGATATTATTTTTTAATCACCCCCAATCTCATGACAACATGATGAACACATTAATGTATTATTAATATATTAAACCATTTAAACTCCCCTCATAGCATCTTGCCTTTCAAAATCCATATCTCTAATCCTATGATGGGCACACAATCATAATATATTAAGGCTTGAAAACTTACCTCCCAATCTCCTGACAAGGCTCGCTTTGTAGCATCTTATGAGTTTGATTTTATTTCCCCAATATCCTGACCACATCATAATATCTCACCTCTCCTTACTATGCTTCATGATCTTATGTTATAGTCATAACATCATAGAGCCTCAAACTTCCCATTGCATTCTCATGATAGGCCCCCACTACACATTACATGGCACTAATCTATCACATATAGGAATTTTCATTGACCATGCTATCCAATTAGCCATAGCAGCCCCACCATGCAAGAGTAGTGGCTCATTCTTCAAATGTGTCATTGAAGACACTTAATGGTTTTGTATTTTCATATTTAAGGTAAAATGAACCCATCCCACAATGAATATGGGACATTACTCATTTCATTTCCTTTGCTGCAAATTATGATTCCTTTGCTCCTCATCATGGAAGCTCCTACTGCTCACTCTTCCACTATTGGAGCATTTCCATGGGTTATCCTGCCTTTACATGGACCTCCTCCTGCCTTTGCTGCCATAGATTGCTCATTTTGCCATCTAGAATGTGTATATTGATGCCTCTGCCATGGGCTTTTCTTTCTTTTGCATTGGAGCCTTTTATTTCCCCATGAATGCTCTCCCTTTTCTATGATAGGCCTCCATTTCTCTTGTTGTAGGCTACATGGATGTGGGTATTTTGGTGGTCTCCATTTACAAGTTGTGGCTTCTCCACATTAGATGTGGACATGGATTTGGGTGGAACTGTTACCTCCCATATCTACACCACCTTCCTTTGATGTTGCAGCTTCTATCCATGTCATCTTTCTTGTGAGTTCATTCCTTCATGCATGTGACTTTGCTAGGTGTTGAGACCCCATTTGCAGATGGAGCTTCTCATTTTGTATTGATTTTCTACTCCACAAACCATCTTCATTCTAGCAAGGGTTATCCACCCCTTTGCATTATGGCACATACATTTTAATGGCAGTCGGATTTTATTTCAATTATGTATATCAGATATGAAAAATTATGATGTGTAGTGGAAAATATGGTAAGATTGGCACTTGGAAGTAAGATTTTATTGCACGTGGTCTACATATTCATATTCACTTTCATCCTAGGAAAGCCCTTTTGAATCATTTGTCACTTTCCATTTTTTCTTAAAATCTATTTCACTTCCTATTCATCTTTCTCGAACCATCCACTTTAAAACTAGCCATATCATCAAAGTGAACAATAATCTTTAACTTAAAAGATTTGAAATACCCCTTCCTAACAATAGCAGATTCTGTCCATTTCATTTTGTCCAAATGACACTCTCGAACAACATTCTACATTCATATAATTGGAGTAAAGACATGTTAGAATTCTTTTAGAATAACTGAGAGGGGGAGTGAATTAGTTATTCAAGGTCCAAACACCCTATTAATACCTTTTTAATGAATCCATACCCTTTTCATCTGTTCAAACTTAAATCAGTCATATAAGCAAATTACTGTTAAATCAACATGCAAAGATAAAACATTCAAGATCAACACATGACACAATGATTTACGTGGAAACCCAATTTGGGAAAAACCATCAGTAACATGCTACTTGATTCTCACTCTTCTGAAGTGATGCCCTGTTAAAAGCATGCCCTGTTAAAGGCTTACAACACATTGTTAAATGTGACCTTGTTAGAGGATTTCACCAAACTGTTAGGAATGGACCTGGTTAAAGGTCTTTAGAACATTCACTTGGAATGTCACCCTATTAAAGGATTTATCTAATGGCTGTTAAACCAACCTAAGTCCATAGGATTTATCTTACTGTTACAATTGCTAGAAAGTAACTATAATGGTTTTTTGATCTGACATAACTTACAACATACTTTGTAGATTTTAGATCACTCTTTCAGTTCAATCCTTATGCTTGGCTTCAATCAATTCAGCTTTGACTACTTGTTTCCCTCTCATGCTTTGTCTCCTTGAGTCTTATTACTCATTTTGCCAATACAATCATTCTTGTGGTCGTCTATTTAAATAGAGTTCATGTGCTTTCTTCTCCTTAGCACATTCTACAACACTTCATGCTTTTATGCTTGACCACGACTCTCTCTCTCACTATCCTCTTTTTTCCTCCTTTTTTTTTTTTCATTAGCTTATGTCTTCTTATATAGAAGTCTGATTTGCCTTTTGCCACTCAATTTTTCCTTTCCAATCTTAGGGTTTCAAAATGGACTAGGTAGGATACAATGTATCTACCCCATATCTTGTTCTCTTCTAGAAACTTCACCAGTTGTATTTTAAAAATGTTTTACATGGTGTTTTGTGCCACCAACTCATCATTCTTATCTTCCTTTTAATTCATAGATTTCTAGATAACAACTTTATCGGCTTAGATCTGACGAATCTTCGATTTCAAAAATAATGCAGCAACTTGGCATTATTGAGTTACTAGTGCTCGGGACCTATACCTGCTCGACACTTGGTTCTGCTTGGCACTTGATTCTACTCGGCACTTGATTCTGCTTGGCACTTGATTTTGCTTGGCACTTGATTCTGCTCGGCACTTGATTCTACTTGGCACTTGATTCTGCTCGGCACTTGATTCTGCTCGGCACTTGATTCTACTTGGCATCTAAACTTGCTCGGCACTTTAACTAGGAATTTTCTTAGCTCTTACTAGCTTGCTCGACTCCTTCTCTCTAATGAACTTAGTTTGAGCTTTACAAAAGACTTAGCTAAAACCTTAGATCTTTGATATGTTTCAGTGTGCTCATTCTTTGTATCTTTTAGTATGTCATCCAATACAGTGTTTCATTAATGGCTTAACTGATCCTTGTACTTCATTACAACATCATAACTTCAACCTTTCTCTAGGTGTTCTAGTTACATCTTATTGATTTCCTCCACCTTGACAATCAACTAATTGATAGTATTTGGATCACTAAAGCAATTGTTATCCCTGTAAGTAGCAAGTTTGACATCAATGACAAAACAATGATTGAGGACATTCTTTACCAGTTCCATATATTATTCCAACAACTTTTCTTATGATCATTTCAATCATTTCCAACAATCTCCCTCTTTGGCATTGATGGCAAACCAAACTGATCAAGTAATCAATTCAGTTACCACCAAGATTGTATATGATAGCTTGCTGCATTTTCACTACTGATCTCATATATCTCCCTCTTAAATATATCTCCCTCTTTCTTTGCATTGATTATTTTTCTGCATATTTCTCCCTCTTTGACATAAATGCCAAAGATGTAGCATCTTTATTATGCAAAATATAAGCTTTGGCTTCTTGTTGTTTTTCTCCCTCTGTCACCATGCTTGTCGCTGATTTGGAGTTTCTGTTCCTGCTGTCATCCTTTGCATCAACCTGTTAATATTTCAATGATTTATTCTTGTTAATGCAAGGTAGCTTCCTTATTGCCTTAAACTACTTGACTTAGGGGTATAACCCCCAACTTGTCTCTAAGATATTCATAGGCATCCTTGGGCAATGGTTTGGTGAACATATCTACAGTTTGTTCCTTTGTGTGAATGTATTCCAACTTCACTTGTTTTTCTTCTACCAATTCTCTGACATAATGATACTTGATTGCAATATGCTTTGTTTTTGCATGCATTACTAGATTTTTGGATATATTTATAGCACTTGTATTATCACAATACAATATCACTGGTTTTGTTACTTCTTTCATTCCATTCGATAGATGTGTGAGCCATACAATGTTTGTACAATTGACTGCAGCTGCCACATATTCTGATTCTGTAGTGGACTGGGATATACATGTTTTTTTCTTACTAGTCTAGGTAACCAGCCTTTTGCCTAGAAATAATGCACCTCCACTTGTGCTTTTTCTATCATCAATGTTTCCTCCCCAGTTTGCATCTGTATATGCATTAAGTTCAAATTTTCCATTCTTTTTGTAGTATAGACCAAAGTCAT
Organism: Cupressus sempervirens; assembly: GCA_028749045.1. Taxonomy (NCBI): domain Eukaryota; kingdom Viridiplantae; phylum Streptophyta; class Pinopsida; order Cupressales; family Cupressaceae; genus Cupressus; species Cupressus sempervirens. The sequence goes on from CM053783.1 coordinate 390,473,427, forward strand.
CAGTCCCTTTGAGATATCTCATTATTCCTTTTACTGCTATGAGATGATTCTCTTTAGGATTAGCAAAGAACCTAGCCACTATTCCAACTGCTAATGCTATGTCTGGTCTACTATGTACAACATATTGTAGTTTTCCAATCATGGATCTGTATATTGTTTGATTGACTTCTGCTGACTCATCATTTTTGTATAGCTTATTTCCTGTGGCCATTGGTGTGCTGACTAGTTTGGATTCCTCCAATCCAAATGTTTTAAGAATTTCTTTGATGTATTTTGATTGTGTAATAAATATTCCATATTTGAGTTGATGTACTTGCAATCCAAGAAAAAATTTGATTTCTCCAAACATAGACATCTCAAATTCATGTTTCATTTTGTTAGCAAAGCCTTTGCAAAGTACTTTCTTACCACCAAATACTATGTCATCCACAAAAAATTCAGATACAATAATGTCTTTACCTTCTTCAGCTTTGGTGTACATGTTGTTGTTATCATCATTTCTTTCAAATCCAATTTGCACTAGATACTTGTGAAGTCTCTCATACCATTCTCTAGGTGCTTTTTTCAAGCCATAGAGTGCTTTGTGTAACTTACACACCATATCCCTATTGTTTTCATCAACAAATCCTTCTGGTTGTTCAATGTAGACTTCTTCTTCTAGTATACCATTTAAGAAGGCAGATTTTACATCCATCTGATAGACTTTAAAATCTTTGTAGGCAACATATGCAAGTAAAATTCTTACTCCTTCCATTGTAGCAACAGGAGCGAATGTTTCTCCATAGTCTATTCCTTCTTCTTGAGCGTAACCCTTGCATACTAGTCTAGCTTTTTTTTTGGTAATCTCACCATTCTCATCTAGTTTATTTCTGAATACCCATTTGGTGCCAATCACATTCTTGTTAGTTGGTCTAGGAACCAAACTCCAGGTTTTATTTTTTCTTATTTGATCAATTTCTTCTTCCATAGCTTTATACCAGCCATCATCTTGTAATGCACCATGTATTGTCTTGGGTTTAGATTGGTTAATTAGACATGATTCATGTCTTAGTCTATTCCTTGTCATTGGTCTTGAATCTTTGTCACCAATTATTTGTTCAGCAGGGTGATGTCTTTTCACATATTTGGATAATCTTGGCTCTATCCTTGTTTCCATGTTTGATCTTTCGGATTCAGGATCACTATGTACTTCATTGTCAGGTTGTTCTTCATCATGTATGCTGTCTTCAAAATTAGATTGTGCATTTTCTTCATTTTGTAACTCAGCTTTTGAATGCAACTCGGCATTCACTGGTTGTGAATCGACTAAAACTGACACTTGTTTTTTATTTTCAATTTGATTGACATCATCCTCATCAACAGTCATTCCTTCATAAGAATATACAAAGGTTCTGTATTCCTCCATTTTCTTTGGTATTTCAGCTTGGACTTCTGTGTGCTCATCAAAATTTACATTTGCACTTTCTACAATTTTGTTAGTGTTAATATTCAAACACTTATATGCCTTACTTCTAGTGGAGTAACCAAGAAATATACCTTCATCACTTTTTGCATCAAATTTTCCATTTCTAACATCTTTAAGGATAAAACATTTGCAACCAAACATTTTGAAATGTTTTACATTTGGTGAGCAACCATACCATAATTCAAAAGGTGTTGTATTTGTACCTTTCTTGACTTGTACTCAGTTTAATGTATGAACAGCTACGCTTACAGCTTCTCTCCAGTATTTTAGAGCAACATTATTTTCCATCATTAATGTTCTGGCACAGCCAATTATAGATCTATTTTTTCTTTCAAAAATTCCATTCTGTGGGGGAGTTCTAGGAGCTGACATTTGTCTTTTGATTCCATTGTCATTACAGAATATCTTGAATTCATTTGATGTAAATTCACCACCTCTATCTGATCTTAGGCATTTCAAGCTTTTTCCAATTTCCTTTTCAACTCTAGCCACATACCACTTAAACATTTGAAAAGAATCAGATTTTTTTTTTAAGAACATAATAGTCATCATCCTGGAATAGTCATCAACAAATAACATTATGTATTTATCTCCTCTATAGCTTTGTATTTCCATTGGACCACATAAGTCAGTGTGAACTAACTCAAGTATCTCTTTAGATGTATAGTTTTTGCTTTTGAAACTTGATTTTGTCATCTTTCCTAGCTGACATTGTTTGCACATGATATTATCAGGCTTTTTTAATTTTGGTAAACCTCTAACTTTCTTCATTCTACTGATGTTGACTAGATTGTCAAAGTTGACATGACATAATCTTCTATGGCATAACCATTCATCATCAAATTTTGCAAGTAGATAAGAAACATCATCCATATCAAGGTAAAACAAATTACTCTTTGTTTGTTCTCCTTTTCCTATTAGTTTACCATCATTGTCATAGATTTTTGCAGTTTTGTTTTCAAATTCCACTTTGCAACCTACATTGCCTAATTGTGAGACACTTAGTAAATTGTAGTTTAATCCTTCAACATAGTATGCATTGTCACATGAAATTTGTTTTGTGAGCTTAATGGAACCTTTAACTTTGATTTGACATGGAGCATCATTACCAAATCTAACACTATTTCCATCATACTGAGTAAAGTTAACAAACTTACTTTTGTCTCCTATCATGTGATGTGAGCATCCACTGTCTATGATCCATCTGTCATTCTTGTTTATACATGTCACCAGTGGTATGGCTTCTTCTTCATCAGATTGGTCCTTCATGGCTACATAAACAACTTCATCATCATTGTCATCAGAATTTTCTTCAACAATATAACACTTCTTACCTTTTTCTTTGTAATCTCTCTTGTCATCATCTCTTCTGTTCTTGTATTTGTTGCCTTCCTTGGAATCCTTTTTCTGTGGACATCTTGTAGCAATATGACCTACTTCATTGCAATTGAAACAAATGATAGTCATCTTACCTTTGAATTTTCCTTTGCCCCTGTGAAATCTTCTAGTGAGCAATGCTTCCAATTGTTCCACATCTTCCTCATCAATGCTATTGTCACTAGATACATACTTCATTTTTATTCTTTTCCTTGATTTCACCTATTTGGCATCTTTCAGTAATAACTTGGCGTTAAAAGCATATTCAGCTTTTTTAGGTTTGTAGTTGTCAAAGTTAGATAACTCAAATGTAGTGAGTCTACCTATTATACCTTCAAAGCTTAGATTATTTCCTGGTATACATCTTAGCTCTTGTATTGCTGATACTCTAATAGCATAGATAGGGAGCAAGGTTCTTAAGAACTTACTATTAACAGTATCTTCATCCAGTTGACCATTCAAGCATCTTATTGCACTTACCACTTCCTTTATTCTTGCACCATATTGAGCAGCATTCTCATTTTCTTCCATTTTCATGTCATCAAATTTTCCTCTGAGACTTTCTCTTTTTGCTCTTTGTACATTCAAATCTCCTCCATAGATGTCTGATAGGACTTTCCACATTTTGAATGTAGTGTCACATCCTTTGATATCATCAAATTCAGCATAGCTGAGTGCAGAGGCAATTTCCAGCATTGTCTGGTTGTGTTCTTGCTTGTTTTTCATGTCTTCAGCAGTAGGAACACCTGTTGGATCTACATGTTTAGTGACAATTGAATTTTGGGCATAATCTCCTATGGATCCAAGATGTAGCTTCATCAAACTTTGTCGTGCAACAAAGTTGTCTTTGTTGAGCTTGAGAAATTCTCTCTTTGTCATTTTGATCTTTTTTGCTAGTAGTCCCTTTAAACTGAATCAACAGTCAACTCTATTACCAATTGTTAGAATTCTTTTAGAATAACTGAGAGGGAGGGTGAATCAGTTATTCAAGGTCCAAATGCCCTATTAATACCTTTTTAATGAATCCATACCCTTTTCATCTGTTCAAACTTAAATCAGTCATATAAGCAAATTACTATTAAATCAACATGCAAAGATCAAACATTAAAGATCAACACATGACACAATGATTTACGTGGAAACCCAATTTGGGAAAAACCACTAGTAACATGCTACTTGATTCTCACTCTTTTGAAGTGATGCCCTATTAAAAGCCTGCCCTGTTAAAGGCTTACAACACACTGTTAAATGTGACCTTGTTAGAGGATTTCACCAAACTGTTAGGAATGGGCCTGGTTAAAGGTCTTTAGAACATTCACTTGGAATTTCACCCTATTAAAGGATTTATCTAATGGCTGTTAAACCAACCTAAGTCCATAAGATTTATCTTACTATTACAATTGCTAGAAAGTAGCTATAATGGTTTTTTGATCTGACATAACTTACAACATACTTTGTAGATTTTAGATCACTCTTTCAGTTCAATCCTTATGCTTGGCTTCAATCACTTGAGCTCTAACTGCTTGTTTCCCTCTCATGCTTCGTCTCCTTGAGTCTTATTACTCATTCTGCCAATACAATCATTCTTGTGGTCGTCTATTTAAACAAAGTTCCTATGCTTTATCCTCCTTGCACATTCTACAACACTTCATGCTTTTATGCTTGACCATGGCTCTCTCTCTCTCACTATCCCCTTTTTTCCTCCTTTTTTTTTTTCATTAGCTTATGTCTTCTTATATAGAAGTCTGATTTGCCTTTTGCCACTCAATTTTTCCTTTCCAATCTTAGGGTTTCAAAATGGATTAGGTAGGATACAATGTATCTACCCCATATCTTGTTCTCTTCTAGAAACTTTGCCAGTTGTATTTTAAAAATGTTCTACATGGTGTTTTGTGCCACCAACTCATCATTCTTATCTTCTTTTTAATTCATAGATTTCTAGATAACAACTTTATCGACTTAGATCTAACGAATCTTTGATTTCCAAAATAATGCAACAACTCGGCATTATTGAGTTACTGGTGCTCGGCACCTATACCTACTCAAAACTTGGTTCTGTCGGCACTTGATTTTGCTCAGCACTTGATTCTGCTCGGCACTTGATTCTACTCAACACTTTATTCTACTCGACACTTGATTCTGCTCGGCATTTGAACTTGCTCGGCACTTTAACTAGGAATTTTCTCAGCTCTTACTAGCTTGTTTGGCTCCTTCTCTCTAATCAACTTAGTTTGAGCTTTACAAAAGACTTAGCTAAAACCTTAGATCTTTGATATGTTTCAGTGTGCTCATTCTTTGTATCTTTTAGTATGACATCCAATACACTGTTTCATCAGTGGCTTAACTTATCCTTGTACTTCATTACATCATAACTTCAACCTTTCTCTAGGTGTTCTAGTTACATCTTATTGATTGCCTCCACCTTGACAATCAACTAATTGATAGTATTTGGATCACTAAAGCAATTGTCATCCCTGCAAGTAGCAAGTTTGACATCAATGACAAAACAATGATTGAGGACATTCTTTACCAGTTCCATATATTATTCCAACAATTTTTCTTATGATCATTTCAATCATTTCCAACAAGATGTTCAAAACTGAGGTAACAACTTCTCTAAGTAAATACAACTATATTTTCAAAAAAAACCCTCTAGTCTTAGAAAAAGGCCACACACTATTATCATATTAATTAGAAATCATTATGGCATCCCTTGAAATAACTCAAAACACCAACATCTTATTAATTTGAAACAATTAGTTAGACCCCCAAAGTGGGTCTGACTAAAAAAAAACCAAAGTAAAACACCTAGTGCCTCAAAACTGATCCATTGATCATTTCAAACCATCTAAATTCAAATTTGAACACTACATAAAACTTTAAAACTTGTTTTACCACCTTAAGCAAATTGTGATTTTCTACTAATAGGGCATGTCGGTTGGCTTTAAAAAATTGACCCAAACAACTAATTGGGCTCTGAAAGCTTATATGTTGATAGTCTATTCTACATTCTTACATCCTACCAAATCTTGTTGCATGATGACATCAAGGTCAAAATATATTGACCTTAAAAGTTTCTTACTTAAAATCACCTACAAATAAACATGTGAGAAAACCACAAAGTGGATTTGGATTTGACTTTGAAAATTGGGCAAACGAGCACTTGAGGTTCTAGAAACAGGGGCATTGGTAGACACTGACATAGAGAGTATAAACCTCCAATTTGGGCTCATGAAAAATGATTGGGAAAATTTGGAAAAGGTCTAATGTTCGCTACCTAGAGTTGTAGGACTGGAAAAATTAGTAGAAAAGTGCTTTTTTACAAATGGAATGGCCCTGGGTAAGTGTGCAAATGGATTCATCAAAGTTTACAAACTAGCACACTTGAAGTATTTTTAGAGAAAAATGTAGGGGTACAATCCATTTGATCCAGGCAATCACAGATTCATAGTTATGACATCTCAAACTGGGGTAACAACCAATTTGCATTTTGACACCAGTAAAAAGTTATAAATTGCATTTGGAATCACGTTTGAAAACTGACCAACAGATTTGTCATAAGCTCAAATCTAGAGCATAGAAAGTATGAAACCTCTAGAATAATATGCAAAAAGAATTTTCTTAGTAGGGTCAACTAGGTCAAAGTTATAATTAGTCAAACAAGGCCTCTCAGATTTCTAGGCAATTTGCATCAGCATGATAGAGATAAGTAAATAACTTTGAGGGATTCAAAACCTAGTTGAAACATATCAAAATGATTCAAAAATTGAAAGGTAGGTTTTCTGATATGCATACTAAACAATCCCAAAGTGGAAAGTCATTAAACATTACTGGGTGAGAGATATTTGAATGCAAACTAGGCCTCTGATCACTATTTGACACTTGGGCAGAATTGTAAAATATGACACTAGCTCAAAACAAGACTTCGCAGAATAATTTAGAATGATAATTTATCATCATAGAATGCATGGATATGCCAAATGAAGGGTGTCAAACAACTGAAACACCACCTAGGCCTTAAAATGACAGTTGGGTGCACAAGCAAGAAAATGTGCTTATAGGACTCAAAGCAACTCAAAATTTGGAATGGTACTCAAAATGGGGAATGCAATTTTGAGTGCCATCAGTTTCTTCACATGATAATGAGATTTATCATGTGAGAATCTAGAATACTGTACATATGATAGTGATAAAATATTAAAAAATGTAAAAAAATAGAACAAATGAAGATAGAAACTTGATTTCTCAGCCCCACGGTGGGCACCATAAATGTATGCAAGAAATGTGGGCCTCGATCTTCACACACACTTCAACATGATCATTATCTAAGAGATCATCTTGGAATAAACATGGGATTTTTCATCTAAGATGTCCAACAGTTTGATCTTTTGTCTTCTAACTAGATTGATTATGCTATTGCTCTCAGACCAAGAAGCTAGTAACCAGACCTTTAGTATGAAGGATTTATTTAAGCTAGATGATATGCAAATTAAGCTAAATGAGATATGAAAATTAATCTATATGTAATGCATATATTAACATAAGAATAAAAAGAGAATATGCATTCTAACACTAATATGAGATTGTAATGATAGAAATTTTAAGCTAAGAATGCAATAGTGACAAATAAATATTTCAGGATAAGTTTGATTCAAAATCAATTCAACCTCTGTAATGAGGAATTGAGAGATTCTTAAATAGAATCCAAGAAATCAATCAATGGTCAAGATCAAGTATAATAGATGGTTGAGATTGGAAATGAGATTCAGTTAGAGTGGAAACTTCTTTGGGCAAATGAAGTTAAGAGATTTAGTTAGAGTGGAAACTTCATTGTGTAGATGAAGTTAACTATTTTAGATCTACTTTTCATGGAGAGTTAACTGAGTCTCTTCTGAGTGTGAGAAAGAGTTAACAAAGTTAATTCCATTTCAAGTTCTAGTTCACTCAAAATTTTTATTTTTGAATTGAAGAGGAGATTTGGAGAGAATATTTAATTCTATAATAAAATAGAATATGACCTCATAAATGCATAATCTTAATTAATTGAATAATTAAAATGAGAATATTATCTAGTTTAAATTAAATATAATTAATTTTGTATATTAGCTTAAAAAGGGAATTTTAATTTAATTAAAGTATGAACACTTATAATTAAATTAAACTTAATTAATAATTTTAATGTAACTAATTTGAGTCAATACTTAGGAATTAAATAAAGAGTGTGATTAATGCAAATTAGATTTTTTTGCATCTAACACTTAGGTCAAGTAGAAAGTATCAAAATCAGAATTGTCTAGTAAAATAGGACTTAGGATTGATTAGATAGACCAAAACTAGTTTAACATGGCAATGTGCCAATTTTGGGGTATTACAATTATAGGGATGAGCGATAGAGATGTTGTATCACTATAAGTCATGCTGATAATAAAAAAGGAGGAGACATTGCTATAGAATATAACAAACTCTTTTATCAAAAGGAGGAGATATCACTCTAATTCATGGTGATGAGTATTTTTGTTGATTGAAAAGGAGGAGATATCACTATAGAATATAGCGAACTCTTCTATCAAAAAGGAGGAGATATCACTATAAGTCATGGCAATGAGTGTTTTTGTGGATTGAAAAGGAGAAGATATCACTATAGAATATAGTGAAGTCTTCTATCAAAAAGGAGGAGATATTGCTATAGAACATAGTAAACTCTTCTGTTGAAAAGGAGGAGATATTGCTATAGAATATAGTGAACTCTTCTATCAAAAAGGAGGAGATATTGCTATAGAACATAGCAAACTCTTATATTGAAAAGAAGGAGATATTGCTATAGAATATAGTGAACTCTTCTATCAAAAAGGAGGAGATATTACTATAATTCATAGCAATGAGTGTTTTCGATGAGCACTAAAGGAGGCTTATCGCTATAAAATATAGCGATGATCAAAAATTTGATAAAAATTTTCACGAAAGGAAAAATTGGTCAAATTTGTGACAACAAAAATAGCAACAAAATAGTTTATCAAAAACTCGACCAACATGTGTCAAAAATTCGAGTCAAAATGTACTAGTGTTGGAATTAGATCATTAAGAAATATGGAAGGGTGATCTTGATCTTGCTTAGAAAGTGAAAGGTTAAGGGGAAATGGATAATCTTGTAAAATGGGGTTATTAGGAAGCTCAAGGGAAATGAGGTCTTGATCTAAGATTAGATTTGATTGGTCATCATTGGGATCTTGATGTTGATTTATTTTAGGACACATTTCTTTGTATTTGAATCATCCTCTTGACATGGGGTATGAAAGTTAACAAATGGATAAGTATTTGGATATGATGGATCTGGACTTTGAGTTGGAATATTTGAAATAGGATTTTTTAGAGAATGAGGAATAATGTTATTGGATAAACCATTTGGGATTCATCAAATGGGCTTATATCAAGAATGGGTTACTTGGAAATTCTTCTATGGATAGCCCTTGGGAGGTTTCAACATTAGAAGTGAAACTTGAGGGAAATGAAGGAAAATTCTCATATGAGTTTTTGGGAGATGAAGGACTAGTGGAATACATGGATACTTCTTCGATGTTCATTTCTTGAGGGGAGATTTGTGTTGCATCAATGTAAGTATTTTGGGATGAGCCATTGCTACACATGGGTGAATCATTATCCTCATATATTTCAAATAACTTTTGAAAGATTTGCTTCAAATTAAATGAATTAGATTTTTGTTTCTTGTTTGATCTCATTATTGATGTGGCATTGATATTTAAATTTTGTATAGAATTGCTGGGTTGAATATGTTCCTCAAAAGGAATCTCAATGATCATGGTTGGCTGATGTGGAAAAGTAGAAATGTTTGAATTTGTGATTATTTGAGACAAATTTATTGGATTTATGGACATAAGGTATTTTTGATCAAATTTTGTTGAAGGAAAATGTTTTTGTGTACTTGGTGTTGGTTGAATTTTTAGCCCAAAAAGTTATGAAATTATTGGAGGATCACTTGATTTGAATGTAATAGTATTGGATTGATCATATTTAAGGTATTCATTTAGAAGTATTTGATTGAAGTTTTTCTTTTCCTCCATGATTTGTGCAATAACTTTTGGGATTTTTGATCCGTCTATGAGATATTTTATGTGAGCTTCAAGAACAAAAATTAATGGACATTTATAAAGTATAGCCATGTTGTAGCCTCATTTTATAATGGATTCCATTTTTTTAAAACCTTTTTGGACTCATTGTCTATTTTTATTTTCAATTATTCAATAAGGATGATGTGAGATTAAAGTGATTGATTGTAGGTTGTTAAGGGTGTCACTTATGTTTGATTAAAAGAGGTAACACCTTGTGAAGTGTATGTCAAATTGGTGTTAAAACCCTATGTTGGGTCAAAAGGTGTTTGTGAAGTGTCCATGATGTTTGAGTCAAAGACATGTTATTGAAAATGGAAGTCTTGTCTTGGGTCAAATTGTGTTTTTGTGGACATGGTTTGATATAAGTCTTTTTTCCTTGTAGGATTTTGTGGCCTTGTAAGGATTGGCATGTTGTCTAATGATGTGTTCAAATAAACCTAAGTATGATGGATGTATGCAATATGCACTTTAATTTTTGGATTTTTGGACTTTGAAATTAATGTGTAAGATAAGGCATGAAATATTTTTTGGATTTTTGAGATAAGGGATGCAAATCAAAAAAATAAGGCATGAAAATGCAAAAGTGCCAAAGGTATGGAATGAAAATGCAAGTTTTGATGAGATTCTTGACTATTGTATGCAAGAATTTTTTTTTTTTTGGAATATAAGTATGAAAAATACACACTAAGTGTATGTATGCAAAATATTTTTGGGATTTTTGAACTTTGGATTATGCAAATGCAACTAAGGACATGTACATAAAAGGTGTTTTGGAGTTTTGAATATGAAAATGACACTAGTATTTATGTATACAAGTACGCAAGGGATTAATTATGTTTAGTACATGCAAGGTCATAGTGTAATATAAGGTTAAACAAGGGATTGACTATGCAAAGAAATGTTGGGTTTGAAATATTGGTGGACCTAAACAAAGTTGATGTTTGATAGTTCTCCTTAGACTTTGGAGGATTTTTTATTCTTGGAAAATGTTTTTGGATTTGATATGAAAAATGTTTTGGATTTGATATGCAAATGTTTGAAAGTGATAATGCAAAATGCAACTTTTTTTTCTAGATTTTTTGGATAAATAAATGGTATGCAAACCAAGGTTCATGCAAGTATGATTTATACAAACTAAGATCATGCAAGGACAAGGTTATGCAACCTAGTTTTATAAAAAATGAGGATTATGATAGCTAAGTACATGCAAAATGAGGTTTGAATTTTGAGGAAAATATTTAGAAAATACAAGACTGAGAGTCTAATCTTACAAGGATGAATATTGGATCTTGACCAAGAAAGAAAATAGATAAAATGAAAATGAAAAAGTTGATTAAAGGACCAAGTCAAATCCATCCAGACATAGATAAGATTTGACCCAAAGAAATTTGATAAAAAGAAAAGATAAAAAGACTAATGTTAAGATCCTTTATTCATCCAAATAAGGGAATAGTCTAAGACACATATTTTGTTTGGATTCTCTACCAAATTTAAAAGGTCCTAGGTTGAAAATGAGGGCTATTATAGGATAAAATTGAGGGATATGCAAGGACCTATATGAGAATTGAAGATTATGTGGGATAAAAAATGAGGATTATGATATGAAAAATAAGGAAAATTAAATATGTCCTAGGTGCAAAATGAGGATAATGTAGGGATCGAGATAAGGATTATGATATGAAAATTAATATGACAATAAAAAAGGGAAATTATGAAAGGATGATGATAAGGGTATGATAATGCAAAATTCAAGATAGATATACAAAATTATTTCTACGAGACATGCCATAATATCCTAACACAAAAAGTTTGAGTTTCCATGTTTTTACAATGTTTTGGCACAGGTTTGACAAGTGTATCTTTTTCAAATATTTTAAAGGTTTATGAAAAGTGTTTTCAAGTTTATCAATTTGGAAATTATCTTGATTAATGTAAAACACTCATGCAAGACACAATAGATAGAATGGTTGTTGGTGAAAGTGAAGAAACACACCACAAACTAGGCTAAAAGCATTTTATCCATTGAATTCTCACTTGAACCAAAGTTTAGCTGCACTTGTCTAGAGAAAAAAACATACAATCTTGGTAGCATAGGCTCCCCCTTATAGTGCAATCACTTGTTAGGCATACCAAGATCTGCTTCCCAGGGGGGCATCACTTCCCAAGGGACTATTGTCTCTACTAAGGAAGTGAAAGTGTGAGATGTCTTCATGGGCATTAGTGACCCCTTGAGCTAGTGGATAGAAGGATTCTAGCCACTAAGACATGGTGATTAGTACAAAACACTCTGGCTAGTAGGTGAATGCTAAAATCCCACAGGAGGTCTCCCAACCTTGAAAATCAAGGTTTGATGCACCTCTAAGGGTAGCAGAGGAGAGCTATCACCCAACCATACCATCCATTGGGCATTACCCACAATTGAGCCTTTATATAGAGGTTAGAGTCGAGACCTTTCTTTCTCCTGTTACTACTCCAAAGTCATCCCTTGACATACCCAATATTAGATATCTTGGTCCAAGGTAGGCTTCCCTAAAAGAATTGCACATATTTCTCTTACACCCAAGATCCAAAAAGGTGAGGGGAGAGGATTACATGCTTATAACTCTTTGGGATTTTAGACACTGTAGATACAACAAGAATAATAGAAAAAGTTACTTTTAAGCACCAAACTATGTTTTTTCTAATCTACTAAAAACCACACAAAATGTTATGACAAACACACAAGGTCTTCATCATATGTGTTGAGTTATCATTTTGCATGCTATTGAATGATAGGGATCCTTTCAACTCAATCTATTGAAAAGTTGATCAAGGACCAACTCCAAGGTTCTAGGTGGGTTTTTCAAACTACTAGGTTTTCCCAATTGAAAATAAATGTGTATCTTTGTGAGGAGGCCTTTGCTCGTTTAAAATAATCTTGGACAATTTTTGGTTGTTTGAAATATAACCATAAAAGAGATATATTTTTTGTATTTTTATGTTTTATGATGAATGCAATTTATCAATGCAACTATATGAATTCCTATTTTAACCAAGTGTTTTAAAAGAAAATAAAAAAGATAGAGTAACAAGAGATTAAAGAAAATAATTGAAAGGAAAATTCCTAACAGAGATAAACCAAGGTAACAACACATCTGCAAATTAAATTAACAAAAGGATTGGGTAAGAAACCAATTAAATTGGGAGTAGCACTTCCTTAACTCTACTGATGCAATCATCGATGGGAACTCAATATAAACTAAAAAAAAAATTCACTTTTCATCAAATCACAAAGCTAAAGAAAATGTGCTCACGCAAGACAAGATGCTATGCAAGAACAATATATGATCCTTTCTCCAACTCAACACAAAAATAGAATTCATCAACACAAGGCAAGAAAAAGAACTAAAAGATTGCACAATCATAACAACACAATAAAACCATTGGCTTCATTATTATTCATAAACATGTATTCAAAAAAATAACACACTCTATCAAGAATAACTATACTCTAATTGAGAACACCAATAACATATATTACTGCATCAAAATAATGACCAAGAGTACATATTACATCCATATATTTATAATAAATCATCTCCTCCCTTTATGGTAAGAGTGAGATTTCTTTAAATGAAAAATTATGCTAAAAACTAATAAAACAATTTAATTATATACAAACTGAATCTCTAAATGGTGTTAAGTAGGTCTCCACCCTTGTTCATGTCAATTAATGGGTGCATGAGCCTTTACATGACTTAAAGAAATAAAAGAATAAGAAGACAACAAGATAGAAGCCATTAGATAATCTCGGAGTTTCTAAGAGCTCTAAAAATGGATGTTTGGCCTTCTAGGGGTGTTTCTAGGAGTTGAACTACTATCAAAATGTGTTTTTGATGTATGGAATTCTCTAAAATAGAAACTAGTAGTTAACTATTGATGCACTACTTCTCTTCAAAACTATCAAGACACCTCTGAGAAAAGTGCACCTACATACATACACAACTCCACACCTTGGTGACATAACTCAAAAATCCAAAAAATATTCAAGTGTCAAAACTAAATTTCTAGCATCTAAGTTTTCTTCCCCCTTATACCAAAATGATGTGTGGATGTTTCCCTTTGAATTTTTTGAATGATAGAGGTCATTTTTTTAGGAGCTAAGAAGTATAAAGCTTCATACTTTTCCCTCAGTTTCCTGTGGAAATCATGAATTGTGACTTCTTGGGAATTCCTTAGAACTTGAAAGTCATGGATTTGAGTGTGATCTTAGCTACTGTAGAAGACAAGAAAGCCATGGTAATGTTCAAGACCTTGAGGACCTCTAGATGTTTCAGAGATGCCAACCTACACAACTTTAGAGATAATTCATTCACCAAATCTTTAAATTATGCACCTACATGCTTACACACCTTTGCACCTACACAAGTGTGTAAGATTCTCAGTTCACCAAAAAATTGAAGTAGATCTATTTTGAAAATGGTTTCTAGGTTTTGCTAAAATGGGGTTTTATATCACTATTGTGCACTTATTTTTCTTCTTTTAATTATTTAGGCCCATTTGTGCACCTTGTGCACCTATGCACTTTACTCTTCAAAACTTTGTAAATGTGCACATCTGTGCACCTTAGCATCTTTGGGACTTTGGGTATCTTCAAGACTTTATAATTACACACCTTTTCACATTTTTACATGCGCACCTTCACACCTACACACATTTTTAATTTAATTCCTTTACCAAATCTTCAAATTGTGCACCTTTGCACCTTCACACATTTAGGGAAGTGCACAAGGTGCTTAATTCACCCAAAAAATCAAAGTTCTTAGTTTTGAAAATAATTTCTAGGTATTGTTAGATGGGGTCTAGCACTTTAGTGTACTTATTTTTTATATTTTTGATTATTTATGCCCTCTTTATAGCCCAACATTGTCATATACTTGAACTCCTACTTCTTTTATCTAAAATCCCAAGCCACCTATTGTGAAAATACACATGCAATATCATGGTAATTATTTGTGCTATGGATGATGAGGATGTCATGATGACCTACACAAAATATAAACATCAATATACTAGTGTTAGGGGTTTAAAAAGATGCTAAATGACCAAACTCCTAAACCCAAATGAAAAAAATTCCATTCCTTGAGGCACCTTTGAAGATACCCTATTTTGATGAATGAGCTTCTATGAGCCAAAAAAAGGGGGTCCCTATTTCCAAAGTTAAAAATGGTGCATGTTTTGTGGAACCACAACAAATAGCCCTAAAGAAAGGAAGAAATTACAAAGGCATTTCTTTATCAGCAAGCAATTTTCAAACCTGTATCCAGTTTACAACTTGATCCTAGATGTCATTGGTGGCTTTTGAGAACTTCAAACAAGAAACTCAAACTTTTCAATTTTCATGCTCATTATGTGTTCAATGTCTTAATTCCCTTGACACTCCTAAGTTCCAACCACCACAAGTGTGCAAAAACATACAAAGAGTCTAGAGTTTGAGAAATCTCCTTCAACAAATTTCCAATCACTATATGACCAAATGTGAGAAAAAATTTAGAGGGCTCTTAATGAGTCATCAATTACTTGTCTTTTGCATTTCTCATGATCCATTTATCAACTTCATGGAGCTTGTGCATTTCCACTTGTTCTTCCTTGAAACTTTTGTTTATTTGAAGTGAGCCAGTGATTATATTGTGCTAGCTCTTATTGATCACCTTATTTTGGTTCATACCAAGTTCTGGAGTCCTATTTGAGGACACCATTAGTTCTATTTTTATTTTTTAAATTTCTCTTGGCAATAATTAGATTGTGTGGTCAAGGTTTTAATGTTCCTTTCTTATGGACCTTTTCCAATCTAATGACTTGTGTGTTCCTCTTTTAATGAACTTTGGGAAACTCACATGCCAACAAGTGATTTTGATAATCCACTAGAGAAATCTTTTGTTCAAATTGGAAAGTTTTGGACTATCTCTGAGCCACTATCCACCTAGGTTGAAAGCAACCTAGATGACCAATTCTTTAAATTTGTAAAATATTGAGAGAGATCAATCTAGAATCTAATTGTAAGGGTAAAATTCCTCTTTACCTATGAGTAACATCTATAATTAGTTCATACAAGAAATAAAGTTATCCAAATGCTTTGATGAAGAAATGCCTCTTCTAGAATTCAAGACTAGTTGGGATGGACCATATGTTGGGAACAACTTTAACAAAACATAGTGACTCCCTAACTCAAAGACTAAAAAAGAAAAAGAAGCAAAAAGCTAAGAGGGATAATAGAAAGATAACACTGATCTTGCAAGTCCCCCACCATAGGGGTACACTCATCCATTGTACTTACTCCTTGTAGTGGTCTTATCTCATGGTATACAAATCCATCCAGACAACAAAACATTAGTGTCACTAATGTAATATAACTATCATAACAAGACCCAAAATATAGAACATTGTGTTTATGATCCTTATTATCACCATCATTAGCCTTAAACCATGAATTTTCACCTTTAGGATCCTTGTGACTATAAAACTCAATCATCTACCTTCCTTTCAAATTATAGGGTTCATTAATATCATTAATCAAGGTGTTTTCACCCTCATATCCCAAAGAAGCATGTTGAAAATCATACCTACCCTCCATTGCGATCTCCCAAGCTAACAAGAAATTAGGACAACTTACTTCTAAATGGAACCCAAAGGGATGAACTCTACATGAATTTGTTATTGCATAATTTGATACATGCATAGAATACCCATAAATAGACATTTCCCTAGTCAAGGTTGAGACCAAATTAAGCATTCCATCCATGTCATTTGATGAAATATCTTGTTTTGAGGGAGGTATCTTATCATTATCCAATGGGGGATCAATATCATAGTAGGAAGAATTTGTATCTTCTTCTTCATGACTTCCTAATTCAAAAATATCACCAACCTTGGGATCTTCTACATTTCCATCATTTTTTGCAACTTTGAGAATTTTTGCAACTTGATGGAGTTTTGGAACTTCAAAATTTTGTACATCCTCAAAATTTCTCAGGATACCCAAACTTATTGCAACAATTGTTGTTTCTCAGTCTATATTATGCTTGACACACACTATGTAACTCAAAACTTTTATGCTTGAAACTTTCTCGATCACTAGAGATCTCAGCTCATATAGAAAATACTCAGTGACCATAAACTTACTTTTCTCCTATAGAGCTTGGTACATGCTTATGTACATGACTTGGCCTATATAGATTAGCTTAGTTGCATTGATGATCATCTAAATCTGCCTTGTAAATGACTAAGTGGTTGACACTAATAGATAATAATGGTTAGAGGGTAAATGCACAAACCTGTATCACCTTTTATAAAGAAACGTGATATCAGATTGTGATAGTTCAACATTAATGGCAAAAAAAATGGTATTTGTGTTTAAAATATGAAGATATGTAAACTAATGAAATGTGTAGAATTGCATGAATTTTATGCCTATAATTTTTATAATTTTTTTGAGTAAGAATTTATTCATTTTATTTTATTTTGAAGTCCCTTTTTTAACAGTAAAAAATATAGGGTGTAGTTCCCATCAAACAAGTATATGCAAATCATCTTTTTTTGTTTTGATTTGAAAATATCTTATAGGTGAGATGTATAGCTAGTGAACAAAAAAAGAAATAATTATTTTTGGTGTATATTTTCTTTGTTATAAGTACTCAATTTTGACCTTATCATAATCAAATAGTTTTTTCCTCCCATCAAAACTTCCCTATCAAATCTATACCTTCTTTTAAAAAAATTACATATTCATGAAGAAGATTCTCTCCTCTAGAGATAAATATAGTTTTTAAATTTTTTTGATATGATTTAATATTTTTTTTCCTTTTTTGAGGGAGCATCTTTTGAAATGTTGAAATATTGACTTATAATATTTTGAGATTATAACATATTATAATTAATTTAAACCACTCAAAAATCTATATAATGATGATATTTAATTTGGGATCTATAAAAGGGTATTTTTAGTTTTTGAAAAAAAATGAGTTTTGATAGAGAAATGAGATGTGACCAAAATAGGTTTTGGTATCACAAACAGTGACACAGATCTGTGCTTTTACCCTAGAGATACCAACAACCTCCCCCTTTGACATTAGTGAAAAAAACACATTTCCATATTTACATCTTTAAAATACAATCTGATAAAGAGCTCGCTTCTAAGTCTTATGACTAATGCCAACAAATAATGAATAAACAATGCAAAATAAATAACAAATTCATTTCCCCTTATTCAAATATATTTCCTCTATTCTCACATCTATTTCCCCCTCATTTTTTAACACTTATGTCACTACTACTAGGGTAGAATAAGTGGAAGTATCCATATTTATCAACAAATATCTTGTGAACTCTAGCAATCATGGTTAATGCATGATCCCATGTGGTTCTAGTTGTTTCCAAAATGTGATTCTATAATTGCAGTCTTGTAGTTAAATCAAATAAATTATCAACCACTGAGAGATTATGATTTTCTTTGATAAGATCCTAGGCTACTTTCATTTCCCTTTGCATAACCTCCAAATGAGGTATCATCATTGCTTGAATAGAGATCAATTTGGATTTCATATAGTTGTTAGCTGACTATAGCTCAACCAATGTACCTTAAGCATTTAGTAGATTATTGTAATGATCAATGCTTGATGTTATTGACTCTAAAATAATACTACTAGATCTCTTCATCTCAGCCTGAATTTGGTTTATTTGTGTCTAGAAGTCATTTGTGAATCTTGGCATATCTGATAGAATGTTGTACAAATGTTTTATCTTCTATATTAGCTCTAACATAACCTATATTTCCTCTTATAATTGTACTTTCTATTTGGAAATGGTCATGGAAACTTTGTCCACAATCTTAGTTTCAAATCTTCTCACAAACCAATTCATCAATTTCTCATTTGACTCTATATTTCCAGCATTGACTTGATCAACTATAGTTACAAGTTGGTTGATAATTGGACTTTCTTCGTCAAAATTTTGAATGTCTAAAGCATTAACAAAAATGCCCTTTACATCATATAGTAACTTATTTTTCTTTAACTCTCTCTTTGTCTCTTCTTTATTTTTCTTCTTTGCCAAAACTTCTTGTGGCCAAATTGTTTGCTCCAAGGTGAGATTTGCAAAGTCAAATTGTGGCATCTCAATTATTTTAGCCAAGCTAACTACAATATCTAGCGAAACATATTTTATTGTTCTCCTTTTTCTTGGTGAAGGAGTGTTTCTTCTTGGCACTATTTTGAGAGTTGGTGAAGGATATTTCCTATTTATTCATGCTATTGCATCTATGCTTGAGCCAACAAAAGTCACACTATGTTTAGCTATACTTAACTCTCTTTTTTCCTAAATATGAGGTGTTGAAACACTCTTATTATCTACACTTATTTATTTCTCTTCACCATCTTCCTATGTACCTGTGATGCTTAACTACTCAATCTTTGGAGTTTCATGAGTGTTAGCATGTGTAGGTGACATGCTTTCTTGTGGACTCAACACACCTAAGATTTCTACACTACTATAATTATCTTCAATATTTACAATGTCTTTCTTTGGTGCCTTAGTTGTTAACCCAAAAACACTTTCCCAAAGCAACGTGTCTTGATATTGCACAACTTCCATTTTATTTTGTAGTGTCAAAAAAATTATGTGCTTAGGAAAAAATCTAGTCCTATATTGTTCCAAAAATGTGTTCTATTGGTCCTATGATAGATTAGGCATAACTCTGACTAATGTGTCATTCCTTATCTTTTTCTCTTCCTCTTCTTCCTGCTACCATCTTATCTTCAATATATCATATAGATCTTGAGGTATCTTCTTCTCCATTTCACTAGGAGCTAGTTTATGATTTTCAATCATCTCTACCATAGCCTCCTCAATCTTAGTTCTATTAGAATTATCTAATGTATTATACTTTATAAATATAAAGCTAGATAATCTTGGAGATCTTCTTAGATCTTTACATACCTCTTTAGTAGACTTAGATTTCCTAATAGTGGGTCCTCTAACCAATCTCCTTCTTTTGGTTTTGGGGGCACTAGGCTCTATAGCTTCTTCTACTCTTTTCTTTGTAGTCTTCTTAGAACTATTAGTTTCCCTAGTCCTTGGTTTGTTTAGTGGTTGAGGAGAGAGAGGTATCACTATCAACTTCTTCTTAGTTCCTTAAGCCTTCTTGCTCAGTAGAGTGATAATATAACTAGGGCTTTACCCTTGTCTCCTTCTTCTTATTCTTCTTCCTCTTTCTCATCACCACTATCATTTTCCTCATCTTCTCCAAGACCTTGTGTCAAATGTAATGGTTCCTTTCCCTTACCTAGGGTGTCGAGTTTTGCTTCTAGATCATCAATTATTTTCTTTCTTTTATTTTCATTAGAAGAAATCTTAATATTTATAGCTATTCTTTCTTTATCTTCCTCATATCTCCTAACATGTTTAGCCTTGGCATCCATCTCTTCATTTAATAGTGCTTCAATGTTTGCACTCACTACATCATTATCAATTTCATAGTCAAAACTTTGTAACTAAGCCTTCCGTGGCTTTATTGTCTGCACAAAAGTGTTGTCTGTATCTACAAGAAAACATATGTCATTGTAATACTTTGTGACCAATTCTTTAGGTATGCTTATCCTAATTTTCATCCTTTGCTTAAATTCATTAAAATAAGCATCCATACATTATCAAAATTTTCTCCCAATTGAGTAATGTACTCATTAATTTTTCTTTTCATTGGTTTTTCCCACTCCCATACAACATTACCAACACTATGAAAATACTATTGGATATAAAAGAAAATACATATAATGAGGGATCCAATCTTACACATTGAATTCTTTTCTTTCCTTATAGATGATAGATTCTTTGCAAATTGTAGTTTTTGTAACTTGGCAAGATCATATTCATGATCTTCCACCACCATCTTTCATGCTTGATCTAAAGCTATACATGGCACACTATTCAATCTTCTTTATTGGTAAAATTTGTGAGCAAATACCCTCACTATAAGTTCAATTGGTGGATCAAAAATGTGTGCAATGGATAGGCCATGTCCATTCCACTTGGCTCCAGTGTTTGCCACAATATACTCTCCACTTAGGCATCACATGATTTTCTTCTTGTCTAGGATTGGATAGCTAATAACCCTATGAATCATTTTCTTTGTGATCCCCACAGGTCCATTCTGTAACCAATACTTCATTTTATGGATTTTTCTTAGAAAAAAATTAATCCATTCAATCCTAAAATTCCTCAGGAGTTGTAGGGAATGAGTTAACCCTTTCCTTTCAACAATTTTAAATTTGTCCTTCAAGATTCCTTCATTGCACAACTTCTCATACACTTCTTTGATCTTGTAGTTTCCTACTTCTCCAATTTTTCACATATAACAATTTCTAACATCATGGATCATAATGAATTTAGGTGCTATTAAGGATAGCACATCTATTGAATCTCCTTTCATGACAATTCTTGGAATAACATGAAACTTTGGTGGAGGAAAAGTGTCACTCCTCACTAGTTTAATTTTACTAACCTCTTGACTTATTCCAACAATTGAAATATCTTCCATGTTTGTTGTTAGGTTTTGAAGTTCTTTCCTCCTCTAGATTACTCGGCATAGTTTTGATTTCTACTCATTCACAATTCTTGTCCAAATCACTCTTAATATCTTTTACTCATCACTCAAATTGCCAAATCGCTCTGTGCTCTCAAAAATTTGTATGCAAGGTATGAGATAATGCCTTCAAAATTTGATATATACCTTCTTTTGATCAATTTATGGTCTCCATTAATGTTATGTACTTAGATAGGTCGAGACCAACTATCTTGATATTGATGCCCTTTTAACTAGGTATTTTCTTTACATCTCAGTATTTTCCATATCATTCGGTCTCTATCATTCTTCTTCTAAAGTGCTTGGTCTATATTTTAATTCTTGGTCAACATAGATATTTCTACCAGCACTCGATAACCTTTCACAAATTTGTTCCTATGCATCCTTGTTTATTTAAATATGAACTTTTGGCAAATTTACATGTAAGGAACTAATGTATGATATATCAATTAAGTATACAGTTCCATAAATACGTTTCTTGCTTAGTTTGAGATGACATGATCACCTTCTCCATTGGATTGGGTGACTTTAGCTCCATTTTCTCCACCATTTAGAGCATATGCATATCCATTTGCTCCACCATTTAGAGCATATGAATGTATTTTTTTGTGATCAGTAAATGTTAATGTTTGTAACTGTGTTCTTATAGTGTCACTTGACACTCATGAATTTGCATATGCATTTCAGAAAGCTAGTTAGGGTTAGTTGTGTAACCTTTGGACCTAAGTTAGATTAAGTTAGTGTATTTTTGCTAATTTGGTTCTTAATCGAGTTTAGTCATTGGATTAGTTCTTAATCTTCATTTTTAGAGTTGTTAGATGGTCCTAAATATTTCCTTGTTTTTGTTTGGTTCCAAATATATTCCTAAGGATTTAAAACATGAAATATTTATACCCAAAGGGTATGGGTATGGGTTGCGGGTATTTTCCAACCCCTAAGCCCCTTTTATTGACTTTTGAGGTCACTCAAAAGGTCTATTTTTGTCTTCGTGCAAAAATTGACTATGGCTTCCATGAGTTGCATCACCTCAACTCCACTCAGTGGTTAACCTTAGTATGGGTTGAGTTAGGAACTTCTAGATTTGTAGGTGGGTGGGAGAAGTTATTGCCTTTTTGGGTGGTTGAGTTTGAGACTTATTTAGAGGTCCTTCTTGGAGTAGTTTTGGTGGTTACCCAATCTCTACTTTTAGAGAGGAGTCTTGGAAGAGTGAAGGAAGGAAGGGAAAAGCTCTACTCAAATTTGTTCATTTGCCATTACCTCTTTGTGAAGGTAGGAGTTTTCATCTCCCTTGTTTAGATTTTCATGCTTATGCTACTTGTTGTTCTTTGGATGCTTGTATGTATGTTGGGTACATTGGGAAGGATTGAAAACCATGTTATTGAATGCTTTTCTTTCTTGTTTATGTTTGAATTTTGAAGTTTTCTTGTATGGGTGTTTTTGTATTACTCACCCTTGGATAGGGCAGAAGTGATCAATTTTGGGAAAGGTCCTTTTAGTTGGACTCCAACAGTGTAGAGTCTCTTCTCAGGATGAGAAGAGGGAGAGAGGGCAGGGTTTTATGGGCCCCCATCTATCAGTACAAACCACATTTTGAGTATTGGTATGTAAGAATGGAAAAATGGAAGTTTTTTGTTATATTAGCCTCGAAAGGGCATTTGTGGAAGAACGAAAGATCTTGAGTTATAGCCCTGATTGGGCACATGGTTTGGTGTTGTGTCTGACATCTCCTGTTGGAAAAATCCACCTTTCTCTAGTTTTGATTCATTGTGAATCTTGTTGTGAAAGCCTAGTATGAATATGTATGTTTGATTTGCCTTTTGGTCATGCTTGTTGACACCTGATCAGATTCTATTCTCTGCACGGTTCTTAGAAATGTGTTGCAGAAAATGATGTTGATCCATTGATAAGGGACTTGAAGAAAATTTATTTGATTGTTGTAAATTTGGGATTGGAATCCTATGTAATTTTTATTTCAAAACCTTGTTGTAATGGCAACGACACTGGGTTTTCTTCTTGGTTCTTTCTCGGCTGAGCCTTTGAATTAGGTTTGCCAATAAAATGGTGTTTGAGTAAATATGCTTGCATTGAGTCTTATAGCTTTGTTTTTATTTTTGCATATGTAATTTAAAAATTAGATTCGATGGTGTTACCTTACTACACATTTTTATGATTGGTAATCACATTCGTTTAAATTAGATTAATCAGATAACATGTTGACATATACTTAGCTATGCAATTTTAAGTTTAAAATATGTTAAGAAAATTTGCATTTGAGTTGTGCTTAATTTTTATAATTATACATGTGTGTAAGGAAGTTAAGTGAATTTATTTGAATACTTGTTTATTACATTAAATCCTATTATCACTTTTAAATATTAAAACAAAACTTGTTGGTGTTCTGGGCATGACATCAAGGTCAACTGTAACCTTGACCTAAGTCAAGGAGGACGTCAACCCTGACCTAGGACAAGATCAACCTCATCCCTAACTAGAGGTCCTATTTTTAATTTCCAAGAGTTTTGGGATCTTGAGCTTCAAAAAGTTTCTTTTCTCACTTCTGGGTTGATTATTTTAGGTTTTAGAATGGTAGACTCTTAAGTTACATTTAATCTAGCTCTATTCCTAAGGGTTAAGGTTAAATGGGATTTAATGCTCCTATGTCAGCCTTCTCTAGGTGTTAGTACTCTAGATGTCTATATAAGGAAGCCTCCTCCTCTCATTTTTCTCTAAGAGAAAAGAAGATGCATTGTGATATTGAGAAAACTATTACCTTTCTACATCTATTATTCCATGAAGTGAAGTTCTATCAAGCATTCAACTATTCAAGCATCCAATTCATCAAAGAGATCTATTATTAGCCATTGAAGGATTGAATCTCTATGGAGCCCTCTAGTTGAAGATTTCTCTATCCACATTCATCCAAGCCTTCTTCTATGAAAAGATACATTCAATATTGGTGTTGAAAATATAATGACATTGATTTGAGATATCCTACATACATTCTACATACATTTGGAGCATACATACTTGTGGATTCAAGGATATGAGTCCTCTACAAGGATTTCCACATAATCAAGGTGAATAGTTCTATGTACTTTTTTTATACATATATATTGTTTCAATTATATTTCAAGGTTAATTCCAAATTGGGGTTTGACTAAGGCAAACCCCCCATCTAACAAATAAAACCATTTTTCTTGTAGGTATAGGAAGTAAATCAGATAGTAGATTCAAATACCCTTTTCATCAAACTTACAAGATCCACAAACATAAATTTTTTCGAAGTAGTACAGGTCAAGGTCAACTTTTTGGGGTACAATTTTTCCCCAAGGTAAGATTGTGCCCCACCAATAGGGTCAAGGTTGACCTCCCTTCAAAAAGATAAAATATTTCTAGGTTTTCTCCATCTCGACATTTCCAGTCCATAACAAGTTGCTAATTTTCCAGAAACTACATATAGACATCAGAAAACAACATTTTCCAGTTTCAAGGTGAGTATTTGTCTTTTATCTATTTTAGGTTTTTGGCACATACTCTCCCATAATAGAAAGATCACACATAACCCCCCTCTTTCCTCCTATTTTTCATCACTTGATCCATTTCTACATTCAAGACCTTCTTGTCTTTAATCAATTTGGATCATTCCTTTTTAAAATTAGGGTTGTGAAGAGGGTTTCCATTTTCTTTCTATTCATTTTGGTGAACCCAACATGCTTACCCTCTTTTCTTTTATGGAATTAGATGCACTATTGTGTTTTGTGTTGTTATATTTCCTTTCATTTCATTAAGTCTTTTCTTGCATTAAGATTAGATTTAGTTTATGCTCTTGCATTTTAAATTCCAAAATACAAAAAAATTGCAAAATCTCTTTCAAAATACAAAATTATTGTTGTTTTATTGTTTAGTTCATTTTTTTTGCATTGGTTTATGAGCTTTATTACTTCTAGTCCTACTCCTAATATTAGGGTTAGATGCAGTCATAGACGTATGAGTACCTTTGAGATTGAGTCTTCTTCTCCTTTTCTTAGGATTCTTGATAATATTTTGATTCTTCCTAATTCTAATCCTCTTATGGAGAAAAAATATTCTCACTCATCTCATGATGATGATGATGCTTTAAGAGTTCCTCCTAAACAAGTCCAAAAACTTTCAAATGAACCTGGCTTCTTCAAGAAAACCATAATCAAGATTCTATTCAAGATATAGAGGCTCTTAAGAAATTAATTCATGATAATGACCAAGGTGTTAATCTCTTGTGTGGTGTTACTCACCTTTTGCATTCCAACATCAAACCTTTACCTCAAGAAGCTTAAGATTTAGGGTTGACTTGTTTTGTCACTAGTGTAGAACCTCTTCCTAGTGTTCCTACTTACACTCCTTCCTTGGTAACTATGATGGCTCCCTATATTCCTATGAGTGTTCCTCTTGTGTCCCTTCCTATTTCACAACATTCTTATCATAATGTTTCTTTTACTTATTCTACTTCTTTTCCAATTGTATTTCCTAGTGTTGATCCAATTGTATCTTCTATTCCTATAGCTTCTTACTCTTTAGCTAGTGTATCTAATGTTGATATTCCTCCTATTTCATCTCATGATTCTAAAATTATCAATTTGGCTCAAACGATATCATCTTTACAGTAAAAAATTTCATTCTTGCCTCAAAACAAGTTTAGTATCCCTACTTGTGACATGGGAAGTCCTTTGTCTTGGGATATTATTTGTACTCTCATTCATCACCAAGCTAATATGCCTATACTTGAGAATTATAATGGTAAGGAAGATCCTATTCATTATGTTAAACATTTCAAATCCTCTGTAGTGATTATGCTCATGATCATAGGATTTTAGTGAAGTTGTTTGCTCAAACTTTTTGTGACAAGGCTTTATAATGGTTTTTCTCTTTGACTCCTTATTCTATTCATTCATTTCCTCAACTTGCTAATGCTTTTATTCAACATTTTCAAAACAACATTGGCTTGCAAGTGTCTTTGACTAATTTGATGCATTGTAAAAAAAAATTCTGAAAAAAAATTGACAGGATTTATTGGTAGATTTAAGCATTTGCATGCTCAGATTTCCTATCTTGTTCCTAATATTGATATTCAGCATATGTTTGTTTCAAATTTGTAAAATAATATTAGAGATAAGATTTTGCTAACTGAAATTACTTCTTTTCAAAAAAATTGTGTAGCACTTCATCATTATCAATTACAAGTGATTCAATTTGAGAGCACCACTCTAATGGCTCCTATTTTTATTGATAAAAGTGATGCTTCTCCTAATCCAAATAAAGTTCAACAATTTAACAACTATGTGAAGATAAATAAATAGGAAAATGCAGTTGTTGATCAAATTGTTTTTGCATATCACAATACTACTTCTACATCCACTACTTTTTGATTGAATTGTACATTTACTTCTCTCTCCAAATCTTTACATTTTATTATGAATAGGTTGTTAACTACTAATATGGTTAATTTACCTCCTACTCATCATCTTTTACCTACTATAATGATAGCTAAATCTTTTGATCTAAAAGCTTTTTGTAAATATCATTGCCAAAATGGTCATGATACTAAGAAATGTTATTATTTAAAACATAAGGTCCAAGACTTAATTGATTCTAATGCTTTATCTATTAATAATTTTGATTGTAGTGGGAATAAATTTTTTTCTTCTCCTAATCAAAATTTGCAAATCCATATGAATCCTTTACCTACACATGATACTAATACTATTGCTCGATCATTTTCTATGGATATTATGTATGATTCAAAGATGGATGATCTTAATCATGTGATTAATCAAGTGGAGCATGTGGTTCAATCTGTATCTCAACCTCCATTTCAATCTCAAGTTTCAGCTCTACCTTAATTCAAGCCTAAGCCCTAATTGAAACTCAACCTAAACCTTGACAAAAACCTAAGAAGAAATGACCTTAGGAAATTTTGATTACCTTTGATGGTTCTAAGACTATTAATGCTCCTAATGGTCCCCTTTATATTTATGCTAAGATTGTTGAGATACCTACCCATGGTTGTCTTGTTGCTAAAGTGGGGACTTAATGTGTGGTCTCAAAATGGAATCACTTCCATGTTAAGAGTGTTTAGCCCTCCAAGTAAGGGGTCTTGGGTCTCGTTAAGCACCTTAAATGGATCTTTGCATCAATTTGACTATTTTCCCCTATTTTTCTTCTCTATCTCTCTATTTTTTGGCCTATTTATGTTAAACTACTTTGCAATACTGAGGACTTTGGCCTCTAGATCAAGGATGATGTTTTGGGTCAAGGTCAACCTTGATCCTAACCTAGGTCAAGGATGACCTTGACCTAGACCTATGGCAGATTCTACCTCGTCCCTGACCACAACTCCTATTTTCAATTTCTAGGAGTTTTGGGATCTCAGGCTTTAGAAAGTTTATTTTCCCACTTTCAGGTTGATTGTTTTGGGTTTTGGAATGTTAGACTCTAAAATAAAATTTAATCTAGGTCTATTCATAAGGGTTACGAATAAATAGAATTTAATGCTCCTATGTTGGCCTTCTCTAGGAGTCAATGCCCTAGATCTCTATACAAGGAAGCCTCCTACTCTCATTTTTCTCTAAAAGAAAAGAAGATGCATTGTGATATTAGGTGAACTATTTCCTTTATACATCCATTATTCCATGAAGTGAAGTTCTATCAAGCATTCAAGTCTTCAAGCATCCAATTCATCAAGGAGATCCATTATTAGCCATTGAAGGATTCAATCTCTATAGAGCCCTCCTGTTGAAGATTTCTCCATCCACATTCATTCAATCCTTCTTCTATGTAAAGATACATTCAAGATTGGTGTTGAAGATCTAATTAAATTGATTTGAGACATCATACATACATTCTACATACATTTGGAGCATATGTACTTGTGCATTCAAGGATTTGAATCCACCATAAGGATTTCCACATAAGCAAGATGAATAGTTCCATTTACTTTGTTTATGCATATATCTTGTTTCAATTATATTTCAAGGTTGATTCCAAATAGGGGTTTGACTAACTCAAACCTCCCATCCAACAAACAAATCCATTTTTCTTGTAGGTATAGGTGTGGAACAATGAATCAGAGAGTAGATTCTGATACCCTTTCTATCAAACTTGTGAGATCCATGAATAGAAATCTTGTCAGAGTAGTTTAGGTCAAGGTCAAATTTTTGAGGTATAATTGTGCCCTAGGATAGATTGTGCCCTACCAACAAGGTCAAGATCAACCTCCCTTCAAAAAGACAAAATATTTCTAGGTTTTCTATGTCTCGACATTTCTAATCTAGAATAGGTTGTAGATTTTCTAGAAACTACATAAAGACATAAGAGAACAACATTTTCCAGATTCAAATTATGTATTTTTCTTTTATCTATTTCAAGTTTTTGGCACATACTCTCCCATAATAGAAAGATCACACATAGCTCCACTCTTTTCCTCATATTTTTCATTACTTGATCCATTTCTACATTGAATACCTTCTTATGTTTAATCAATTTGGATCATTCCTTTTGAAGATTAGGTTTGCGAAGAGGGTTTCCATTTTCTTTCTATTCAATTAGATACTAAGAGGGGGGGTGAATCAAAATCTTAAGAACTTTAAAACTTTCCCCAGTTCATTCAAACATTCATTAGTTATCCTATGCCTATAAGACTTGTAATGATAACTTGTTGTAACATATAAATCTAATCTATCACATGAATGAAAATAAACATATAACACAATATTTTTCACCCATAAAACCTCCAAGGTGAATGTAAAACTAGTGTGGGGATGACCCCCACAAATCGTCACTATTGCAGTAATGAAGTTAACTTGTTATGGTTACAATTTTTTATCATAAAATATGATCTACCATGTGAGGGGTTTTCCCTATTAAATGCTTAAGAGACTATTAGGTCTCACTTTGTTAGAGGATTTAACACTTACAATAAAGTAAGAACTTTATTAGGATATTTACAAAGATCTATTAAGACCACTATGTTAAGAGATTTACACTGATTCTAGTTGGTTAGAACTGATATAGTAATTGACTCTTGGTTTTCTTGGTAAGATGATTTCAATTTTTCTCCTTATTAACTAATCCTCTCATCTAATCTGATGAATTTGTCTTCCCTTTCACTTCACTTCCTTGAATAGGGTACTTGTTTTGTTAAGTGATAATAGAACCCTTTTACTAACTTCTAATATGATCTTGATCCTTCACTCACACATTACTCCTTGTTCACATGTATAAACTTCCCCTTTTTCACACACTTCCTTGATCACACATGCATTAAGATCTAGGTTAAGATCTTCACTATTTAAAGATTTTGGTGAAGAGTTTTCTAGATTCTTCCATAATAGCCTCCCCATCTGAATTGTTGATCCCACAAAATAGGGATATGTAATCCACATCATTTATGTGTAGAACAACCTTTAAATGTTTTGTAAAAACCTATACAAACATTAAATATTCCTTCCATGTTGGCTTGAATTTTTTTTACCTCATAATTTGTTACATTTCTAACTTTAATGTAAACTTTGCATTGCTCAGTCTTTACTATTTTTTGATGTTCAACATTGATGTTGCTCGGTTTATATTGTGCTTGGGACACAATTTAAATCAACACTTGTATGCTTGAAACTTTATTAGTCTCTATAGAGATTAGCTTGTATAGAAAATACTAAGTGACCGTATACTTACTTGGCTCCTATAGAGCTCGGTAGATACTTGTTTATGTACATGACTCGACCTATATAGAGTACCTCGATCACAGTGATGACCATCTGACTTTGCCTTGTAAATGACTAAGTGGTTGACACTAATAGACAACAATGGTTAGAGATACCAACATCCAATATCATCACATTTGATTTTCACTTTCATCATGATCCTTCAATAGGGTTATCTTGCATTTATTTAATCATTTTAGCCAATTGATTTGTTAATTTCTCCCATAGGATTAGATAACCCATAGCTTATTCCTATGACTTAATCATTTAATTTCATCTCCTCTTATTAATTATTCCTCTTTACTAACCTTTCTTAATTAATTAATCTTTATTAATTAATTGACTCTATTTTCATGAATTATGGGAATTCGTAATTTCCTAAATTCTAATTCTAATTTCCCATTTCCCATTTTCTATTTTTTTATTTCTTAATTTATATTTTCCTAATTTCATATTCCTAATTCATGATTTCTAATTTCTATTGTATATGGAATTATGAGCTTTTAAAATTCAACATTTCTCACTCTTACACATTCCTAATTTTTAGCTTACACCTCTCACATCTTTCTATGCATTTTTCTTACACTTTCTTCTTCCCTTTTTCTTACATATTTCTATGCACAATTCTTAAAATTTGTCATATTGTGTCATAATTTTCAAATTTTCATTTATTTTTTAAATAAAATTCTAAGTTCTACACATGATTATGATGTCTTTCTCTTTTACATTCTTTCTTTTCATTTCTTGTATTTGGCTTCAAAATCCTATAAATTGGGTCTTTATGCACTTATTTTGGAAAATCACATTCCCCTAGTATTCTCAATATAATCAATCTTCTATCACATCATCATGTCATTTTTCTATCAACCTTTCTTTATTTCAATATCATACCTAAAATTTGTCAAGATCAAGAGCTACATCAAAACTTTGACATTATAGAGAAGAAAGGAGAGTGTAAGAGTTCAATTTTAAGGGGGTTTCATAGTTTAAATCTTTTTACTTCAAATAGATTTTATGTTTCAATTAGATTTTTTACATAATTTTTATGAGATTTGTGATTCTCTTATTTATGCATTCTTACTCTTTTTCTAGTCCTACAGTTGGTGAAACTTGCGTGAACATGCTATAATAATGTTATTTCTTTTTCTTGTGTTCTTGTAGGTTCAAAGAGAAATCTTGGAGAACTTTTGGGAGTCTAACTTTGTTGTTGTGTAATTTTTTATTTTTGGAATTAAAATGAACAACAAAGCCACTCAAATCTAATTAGGAGGTGAATGAACAAAAAATCTCATCTAGTCTAATTAGAAGTATCAAAGAACATCAAATTTTCATATTCTCTCAAATTTTTCTTTCTTAATGGGTCAATGAACAAAAAACATCATATAGTCTAAGTAGGAGGATCAAAGAACTCTATGATTCTCACTTAGATTTAATTAGGAAGCAAAAGAACAATAATTTTTCATATTTTTTCAAACTTCTTTTCTTAATGGGTTAATAAACAAGTATCATGCAATTTGTCAATTTTCTTCCCAAAGGGCTATATAGACGTATCCTCTCTCCTCGCCTTCGTGGAACTTGGGTGAGGATAAATCTATGTAGCTCTACTAAAGTATCATTTTTGTGTTACTAATGATATATTTATATCTTGTGGCAATCATGGGATGAAGACAATATCATGAAAAATACTAATTAATTTGATGTAGGACATTGTTTGGAGACATTGTGTGTTTTCTTTAAAACCAATGTGTATTTGATTTCTTAGTTTAGATAACACTCCATTTGGGGCTTATAATGAACATTTTCTATTTTTCTTGGTGTATCTATAGTGTCTAAAATCCCAAAGGTTTATACAAATGTATCCTCTCTGGTCACCTTTGTGGATATTGGGTCTAAGAGAAATTCATGTAGTTCTTTTAGAGAATCTTGCCTTAGATCAAGATATCTAATAATGGGTGTGCTAGAAGGATAACTTTGGAGTGGTAAAAAGCCAAAGATAGGTCTCCACTCTAATCTCTATATAAAGTCTTGATTGTGGGTAATGCCCAATGGGCAGTATGGATGTGTGATAGATCTCCTCCACCACTCTTAGAGATTTGTCAAACTCTAGTTCT
Source organism: Cupressus sempervirens (assembly GCA_028749045.1). Taxonomy (NCBI): domain Eukaryota; kingdom Viridiplantae; phylum Streptophyta; class Pinopsida; order Cupressales; family Cupressaceae; genus Cupressus; species Cupressus sempervirens. Next base: position 390,505,856 of record CM053783.1, read on the forward strand.
CAAGGCTAGGAGACCTCCTGTGTGAGTTTATCATTGACCTACTAAACATAGTGTCCCATACTAAAAGTTTTTTTTTAGTGGCAAGAAAACCTCCTATCCATTGGCTTAAGGGGTAAACCATGCCTTTCAATACATCTCACACTTTTGTGGTCCTTAGTAGAGACAATAGTCCCTTGGGAAGCAGATCTTGGTATGCTCAAGAAGTGAGTGCATTCTAAGGGGGAACTTGTGCTACCAAGATTCTAGATTGTCCACTATGGATAAGCATGATAGAACTTTGGTTCAAGTGAGAATTCAATCAATATTATCCTTTCAACATAGGTTGTGGTGTGTTTGTTCATGAATAGGATAAAAGTATGGATGGATAGGGTTTAGAATATGCAAATGAAAGAAACCCTAAACCCATATTTTATACATACATTTGAATTTTAAGAGGATGGAATGTAAATATATAAATGTTGATATTTTTTCTTTTCTAAGGGTAGGTTGACCTTGACCCAAATATCAAGGAACAATCTTACCCTTGGGAAAAATTGTGTACCAAAAAGTTGACCTTGACCTACACTACTCCAACGAAAATTGTGTTGGTGGATCTTGAAAGTTTGACAAAAGGGTATCCAAATCTACACTGATATTTGTTGTCCTATACCTATACCTAAAAGAAAAAAGATTTTTTTTCTTTAGATGACTGGTTTTCCTTGGTCAAACCCTGGTTTGGAATCAATCTTAATAATGAAATTGAAATAAGGAATGCTAGCAAGTAGTAGTATTAAATCTAACAATGAAGCTATGATATTCAATAGATATGCAGTTGCATTTGAAATATAAGCAAGTATGTTGATATGAAAGCTTGAACATAACATTAAAAAAATGTAAATTAAAACCTCCATGATTGTATGCTTACAATCCACCTTGAGAGAAGAATAATTGAATCTTGAAGATGAACAAAAGATCTATTACGACTCAAAATTGAAGCCTTGATTTTGAGTACCATTCAAAAAATTGAGCCCTATAAGTGCTTTTTAATGCATGTATACCCGGCTATCCTTTTGAGGTGTAAGAGGTGTTTAATGTTTCTAACAACTTGAATTTAGTATATCCACTCATCCTAGGAACATAAATTTCCATTTTGAGTCATTCTATGGAGTTTCATTTTGAGCGATGTCCAAGTCTACATTTTTTCTTAAGTGTCAAGCAGCGCAATTGAATATCTTACACTTGATTAAGTTTCATGGCTCACCACTTTGGGAGTGTTTAGTATCCATATCAGAGAACCTATGTTTCAGATTTCAATTCATTTTGATATATTTTGACTATGTTTTGAATCCCTCAAAGTTGGTCTTTTATTGTTGTCATGCTAATGCAAATTGTTTAGAATTATGGGAGGCCCTATTTGACTTGTTATAACTTTGACCCCATTGACCAAAATGAGAAATTTCCATTTACATTGCATTCTAAAGGTTAGAAACTTGCTACATTTCAATTTTGAGCTTATGAAAAATTTGTTTGATTAGTTTTTGAACATGATTCCAAATGTAATTTCTAATGTTTTATCGGTGTCAAGAAGTGTAGATTGGTTAATACCCATGTTCATGATGTCATAACCTTGAATCCATAATAGGTGAGATCAAATGGATTGTATTCTTATGTTCTACTATAAAAATTCTTTAAGTGTGCGAGTTTGCAAGTCTTGATGAATCCGTCTACACACTTTCCCAGGTCTATTCTATTTGCAAAAACCACTTTTCTACCAATGTTTCCAATCTTGCAAATTTGAGTAGCCCACTTTGACCACTCACCAAATTTTCCCAATCATTCATCATGACCCCTAATCATAGATTCATAATCTCCTTGTGACAATGAACCAATCCCCTAGTTTGTGTTCCCCCAAGTGTCAATTTGACCTATTTCCAAAGCCAAATCCAAATGCATTTTATTATTTTCTGACATGCTTTCTTGTAGGCAATTTTGAGAAGGCAACTTTGATAGTCAATATCTTTTGACTGAGAATTTTTCATGAGATGAGATTTGACAAGGTAAGAGTATGCAGAACAAAGAATCAATATATTTGATTTTAGAGCTTGGTCAAGTGTTTTTGTCAGTTATTAAGGCCAATCAAGGGACCCCTAGGTGCAAATTCGATCATTTACACAAAGAGGTGAAAATGTGTTTAAAAATTTTTCAGTTGGGGTTAGGTGTTCAATAGATCAATTGGGCACTCAGTTGTTTGAAAATGAATTTCTTTTAGCTAGACCCACTTTGGGGCCTGACTAATTTCATTAGATTGACAAAATGCTGAAGTAGAAAATGTTACAAAGCTCAAGGTTGGTAGTGATTTGATAAATTTGTCACATGTGTAAGGTCTTTTAAAGAAAGTGGATGTGTGGATGCATGCACATAGTGAAAATAATGGAATGAACTATACATACCAAGATATTCCAACCTAATGTATCACAACCTTCTTTTGGCTTTCCACATAATATGATTACATTAATGTCTAAAGGATGCTAAATCTATTGTTTGAAGTTGATAGGAAAGAAAGCCTTTCTGGGAATGTATTATTGATACATGGTGACTACCTTTTCTCATCCCTTGAGCATTTTAAGATAAAAGTCAATAGCTAAAGGGAATTCCCCATTTATCACCACAAGCAGATGATATTTTCCTCTATGGTGGACACTCCTAATATAACTTTTTCATTTTAAAGTTTTATTTGGTATAAAATTTGGACTGAGGCAATGCAAAATTTTCCTAATATGATGGTCACATTGGAACTATTTGTGTGATAGTGCCTTTTATATGTGTGGTATTTCTCAATTCAACTTCTTTCCTTTATGGTGCATGATGTCAACTGCTTTGATATTCATGTGGCATCTGTGGTGTGATAATTGTCTTATGACTACTTAGCATGTGGTGCTTACATCTCCTTGGCTAGAGCTAGACATCAACTATAATTTGTCACAGTAGGGTAGCTAGTTTGCAAAAATGTTACAACCTTTCCATGTCATTTTAGGGAGCCAATGATTGATTTAGTTTTTTTTGGATGTGTTTAGTTTCAAATCAGGGCCAAACTTTGAAGAAAGGTATAGGCTCATGATCAAACAATCCAATTAGTGGCATCTGTAGGTTAAAACATTTAAAAGAAAGAAGACTTCCTTCACCCACGATTCCATAGCACCCCCAAATCTACATCTTAAATAGAGTATGTGGAAGGGAAGGTTCTGCCAATAAGGAGCAGAGTTTAGTAAGGGAAGTTCACCTCCCACTTTGCCCCATCCATCTATAGAAAAGTGTGGAACACCATAAAATGGAGGGGATTTATGGAAGTTGTTGTTGGAAAAAAAATGGGGTGTAGGAGCTGCCATATTTCATGTTTAAATTTTCACTTTGGATAGGAGAAACCATATGCTAAAAACAAATAAAATTTATAACACTAGTATGGAGGGATGAAGGCGTTGAACATTGTGTGTCAATTTTCTATCCAGTCACATGGTTCAGAGAGGAAGTAGCCAAGTGAGGATCTTTGAGAGGATCAATCAACATTGAAGACAAAGGAGGAATGGAAGCACATAGTTGGATAAGGAAGATTCATTCCCATTTCTATTGCATGGATGTTGAAAACACATCGTAGAAGGCCCATGTTGTAGGATAAGATGCCATTACACAAAGTAGCTACCAACAATGAAAATGTTATTGACAATCTTTTGCAAGTCCTGGCATGCAAGAGCATCTTTATGTTGATATATGCAAAAAAAATTTAGTCTCACATTCGCTAGGAATTGGCACTTTGAAGCTTTTATATGCCCCAACACACACTTGCTATGTGTCTTGAAGACACATGGCTTTTGGAGCCACAATCATCTTGTGCATGGGGCCCACTTATCTAGCTAGAGGAAGATGTTAATAAATTTTCACACGTGGCTCCAGTTGAGATGATGACGTAACAGAACATTTGGACCCACCGACTAGCCAGTACTCGATGTGTGGTGACATAATGACTCATGGTAGTCTGAAATTTGAGGCATAGGATGACAACACATGGAAGATTGGAAGGTTTTCACCATGTCACCAAGAAAAATTGCAAGGAGGATAACCATGTGACATGGTGACCAATGACATCAGCAATGACAAGGCACCTATGGACTAACTAGAGGATGACACATGGTAGTAATTTGGCACCTGATTGACTAAGTTTGATGAGTCAAAAATTGACACATGGTGGAGGCTTTAGACATGGCATGCTTCCTGACGTGTTGATCTAGACTAAAGTGACACACATTGTGAGGTTGCTATGTCATGATGATGTGGCAAAATGCTAACCAGGATAGCGACATAATGACTGATGATGTGGTAATGACATGCATAATAATATGGCAACCATGTGGAAAAATAGGTAACCAATAAGGTAGTGACATGTGGCACCCAGGTGAAAGTTGTTAGGTGATTGTGTAGAAATCAGGTAATTCAGTGATGACACATGTCACAAGGCCGGTCAAACCAATTTGATCTAGATGGAGAAAAGGAAGGAAAAATCAAGCAAGCATGAAAAATTATTTTTTAATATTTCCTTTCAAACAATATGTACCTAAGGAGTTTTAAATGAAATTTTATTTATCCTATAGTTTTAACTTTAGAAAAAGTTAAATATATGCCCAAGTGTTGTTTGAATAGCCTTGATTGGAGCTTGATTTTCAAATTAAGATTCTGGGAGTTTCTAATAAGCTCATATAGCACTATTATATATCACCGAAATCAAGAGAGAATGAACTCTCTATTTTTGATTTTTTTTTTGCATAGGAGGCCACTAGTTCAAGTTATGCAAGGATTTTCCTTAGTTATCCAATTTTTAGTTTCATTCAATTGGGGTAGTTTAGGTTTGATTTCCAGTGAAATGGTGAATTGAGTTAATGTAAAAGGTAGTAAAAATTGGTTATGGGAAAGTGTTGTCACATCAAAATTAGTTTAATGGAGGTTTTATCAACATTTAATAATGCATTTTAGATATATTAGTAACAGAAGGGTTTTTCATCATTAACGAATAGATATTTTAGGTTTGTTGCAAAATAATGATGAAAACCAAATTAGATTTCATGTGTAGAAAGATAAGAGATGTTTTACAACTGCAAGGAATGGATATTCAAGTGGAAACATGTCATTTCTAGATTAGATCCAAGATTCCATTCTTCTTCTATATCTTTCTTTTTCTCATCCATTGTAAGGGTTGGTTCCAGTTTTTCTATGAGATCGCATTGTTGGATCCAGAGTTGTGATTCCACCACAATTTCTTCAGCATTTCTCTCTATTATGAATAGAAATTGTAATTTCTTATAAGAAAATAGATTATATATTCATTTATTGTGTATATTATAAGTTTTGGCATATACCATAATGTATTGGTTTCAAGGAGATTAATACAAAGCTTCATTTTCTTAGTTTCATTCTAATTCTCATCTCCTTCCTCTACTGTATGCAATATTTTATGTTTAAGAACAAAAAGCTTAAACTCATTTGCAATCCGTTAAGGTTGTATCTCTGGATAGGTTTTCTATTGGAACAAAGAGCCAAGTAAATGGTTATTTACCTTGACAAGGTTGTAGGTTTCACCAAGAGGATATCACAATAAGTATGAGAGTTTTTATGAAGATAAATGTCTATTTACAAGGTAAATGGATAGATTAGATACCTAACCATATGAGTATATCTCAGGTATCCATGTGTATGTTTTGACTTAGCTTATGCCCAATGGATAAGGGACTAGTTAGCTAGGGGATTGCATGTGTTTGCTATTGCCTACTTGGGTTGTGCTGATATTCAACATCATTAATCAAAATATTTTCCATTTCATGTTGAAGAGCTAAAAAGGATGCCCTCACTTAGCTTGTGGATTTCATAGAGTTGCAATTTTCTACTACATATCTTTGTCATTGCATCAATATAGGAGAAATAAGGGTCTCATCTGTTTTGTTTAGATTCAGTGTATGTTTTTGAACAACTAGTACCATATGAAGAATATATAGGTACATAACCTAGGTTTTGTAGAGCATGAAGTAGAAGAAGGGTCTAGCCTTATAGTTGGCCTAGTGTCCAAAAGGATATGTTGTAAATGGGAAGTAGTTGCCCCTAGATGTATCTTGTTCTCATCGGGGTAATTTGAAACCAAAATGTTTCAAAACACCAATAGGATCTTGAAGGAAGATCACACCAACATAATGACTAGATCTAGGGCTTGAATGTTGAATTCTTAAATCCTTGATCTTCAATAGAGAACTTTAATAGAGACAATGGCTTGAATTCTTCCTTGAAAATGCTTGATGGAATTCTTGCTTGATCTTAGAAATAATGGATCATCGGATATCATAATGTGTCTTAGAGAAAATGAGAGGAGGAGGCTTCCTTATATAGTGATCTAGTGCACAAACTTCTAGAGGGTCCAACATTGGAGAATTAAATCCCAATTAACCATAACCCCTAGAAATGGACCTAGATTAAATGCAATTTAAGAGTTTAACATTTTGAAGACCAAACAACCAACCAAAAAGTGGGAAAATAAAATTTTTGAAACTTGACATCCAAAAATCATGGAACCTTGAAATTTAGACCTAGGGTCAAGGTTGAGGTCACCCTTGACCTAGTTTAGGGTCAAGGTTGACCTTGACCCTGAGGTCACATATCTTAGGATCTCAGTCCAAAATGATAGAAAAATGTAGAAAGAAAGTGGAAAGGGTGTTGGAAATAGGGGGAGAGAAGCAGAATGGGGGAAATAGTCAAATCCATGCAAAGACCCAATCAAGGAACTTGACATGACCCTATACCACTTACTTAAAGGGATAAATGTTCTTATCATGGAATTGCTTCCATTTTAAGATGATACACTTCACTTTTAACAACCATTCTATCGATTGTGTCTTCTATGAGTGTTTCACACTAGTAAAGATAATTTCTAAATTGATAAAATTGTAAACACTTGTCAAATTTCTTCAAAATATTTGCAAAACATATACTTGTCAAACTTGTCCAATACCTTAAATACATTTGCAAATACAAACTTGTCAAATTTGTCCAAAATATTGCAAAATATGGAAACAAAAACTTGTTGCCTTATTATCTTGTGGCATGACCCTTAGGATTCATCTTCTATACCCATCTTAAATTTTGCATTGTCATACCATATCATATTCCTTTCATAATTTCCCCTTTGCATTATCATATTGATTTTCATATCATAATCCTCATCTTGATCCCTACATTATCCTCATTTTTCACTTAGGACATCTTGCATTATCCTCACTTTTCATATCCTAATCCTCATTTTTTATCCCATCATAACCTTTCTTTCACATATAGGTTCTTGCATAGCCCTCATTTTGAACCTAGAACCTTTAAGTTTGTTGAAAATCCAAATTTTCATGAGTCTTAGAGTGTTCTCTTATTTGGATGATCAAAGGATATTGTCCTTGATCCTTTTATCATTTTTCCTTTTATTATTTTCATTGAGTAAAATCTCATCTATGTCTTGATAGGTTTGGCTTAGTCCTTTTAGCAACTTTGTTATGTTTATTTTGTTTTTTTTTTTTCTTAGTCAAGATCCAATATTCATCTTTGTAAGGTTAGACTCTTAGCCTTGTATTTTCCAAATATTTTCCTCAAGATTCAAACTTCATTATGCATGTCCTTAGTTTTAATAATCCTCATTTTTCATAACTTTAAGTTTCATAAAATTATCCTCGCATGATCCTACTTTGCATAAACCTTAGTTACATAAAATTTGGTTTGCTTATCATTTATGTATCCAAAAAATAATAATAAATAGATACATTTTGCATCATTATTTTCAAACATTTGCATATCAAATCCAAAAATAAATTCATGAAAAATCCAAAAACATTTTCCAAGAATAAAAAACTTCCAACATCCAATGAGCACTATCAAACACCAACTATGTCCAAGTCCACCAACATTTCAAACCCAAGATTACTTTGCATAAGTAAACCTTTGCATAAGCCTACATTAAACTTTAATCTCGCATGTCCTAAACATCATCAACCCTTTACATACTTTCTTACATGAACCCTTAATCTCATTTTCATAATCCAGAGTCTAAAATTCCAAAACATATTCTATGCATATGTCCTTAGTTGCATTTCCATAATCTAAAATACAAAATCCCAAAAATATTTTTCATACATACCCTTAGTGTGCATTTTTCACACTTATATTTCCAAAACAATCTAAAAATTGTTGCATTTTCATAACTTAGTCAAGAATCCAATCAACACTTGTGTTTTCAATCCATACCTTTAGAACCTTTGTATTGTCATACCTTAGTTGCATTTGCATCCTTTAATCAAAACATTGAACAACAAAAAATGTGCATTTCATATACATGTCTCATACTTAGGTTTATTTTCATAAATCCTTAGACATCATGCCAATTTTGAAAATATTACAAACTTACACAAGGCAACAAGGTCCATACCAACCCATGCACATTTCAAGTGACAAGAACCCACAAATATTGTTTGACCCAACACAAGACATACATGTGCAACAATAAGGTTTTCACCCAAACATCATGAAAACTTCACAAACACCTTTTGATCCAACACAAGGTTTTGACCCTAACATGACATACACTTTGTATGACATTACCACTTTTGATCAAATGCAAATGACACCCTCAACAACTTGTGATCAATCACCTGAATCTCACACACTCCTTATTGAAAGGTTGTAGAATAAACTAGATAAAGAAGCCAAAAAGGTTAACAACAAATGGAATTCATTACAAAAAGATCCTATGACATGGCTAAACTTTATAACTATCTAGTACAAAAAAAAATTGGCACTCACATAAAATATCTCATGGACAAATAAAAGATGTCAAAACTTATTGCACAACTCATGGAGGCAACAAAAAACTTCAACCAAATGCTTCTCAACAAAGACCTTAAATATGTTCAATCCAAAAGTATTCCATTCAAATCAAGTGATCCTCCAACAATTTCAAAGCCTTTTGTGCAAACAATCTAATCAACACCAAGTCCACAAACAATTTGGCCTTCAAAAATATTTGATCAGCAACACTTTATGTCTACAAATCCAATAAGATTGTCTTAAACAAACACCAACTCAAACATGTCAAATTTTATACATTAAAAAATATGGTCAATGAAATTCCTTTTGAGGAACATATTCAACCAAATAAACCTAAACAACATGTAAATATCAATTTCACAACACCAACAAGATCATCTAGGAAATGAAAATCCAAATCATATACTTTAAAAAAAATTTGTCAAAACTTATTTGAAAAAGACAAGGATAATAATTCACTAGGTCTAGCAATGGTCACACTAAGACACTCACATTGATGCAAAATCTATTTCCTCTCAATAAATGAACCTCTAAGACACATTCATGTCTTCCACTAGTTCTTCATCTCCCAAAGATTCATAAGAACATTTTTGTTCAATAATCTCAAGTTTCACTTCCAATGTTGAAACCTTCCAAGGGTTATCCATAGAAGAATTTCCAAGTAGTCACATTCTTGATCCAAGTCCCTTTCATGAATCTTGAATACTTGATCTAATGATATTATTTCCTCCATCTCTAAGAAATACTATTTCAAATAGTCCAACTCAAATTCTAGATCCATCATATCCAAATACTTATCCCTTTTTAAACTTCCATATCCCATGTCAGGAGGATGATCCAAATAGCACAAAAATGAGTCCTGAAATAAATCAAGATCAACATCCTAATGATGAAAAATCTAATTCAATATTTGACCAAGACCTCATTTCCATTGAGCCTCACAATAACCCCATTATCCAAGATGATCTATTTCCCATTGACATATCACTTACTAATCAAGAATAAGATCATCCTACCATTTTTTTAAATTATCAAATTCCAAGTCAAGATCAGAGTATCCTTTCACTCCTAGATGCTCCAAATGATCCTATTGTCCCTTCATATTCACCACATGATCCCATTGTCCCTCTAGATCCACCTCAAGATCCTACTATCCCTCTATATCTCCCATAAGATCCTATCCTACTAGATGATCTTGTCACGACTCATATTCCATTACATGATCCCATTTTTCCTCTTTATTCTCTCAATGGTTTAAACACATTTATGCAAGATATTTATGAACCCCCTCTAATTCAAATGTGCTCTACTAGTTCTTTCAAGTCTAGACCAATTCATTGTCCTATCAAGTCTACTTTATCATATACACCTAAACATGGACTTGCATCTAGTAGAAAGTATCACCTTAGACAAAAGAATTTTTGAGTCAAAGGGTTCAACACTAAAAAATAAAGTGTGTCAAAACCCTTTCATGTTAATAAGAATTGTAAAGGTTATGACCTCATTCCTAAATCTCACACTTAAGGTGTTGGTATCCCTTCTAGATCCATATCCAAATGTATACCTCCTCCTTCACCCCTTCCATCCATTTTAGGTTCATATGTTCCTGCATCCACTAGTATACAATCCACTTACCCTTTCCCATATGCAAGTCAAAAAAGGCTCACATCCTAGAGAACCTTCCACCCATCTAAGATTCCTCCACATAATTCCTATCCATCCATGAAATCCATTCCCTCTCCAAGTAATTTGGATGCCAAGAATAAGATCTATAAGTCAAGGAATTCACATGTAGTCAAGGATCAACATGTCCAATTTAATCAACATGTCAAAAAAATAATAATATGATCCAAGAAGAAAAGATATAAAAAAATTCCACAAAGGCCCATCAATCAAAAAGAAAAGTCAAAAGAAATATGGGTTCCTAAATCTCTTTTACAAAAAATACAATAAAATGACCCATGAAAGAATGAAAAGTTAAAATACAGGTGGATTTGCAAGAAGTTTCTTGAAGCACAAAGTCCTAATGAAAGATCAAAGGTGGCATCCAAAATTTATATCCCTCCATCAAGAATCCTTCCATCCTCCAAATCTATTTTGGGTCATTTTTTCCTAAAATCCACATCCTTTCCTCTACCAAATCCAAAATATCTTTTTCATCCATCATTCTGTCACCCTTCAAGGTGTGTACCAATATTATTCTTGCATCCACTTCCATCTACTAAACATCAATCCTTCTTTCATTCCCTCTATCCTCCATATTTTCCTATACTTCCATCAAACCTAACCAATCCCTTATTGGAAATATAAGAGGAGTAACTAAGAGGGGAGGGGTGAATTAGTTATTACTAAAATAAATCCTAGATCCTTTAGATGTTAGTACAAGATACAAACTAAAAAATTAATATTGTTGATGCTTAGTAAATATGCATAAAATGTTGTAACTCAATAATTACTGAATGTGCTCAATAAATGATTAACATACAAACTTTAGATGTTATCTGTGGTTACCAAGACTTTAACTTAGTTGTAAACACACAAAAAAAAATAGCATGAACATATTTGACACCAGGATTTAATGTGGAAACCCAATTTGGGAAAAATTATCAATTGCAACTAGTTACTATTTTACTCTTCTAAAGTGAACCTTGTTAAAGGTTACAAAATACACTATTAGGTGTGACCATGTTAAATGATTTAATCACCCTATTAGGAGTGGCCTTGTTAGAGGTCTTGAGACAATTCAATAGAACTACCACCTTGTTAGAGGATTTGAAAATGGTTGTTAAGCCAACTCTGTTAAGAGATTTAGATCACTACTACAATGGTTAGAAAGTAACAATGAGATGACCTAATTTGAATGCAACTGAATTGCTAATTATAGATCTTTGTTCTAGCTTGTACTTGATCCTTCCTAATTGAATGTAGCTTTTCTACTTCACAAGAATATTTTTCTTATCCTTCAAATTTGCTTCTTCTTCTCATCATTAAATCTTCAATCACATCTTCATACTTTCACACCTTGAAACCACAACTTGACCTTATACTTGTATCTTTCACATTGTCAAGTTGGCTCAAATACAACTTAGAATAATTAATATTCATCACCTTAGTCTGTTGGAATCAATAGATAAATCAATTGATCTTAATATGCAAAAATAATAAAATCCTTCATTAGCCAACCTAGCTTGGTAGAAACTAACTCAAAAATGATTTCTTGCGTTAACCAATAGAAGCATGGTTAAAACTACAAACTTGCAAAAATCCTTTGGCAACTGAGTGAGCTTGGTTAGCATTGGTTCCATCCAACTTCCCATCATTAACCAACTGAGCTTGATTAATACTCATCTTCTACATACTTTCCATCGATGCTAGAGTGAACTTGGTAGACACTACCTTCTAAACTAGGCAACCACAGAAATGCTTGACAGACATTGAAAATTGTCTTCACTACCAGAGTGAGCTCGGCATATACTGATTGATAATGATATGAAATTTGTGTAACATAAAAGACAATACACAATTAATCAATTGTATCCAACAATCTCCCTCTTTGGCATTGATGGCAACACAACATGTCATAGCACAATGAAATTTTGGATTTGTTCTTGAGAACTCCCTTTATCAATATGAGCTCTTCCTTTCACTAGATTATTCCTCTGTCTGCAACAACTTCTACCAAGTTCATTCACAAAACTTTCTCCCTCTTACAAAAAACTTTTCTTTCTTTGGAAAAACTTCTCCCTCTCTTAGTTCCTTACTTTATTTTAGTTCCAAAAATTTCTTAGAGATATGACAGTAAACTTCTCCCTCTTTGACAATGCATGCTAAAGACAACAACTCTATTAATATCAATGTACCTTAAGTACCAATTCATTTTCAATATTCCCTTGTCAATTTTGCACCGACTAATTGATCTTCAACTTAGCTCTTGTTGATGCATCACTAAACTTTATTTGGTGAACTTTAGATAGGGGAATGACCCCTGGCTTACCTCTTAGATACAAAAATGCATCTTTAGGTAATGGCTTGGTGAATATGTCTACAATATATTCCTTTTTATTGACATATTCCAATCTGACTTCTTTTTCCTGCACCTATTCTCTTAAGAAGTGATATTTTATTGCATTGTGCTTTATTTTGGTATACATCACTAGATTCTTTGATATATTGATTGCACTAGTGTTATCACAATATATAACTATTGGATAATTGATCTATATGTTCATTCCTCCCAACAATTGTTTGAACCAAACAATTTTAGGACAATTAACTACTGCTACAACATATTCTGCCTTTATTATGGATTGAGATGTACAATTTTTTTCTTGCTTGTCCAAGACACTAGCCTTTTACCAAGAAATAATGCTCCACCACTAGTGCTTTTTTTGTCATCAATACTTCCTACCCAATCAACATCAGTAAATACCTTCAAGTCCAAATTGCCTCCAAGTTTATATCATAAGCCATAATCTTTAGTACTTTCAGATATCTCATGATTCTCTTCAGTTTTGTCATGTGATTTTATTTAGGATTTACTAGAATCTTGCCACTATTCCAACTGCTAGAGCAATATCAGGCCTTATATGTACTACATACTATAATTTTTCAATCATTGATCTATATGTGGTTTGATCTACTTCTTTGGAATCATTACTTTTGGAAATCTTATGTCCATTAGACATAGGGGTTCCAACTATTCTTGAATCTTCCATTCCAAACTTCTTTAGTATCTCCTTGATATACATAGATTGAGTGATATAGATGCCATTTTTGTTCTGTTGTATCTATAATCCAACAAAAAAAATTATCTCACCAAACATGAACATCTCAAATTCTTTACTCATTTCTTCTAAAAATGCTTTACACAAATCATCATTTCTTGTAAATAGAGTATCATCAACAAATATCTCTACCAACACAATCTTCTTGTTTGGTCCTTCCTTGATATATAGACTACTATTATCATTTATTCTTTGAAAGACAATATATACCAAGTAATTATGAAGTCTTTCATACCAAGCTTTGGGAGCTTTCTTGAGAACATATAATGCTTTGTGTAACTTGCAAACCATGTCTCTTTTGCTAGGATCTACAAAACCTTTTGGTTGTACAATGTAGACTTCTTCATCAAGAATTCCATTCTAGAATGTAGATTTGACATCCATTCAATATACTTTAAATCCTCTATGTGTTGCATATGCTAGTAAATTTCTAACACATTTTAGTCTTGCTACAGGAGAAAAAGTCTCACCATACTCAACTTCTTCTTGAGAATAACCTTTACACACCAATCTTGCTTTGTTTCTTGAAACTTTTCCATCTTCATTTAGCTTATTTTTGAATACCCACTTAGTGCCAATTACATTCTTATCCTTGGGTCTAGGAACAAGAGTCCAAGTTTTGTTCTTGTCTATCTATTCTATTTCTTCATTCATTTCTTCAATCCAAATTTCATTTTCCAAAGCATCTTTAACATTTCTAGGTTCAAATTCACCAAGTAAACATGTACCTTTTAATTTACTTCTTGTCATTGTTCCATCTGATTTGTCTCGAATGATCTGATCAGGTGCATGATGCTTTCTAACATATTTGGTTAACATAGGTTCTTTGGGCTTTAAATGAGTTCTATTGTCTTCATTATGAACTTCAATTTCATGCTTAGGTCCTTCTATCTATGACTCAGGTTCATTAGACTCAATTTGAACTAGCTAAATAGCCTCTAATTGTGACTCAAGTTGCACTATCCATAACTTAGTAACTGTTGGATATTTTGGGGACTTGGGAGATGAAATTTTCTTTCTTTTAGATATATTTGGCATGGTGTCAGGTTCATAGTAAACAAATCTTATGTAATCCTCTAGCTCCTTGTTGCTTTCTTCTTCACTCTTTTTCACAAACTCATCAATTCTAACACGTGCACTTTCTATTATTTTATGATTAGAAAAATTTAAACATTTGTATGCTTTACTTCCATAGGAGTATCCTAGAAATATGCCTTCATCACCTTTTACATCAAATTTTCCCTTTCTAGACTCTTTCAAGATATAACATTTGTTGTCAAATACCTTCAAGTAACTTACATTAGGTTTGTATCCATACCATAGTTGATAAGGAGTTTTGTTTGAATATTTCTTCAACTATACTCTATTCAAGGTATGAACTATAGTGATGATAGCTTCCTTAAAGTATTTGAGAATAACATTCTTTTCAATCATCAAGGTTCTTACACAATCCATGATAGATCTATTTCTTCTTTCAGCTATACCATTCTGCTATGGTGTACCAGGAGCTGATACTTGTCTTTTAATTTCTCTTTTAATGCAAAAATTGTTGAATTCATTGGATATGAATTCAACACCTCTATCTAATCTTAAGCATTTCAACTTTTTTCTAGTTTCTTTTATACTCTTGCTAGATACCACTTGAACTTTTGAAAAGCTTCTAATTTTTGTTTTAGATACATTACAGTCATCATTCTAGAATAGTCATCAACAAAAAGAATGAAAAACTTTTCTCCATTGTAACTCTCTATTCCAATAGGTCCACATAAGTTTGTATGAACAATTTCTAAGACTTCTTTTGATTGATAGATTTTTCTTTTGAAACTAGTCTTTCCCAACTTTCTAATTTTGCAATTCTTACATAAACCCATATCACGCTTCTTCAAACTAGGAATGCCTCTTACTCTTTTATGTCTTCTTATCTTCACCAAATTATCAAAGTTTACATGACATAATCTTTTGTGCCATAACTAGCTTTCTTCTACTTGAGCAATAAAACATGAACAATCACTGAGATAAAGATAAAATAGATTACCTTTTGTTTGCTTGCTGGATCCAACTAGATTTTATTTTCCATCTAGTCCTTTGGCCTATCCATTCATTAATTCTACCTTGAATCCAATGTTATTCAACTATACCACACTCAGCAGATTATGTTTTAGTCCTTCAGCCCAATAAGAATTGTCACATGCAAGTTCTTTAGTCAATGAAACACATCCTTTTCCTTTTTATGTTACAAGGTTCATTGTTTCCAAATCTCACACTACCTCCATCATAATATTTCATGTGCTTAAATTTTGTTTGATCTCCAATCATATGATGTGAATAGCCACTATCAATAATCCATATATCATTTTTGCTAACATGAGACATAAGTGTCATCTTATCTCCTTCATCATCAAATTCATCTTTCACAACAATATATACCATTTCATCTTCACTATTATCAGAATATTTAGCTATAAAACAAGATTCCTTACCTTTTTCCTTGAATTTCTTGAAGTTCTTTGAATCCTTCTTGCCCTTGTGCTTATTGCTTTTATTTTCATCTTTGATTTCCTTATTTGTACACCTTGCAGCAATGTGACCAACTTCTTTAGAGGAAAAGTAGATCAAAGGAAATTTGCCTTCGTACTTTCCTCTACCTTTGGAATAATTTCTTGCAAGTTGGGCTTCAAAAACTTCAAGATCATTTTTTGAACTTTCTTCTGATTCTTCTTCTCCACTTCCTAATTGGCTAGACTTTGATTTCTTACCCTTTTCTTTGAGTGATATTTTAGCTTTAAAAGCATGTTCAATAACTTTTGAACTAGGAACATAGTTATCAAAGTTATCTAATTCAAAAATTATCAATCTTCCAACTAGAGCATCCAAAGATATTTTATTATTTGGATCACATCTCATTTCTTGAATAGTAGACACTCCAATTGCATAAATAGGAAGAAGAGTTCTAAGTACCTTGTTGACAACTATTTTCTCTTTAATGTCTCCTCTAGATGTTTGATTGCACTTACACTTACTCTGATTCTTTCCACATATTTTTCAATGTTCTCATCTTCTCTCATTTTCATCTAATCAAAATGACCTCTAAGACTTTTAGCCTTAGCTCTTCTTACATTGTCATCTCCTCCATAAATGTCTTTTAGTTTGATCCACATCTCATAAGTTGTCTTGTAGTCTTTGACTTCATCAAATTTAGCATAACTAAGAGCAGATGCAATATGAATCATCATGATGTTATGATTCTTCTTCTCAACAATATCTTCAATAGATAATGTTCCAGTGGGAGTCTTGTATTCACTATCAATATATTTGCATCCTGATTCATTGATGATAGCCAAGTGTAACCTCATAAGTCTTTACCATGTTGCAAAATTGTCTCTATTTAGCTTGGGAATCTCTCTTTTGTAAGACATCCTAATCTTTGGCTTAGGTCCTTGAAACCTTCTCTACAAGAACCAAAAGCTTTGATACCAATTGTTAGAAATATAAGAGGAGTAACTGAGAGGGGAGGGGTGAATCAATTACTACTAAAATAAATTCCAAATCCCTTAGATGTCAATATAAGATAAAAATTGAAAATTGAATATTATTAATGCTCGATAAATACACATAAAATGTTGTAACTCAATATTTACTGAATGTGCTTGGTAAATGATTAACATACAAACTTTATATGTTATTTGTGGTTACCAATACTTTAACTTAGTTGTAAACACACAAAATAAAATAGCATGAACACATTTGACACCAAGATTTAATGTGAAAACCCAATTTGGGAAAAACCACTAATTGCAACTAGTTACTATTTTCATTCTTCTGAAGTGAGCCCTATTAGGAGCCAACCCTGTTAAAGGTTACAAAACACATTGTTAGGTGTGACCCTGTTAAAGGATTTAATCACCCTATTAGGAGTGGCCTTGTTGGAGGTCTTGAGACAATTCAATAGAACCACCACCTTGTTAGAGGATTTTCAAATGGTTGTTAAGACAACTCTGTTAAGAGATTTAGATCACTACTACAATGGTTAAAAAGTAACAATGAGATTACTTGATTTGAATTCAATTGAATTGATGATTATAGATCTCTGTTCTGGCTTGTACTTGATCCTTCCTGATTGAATATAGCTTTTCTGCTCCACAAGGATATTTTTATTATCCTTTAAATTTTCTTCTTCTTCTCATCTTTAAATCTTCAATCACATCTTCATACTTGCACACTTTGAAACCACAACTTGGCCTTATACTTATATCTTTCACATTGTCAAGTTGGCTCAAATACAACTTAGAATAATTAATATTCATCACCTTAGTCAATTGGAATCAATAGATAAATTAGTTGAACTTAATATGCCAAAATAAGAAAATCCTTCATTAGCCAACCCAACTCAGTAGAAACTAACTTAGAAATAATTTCTTGTGTTAACCAATAGAATCTTGGTTAACACTACAAACTTGCAAAAATCCTTTGGCAACTGAGTGAGCTTGGTTAGCACTAGTTTCATCCAACTTTCCTTCATTAACCGAATGAGCTTAGTTAATACTCATCTTCTGTGTAGTTTCCTTCAATGCCTGAGTGAACATGGTAGACACTACAATCTGAACTAGGTAACCATAGGAATGCTTGGTAGACACATAAAACTATCTTCACTACCCAAGTGAGCTTGACATATACTAATCAATAATGATATGACATTTGTGTAACATCAAAGACAATATGCAATTAATCATGTGCGTCCAACATCCCTTTCTTAAATCCCTTTCATCCCCATTTTTCATTACCCTACCAACCTCTTTGAGCCTACTATTATAGTCATGGTCAATTAGTATATATATTTTAAGAGAACTATTCAAAGAATAAAGATGCTTGAGTCCTTCATCCATGTCATTTCATGTATCTGTTGTCTTCTAAAAGGTGTCAAAATGTCCAAAATTTCAAAAATAGAAAGAAAGAAAAATGTTGCCTTGATGAAAACCTACCAAAAAATGCCTTGGCGTGAAGAAAAAGAAAAATAAAGAGAAATCATTTTGTCCAATGGTAAAAACCTAGTAAACAAGTGATTTCGAAAAGTATCATATGAAAACCTAGCAAACAGGTGTCATGTGTAGTCTACGAACATCTTGCATTCCTTACTTGGGGGTAGGTTTCACTCATGTTATCTAATATCATTTCCTCCATCATCCTATGTCCATTGTACCCCTCATCCTACCAACATTTCACATTTCCTTTTTTCTCGACTTTGATCTTAACAAGGATACAATTCTTCCTAGAAGAACATCTTATCATATCTTATCTACACTATCCTAATAACTTTAGTCCATATTTTCCTATCCTATCATAAGCTTCAGTTCATATCACCCTTGTCAATTATTTATCTCGGTTATCCCCTTCATATCCCATCATTTTCCTATTACAGTCCCTATCTTTGTCTTGATGAATATAAGGACACAAAATGCACAACATATTTTCAAACAAACTTCTTGGCACATCCATCCCTATACATTTCTTTCCATCTAGTTCATAAAGTGTTAATAGCCTATCATTGTCATATACATTCCTTGATCTTGCATAAACATGTCTTCCCCTTCTATGGATAGTCTTAGGCTATCCAAAGAAACCTCAATGAAATTCTAGCTAACCTGCGTTCATCATCCATCTACCTTATTCATGCATCCATCCACAATACCCTTGCCTCGGCAAACACTAGGGGCAATTCTTTCTCTATACATACCTTAAAGACCTTTAAAAAATCTTTAAAAATAACATATGATACAAAAAAAAAAAAAAATTAAATATGATCTTGAAGAAATACAAAAAAAAAGTCAAATATGATCCTTAAAAAATTCAAAAAAAAAGATCTAATATGATGTTGAAGAAATCCAAAAAAATCACATATGATCTTGAAAAAATTCAAAAAATCAAATAAAATATCCTAAAATATCATTAAAAATAAACAATAAAATTCCTTGAACAAAACCCTAAAAAATTAAATGCAAATGTGAAACAAAACCTAAAAATTATAAAAAGTCCTAACAAAACATACACCATAAAAAATCAATTATCTTAAAAAACACAAAAAAATTGAAAATCCACTTGAAAAATTGCAATAAACCTTGTAAATAATTGGTTTAAATAATCACTTATTTTTCTAAACGCTTGCACATGTAGACTTAGACTTAAGCATTATGCTTCAATGAAATCATGCTTTTACGACACAGAAATTGAACTGTTTGAACCAATAATCAATTTGATTTCACACTCTGATCACAACACATTGGCATATCAACCAATCCAACATCAATCAAATAAGAAAACTTTGAAACCCTAAACAACACTTAATAAAACAAGTAATAACATATCAAAATGGTTGTTGGCTCAAATTGTTTAGAGAATTTTTAAATTTTTTCTTTGTTTTCTTTTGATCATGTTCCTATGATACTCAATGATATAAACTAATTTATGAGAGTATCCATGATGATTCATGATCATTTTTATTTTTATTTTTTAAATGTCCTTTTGGTAGTCTGGGGCATGATTTTATGCCTCAAGGTGGATAAGGTCATTTTCTATTTGTTTCGTGTTTGTTTTATGCAAAAGGCTTGCATTTTTACTTTGACTCTCTATGCCATGATGCATTGCATTCCATTTTCAATATCAAAATAAAGATCAAATGACATAAAGTGCACCTACGAAAGCAATTTTTAATCATTTACTAACTCTTCTTGTGTTTCATTTTCTCTTCTACTAATATTTTCTTCCATCAATCTTTCTTGTCATCTTTTATTTTCAAAAAGTTGTCCTTGAGTCAATTTCTAGCCCAATTATTTGAGGAGGCATCCTATCTCCTTCTTTCAATTTTATCAAGGTATTGATTTTTTCATTATTATTCTTTGAGACAATGCTCATAATCACATTGTATCAAAGAGGGGGGAAATGTAGATGCTCAAAAATGGTTTGTGCGTACTCTTTCATCACTTTTACATCCTAACGTGTCCCATTTTCTCATTTCACTAACTTTGATCTTTTGGCCGACTTGATCATCATTCAATCAAAATTTAGATCATCTCATAATCAATTCAAAACCATTTCAATCATATTATCTATCCTTTAGGCATTGTTACATCCTTCAGTGCCTTATCAACATTCATTAATATGTGTAATGTGTCCTTGGCATATCATCATTTCATCATTCAATTGTTGGTATTATTAAATCCTTTAGTGCCTTTTCAACATTCATTAATACATGTCATGTGTCCTTGGCATATCATCACATGTCATCAATTTGATCCTCGACATTGTTGAGTCCTCGAATATCTAATCATTTCTTTATTTTATTCAATTTAATAGCATTGACTATGTTTTTTGATGTTATTTCAATCAACCTTGTGGTATTTACATGTTTATTAAGTGTCATATGTCATCAACCCTTGTCATGTGTTTTTGACAAGTTATCATTTCATGTCATTCATCTAGCACCCTTTATTTCAATTGATCATTTATTTAGTCCAATCTAATATCATCACATTGATTTGCATTTTTGTCATGATCCTTCAATAGGGTTATCTTGCATTTATTCCATCATTTTGGCCAATTAATTTGTTAATTTGTCCTATAGGATTAGATAACCCATATTCTCTTCCTATGCCTTAATCATTTAATTTCATCCCCTCTTATTAATTATTCCTCTTTACTAACCTTTAGCAATTAATTAATTGTTAATTGTTAATTGATTCCATTTTTATGAATTACAGGAATTCCTAATTTCTTGAATTCTAATTCTAAATTCCCATTTCCCATTTTCTATTTTCTTATTTTCTTATTTCCTAATTTCAAATTCCTAATTCTTAATTTCTAATTTCAATTTTAGATGTAATTATGAGTTTTTAAAATTCAAAATTTCTCTCTTACACATTCCTAATTTTTAGCTTACACCTCTTACATCTTTCTATGTATGTTTTTATACTTTCTTCTATTTTTCTTACACATTTCTATGCACAATTTTTACAATTTTTCATATTTTGTCATATTGTTTCAAAATTTTCTAAATTTTATTTCCTTTTTCATAGCAATTTCTAAGTTTCACACATGATTACGACATCTTTCTCTTTTGCATTCTTTCTTTCCATTTCTTACATTTGGCTTCAAAATCCTATAAATTAAGCCATTATGTACTTGTTTTGGAAAACCACATTCTCCTAGTATTCTCATTATCATCAACCTTCTATCACATCATCTTGTCATTTTTCTATCAACCTTACTTTCAATATCATAGGTACAATTTGTCAAGATTGAGAGCTACATTAATACTTCAACATTATGGAGAATAAAGGAGAGTATAAGAGCTCAATTTGAAGGGGGTTTCATAGTTTAAATATTTTTACTTCAAGTAGATTTTATGTTTGGATTAAATTTTTTTTGCATAATTTTAACGAGATTAGTGGTTCTCAAATTTGTGCATTCTTACTCCTTTTCTAGTTCTACACTAAGATCATGAGAGAACAAGACATGTTCAACATTTTTCCCAATGTAAAATAATTTTTGTATATTTTGGAATCTATTCATCAATTTCAAGTTGAATCTAAAACTTACTTCACATAAATTTCATGGTCACCGAATTTAAGTTTAAATGTTGAATCTCCATCCTTTTTGTATAGCTTCACATATACCAATATAGTCTAACTTTGCAAGAAAACACATGGTTGCATCTTCATATTATTAATCTCAAGTAAAGTAATAAATCTAGAGTATATAATTTTTTTTTAAACATCAAGAAAACTCATCTATAGAAGCTTTCATATCATAATAAGAAACCATTATCTAAGTTACATAAAATTATCTATATTTATCATGTTCTATTAGATTATAGGAACAAAATTTATTGGGAACAAGTGGGTTTTCAAGATGAAAATGTATTTAAATGACAATTAGAGAGATACAAAGCCTAGTTTGTGACCAAGGGGTTTTCTCATAAATATGGTATAGATTTTGATGATTTTTTTTCACCTGATGTGCATTTGAGTACTATTAGAGTTTTTTAGCTCTTTTTGATAGTCTTTATTTGGAATTAGAATGGTTAGATGGTAAAATAACCTTCTTGAAAGGTGATCTCTCTAAGGATATCTATATGTAGTATCTAGAAGGTTTTAAGGAAAAGGGCAAGGAAAGTCTTATTTAAAATTTGAGAAAATCATTGTATGGTTTAGAATGGGTACCAAGATATTGGTACAAGTAGTTTAATTTCTTCATGATGAGTATAAGGTTTAGTAGATGTAAATATGATAATTTTGCCTATTTTCAAAAGTATTATGATGACAATTTTATCATTCTACTTTTGTATTCGGATGATATATTAGTTGTAGGTCCTAGCATGGTTAAAATCATCCATTTGAAAAATCATATATCTTACTAGGGAGTTTGACATGAAGAACTTAGGAAGTGAAAAATAGATTCTTGGAATGAGGATAGATAGAGATGGAAATAATAAGAAACTATGGTTTTCATAAAAGACTTATGTGGAGAAGGTATTGTAATGCTTTAATTTGAAAAATATAAAACTAGATAGTATTGCATTTCCTATTTGAATGTTAAGTTTTATATTGAAAAAATTCCTATAATAGAAGTGAAGAAAATAAATATGTCTCACATGTTGTACTCATCATCAGTTGAAAATATTATTCTTTCCATGGTATGCACTAGACAAACATTGCACAAATTGTTAGTTGGACATACATGAAAAATCCTAGTATTCATCATTGGACAATTATAAAGTGGACTCTTAGCTATGTAAGAGGCACTTCAAATGGTGCTATCTATTATAGTGCGAGTAATCTTCAAGTGGTTGGATTTGTTGATGTATATTGCAATGGAAACAGAGATAAGGGAATGTCTACTACAAGTTATATTTTCTCCTTAGTTGGAGGTGTTCTTAGTTGGGTTTCTAAGTTGTATCTATTAGTGGTATTGTTTATAATAGAAGTAGATTATATGGTAGTAACATAGGCTAGCAAAGAGGTGATCTAGTTTCAAAGGCTTTTGGATGCATTACAAGTAAAACATGAAGAAATAGTTTTACATTGTGATGATCAATGTGTTATTCACCTAACATGTTGTTGGTATCTCTAAGTCTTGTTGTCTATTAGTGTCAAACATTTAATCATAAAAAAGTTATAGTTAGTTAGTCATCACTATGACTGAGTTACTCTATATAGGTCTATTTGTGTAAAGACTTACAAATAATCATGTATAAGTCTATAGGAGTCAAGAAACTCTTTGGTCACTGAGTACTTTCAATACAACCTAAGATCAATGAATCTTTAATAGACAGAGCACATAGATGTTGAAATATACAAAAGGAGACAAGTAAGTTAAGGTCAAGCAATAGAAAAAAGAATATTTATGATCAAGCAACAGAGATAGTGTGTGTTGAGAAATATAAAAAGAACATAAAAGTCTAGAATAATATGAACTTTGAGATAAACCATTTCAAGTAGAAATGAACATGAAATTTAATGATCATAGAGTCTGTTATAGAGGTTGTTATGCATTCTAACTTTGATCATTGGTCCCTAGGAGGGATGAACAACCAATCAAATGAAGAAGCAAAAAGAGAAGCATCTTGAAGACTTTATAGATGTCTTTAAATAGGTAGATCCAAACCCTATTTTGAAATATAGAGTAAGATATTGTAAATGATAATGTGAAGCATGTGAAGGAAGCTAAGTATTGTGCAAAGGAATTAAGTTTTGGATATTGCATGAGAAAGTTGTGAAGAATAGAGCTAGTGACCTAATGAAATAGTAAAGGACTAAATATAGATATATCAAATTGGAGATTAGATCAAAGATTGGAAGGAGGAGATTTGTAATCAACAATTATAACTACAGACTAAAGGATCAGGTATTGAATCAATTTTGATAGAATGAATTAGGGAAAATCTCTTAACAGAGTGGTTTTAACAAACCTATGTAAATCTCCTAATAGGTTCCATACTTTATTGTAAATGTAAAATCCTTTAAACCTAGTAAGACCTAATAGTTTTATAAATATTTTAACAGAGGATACCCCTCACATGGTAGATCATCAGAAGTGATCAAATTCATGTATCCCTAATAGGAAAACTTTGTTACTATAGTAGTGAAAATTTGTGGGTGTCATCCCCACCCCAGTTTTACCCTCATTTTGGAGGGATTGTGGATTACCAAAATATTTTGTATTATGTGTTTACTTTTCATTTAAATTTATTTCAGCATTTGATTTTTCAAGTTATGTTATGCATAAACTAGATATGAGAAGGTCAATATGGTGAATGTAGTAAATTTGTTTTGAAGGAAAAATAATATAGATCCTGATTCACACCCCCTCCCTAGTATCTTAGTTTCCCAATGAAATTCCAACATTTGGTATCAGAGCATTAGTTCTCTTGAAAGAATTTTAACAACTTGTGACATCAGATCTTGGAGATGGAGGCTTACAAATTGGGAAAGGTTATTGACAATCAAGTGATTGACATCCAA
Organism: Cupressus sempervirens; assembly: GCA_028749045.1. Taxonomy (NCBI): domain Eukaryota; kingdom Viridiplantae; phylum Streptophyta; class Pinopsida; order Cupressales; family Cupressaceae; genus Cupressus; species Cupressus sempervirens. The sequence goes on from CM053783.1 coordinate 390,531,027, forward strand.
CTCATACTACAACTTGAAGTAGAAAGAGAGGAACTTAGGAAATCCCTAACAAAATGTCACACTCTATGAAGAACTTAACACACAAGGATTATTTGACACTAAAAATTCCAATGAAAGTGATGTAGCCATTGCAAATCTACTGGAGAAGAACAATATCTTGAATGAGGAACCCCTCAAACATCCCTAAGACCTACCTTTATCCCTAATCCAACCCATTCACCCATACTAAACTCACTTAGATTCCTAACTAAACCATCCCATTAAAGCTAAGCCACTTGCCCCCTAACCCCCTTTCTAAGCTAATTCTAATCCCCCTCCTAAACATATGCAAAACTTTAAGCAAGGGTTAAGACTTTCTAACCCAAGTCAAAGTCAACAAGTCTCCCTTACCCTCTTACATCCCCCTTTATGGCTCTTACATGCCATTAATGCCTCTTACATCCCTCTTTATGACTCTTACATGTCTCTTACATACTCAACCTCCCTCATTACTCCCTTTGACCAACCCTTATCCCATCCTCTCACATTCATCCTCCTTGTGACAAGTGTCACTCCCTGATTGGTTATAAACAAGCACAATCCATGTGCTCCCCTTACAAATCATCCTAGCCATCCCTCACCATTCTTCCATCCTTTCATCATGACCCTTCATTTCTCTACCCCTTAGCCTATAAATAAAGCTCTTCCTCTCACAATCCATGAATCCACTTTTATGCAACCTTATAATGCTCCACTAACTACTCCATCATAGTCATTTTGCACCATCACCATGCTAAAATACATCCACACCTCCATTGTTGAAACCTCCACCCATCTACACACTTGGTAAAAAATCCTCACCCTTTGGAAGCTTGAGCACAACATGAGCATACATCCACTATCCATCAAGGACATAGCATCATCATCATAGGTTATACCATAAGGAGCCTACCATTCTTGCTTTTCTTTCCTTTGTGGTAATAACTTTATTCCTATCATAAGTGTTTACTCATTTGGTTATTTTGAATACCTTTATTAGTATTAGTATTCCTTTTACACTACTAGATTAGGTGATACATTTTGGCACACCCAGTGAGACCTTGCATCTGGGTCACTACAATCTCACTTTTGCTTGTTAATGTTTGAACTAACCAACTGAGTTTTTGTATTTATTTGTGTATGCAGGTGGTTTTCTAATATTTTTTGCAGACATCAAAGTCTCTTATCAGGAATCACACTCCCAGCCATAGAAGAAAATTTCAACTTTGGCAACCTTTTCACACCTTTTGTTCATGATCCCATGAATGTGAAATCACGAACCTACAACCACATGATCATTTTCCTAAACTTGTGAGAATGAATCCCTACGAAGGTAGGATCACTCTCTGTCTCAAACCCCACCATCAAGCACCATTCAAAATCCCCCATCAATCTTGCTGACCAATCCTCCCATGAGAACACTAGTTTTTACCAGAAGGATTGCTATAAAAGACCTACGAGAATGCTTCAATTATTTAGTCAACTGATATTCCCTACTTTTTTCCTCCTCTATCAAACCTACCAACATATCCTTTGGTGGGAACGCTCCCTCATAGACCTGTAGGATCATCATTTTGCCAGATCACCCTATGATTTTTTTACCCGAGGCCTACTTTTTTGCAGTTTCACTAGTTCTCTGTACTACAATCCCACTGCCTCTCGACTACATTCCTACATCATGAGATTGTTGTTTAAACCTGTGGGATAAATTTTTTACTCACAAGATCATCATTTCACCCATGGGATCACTATTTCACTAGCGGGATTGTTGTTTACTTTGCGGGATCATTGTTTTAAAAAAAATTAAAAAGAAAAAAAGAGTAAAAACCATATTTTGACTTTTGGTGGTTATGTAGGATAGGGGTAATTCTAAGCATTTTTTGGCCTATAAAAAAGGAAAAAAAAAAATTCTCTCATAGTTAATCTTTGATTTTGGGAATTTTTGTGTGACTAATCAAATTGGTTTTGTGTCACATTGCAGATTGGAGCATCTTCAAAGCCTAACCATGTTTTTTGCAAGTTTTTCTTAGAATGAACTTGTATGTTTAAAAAAATATTTTATTGAATGAATGTCACTCAAATCAATCTTGAATGCCATGGACTGAAATCAAGTTTTTTATTAGAATGCATGATTAAAACAACAAATGCAATCTTGAATGTCAAAGATCAAATAATCATTGATATACCTCACACTTCAACTTTGGAGCTTAAAAATAAATCACTCACTCTTGAATGCCCAAATGAATTGACTTGTTAACTCATTCCTTATTGAATTTCTCATGCTAATGACTCTTGATTTTCATTATGTTGATGACACTATCAAGTTGAAATGAACATTGTATGCCATAAACACAAGTCTTTTCAATCATAGATTACAAAATCTAAATCATCAATTGGAAAAGAAAAAGTGTCTTTTAAACCCAAGCTCACTTATGTGCTCTTGTTTTACACTTTTTAAAAGGCCTTCTTGGGGATTTCATCACCCCTTGGGATGACCTCAACTCTAGTGTTGTAGCAAAGTATAAATATTGAGAGGTGAATTGAAAGAGACCTCTCTTGGAAGCATAATCTTGTCACTCTTGGCTAAGCCCCAAAGAACTTTATTCCTTTGGGAAGTGAAGGTGGAGATTTGGGTTACTATCTCCTCCCAGCTATGTGTATTATTTTCTATCATCTATAGATTTGGACCTCATGTACCTTGTGTATATCAAGGAAACCTCTAGCTAATCTTGTATATCCTAGAAAACATCTTATAGGGCTATTGGTTTGTTTGACATGCTTGAGTGTTCAAAACCCTCCCCATGTTTCAGAAAAAATCAAATCTTTTTGCTAAAGAGATCACTTGTCTATCCTTTGAAATGATTGTTAGCAAGTCCATTCACAACAACCCAACCATTGATCAATCATTCAACCCAAATGAAAGGCATACTTAGCATAGTCATTGCCTCATCAGAGATTCATCCAAAACTTCCATAGCATTGTCATCCTAATCACATCCTTTCTTACGTCATTATATGTCTTCCATCAAATCTTCCTTATCCTATGCTAGCTAATTCTTCTTAGTCATTCCCCACCCCATTTCCATATCCTCTAGAGTTAATCTTTCCTCCTATCACAATCTTAATCCAAATCCAAATCTAAGCTTACCTACTTATACTAATCTACATTTTTGTATTCCTTCAAATTCATCCTTCATCCTCAAACATAATGTCATAATCCTATTATGATGATTTTGGTCATCCCACCTTTTCTCCCACTCCATCCTATTCCAATGATGATGAAGATCTTTTTGACTATGATGGGTATATTGAAAGCCTTAGAGATATTACCCCCAACATCCTCCAAAATCTAAACATTCCTCCCAACTACTCCATCATTCCTCCATGCATACCCACTAGCACTCCTTACCATGTCTTTGACAAGGGAAATTCATTATTAAAATCATCCTTACTGCCTTCATATATTGTGCCCACATATTCCTCTTATACATCAGTCATATATCCTTCTTCCTCCACCTTCCTATCTTAGTCTCCACCATTCCAGAATAATTCTAGTTGCTACATCCCTAGTCTAAACTCACCATCCCTATTTCCTCCAAAAAACTTTCCAAATCATCTAACCAATCCTATTTATACAATGCCTCACCCTAATCTTGTTACTCTTCCCAGTCCAACATGCCCATCTCTAAGGAATGTTACAAGGAAACACAAAAAAAATCCATCTCCCACACCCATCTCATCTACCCCATTGTAAAATCTCCTACCCATCCATCTACCTCACTTAAAGAAACCATTTGTGCATCTCCTATCACACCATCCACTCCTATCCATTCCTATTAAGATCTTGTCCAAAATCATGTTGAAATATCCCACAACACACAAAAAAATCCCACCATCCCACTTATTCCCTTACATGATCCACTCTTACCATCCTCTCCATATCTTAATCCTACCATCTTACCTACTCCATATCAAGATTCATTCCCATCAACCCATCCAAATCATGATCCTATCCTTCCACCTCCTCTGCTTCATGGTCATACATATCTTATAATCTATGATGATAGATCTAGAGAAGAAGAACTAACTATTATATCTAAAACTTAACTCCTTTAGCTAGTAATGGACTCACATCTTGTGTTCCAAATAATGAACATTCTATTGAAGAAAGAAATAGAAGTGTATCTCTAGATGTTGGTATCCCTTCTATCCTTGCATGGTCACAAGTCCTTCTATCTTCACCCCAAAGTTCCCATCCATCTTGTTCTACATCTATTTTGAGCCCTTATCCTACTACTTCTTTCCAACCCTCCATTTTAGGTCCGTATATCTCTTACCTAACTCTCCCCCCCTTTCCATCCATTTTGGGTCCTTATATACCTAATATGAATCCTTTATCTCCTTCATCTATTTTGGGACCTACTCCTTCCTCGTTTCTGTCTATTTTAGGCCCATATCCTTCATTCCCTCCATCCATTTTGGGAAATTATATGCATCCATATCTTGTATTACAATCCATCATTCCATCCCCTTGAATCCACAAGATTGATCATCAAAGGCACTCATCCTTCAATCCCTTCCAACCTTTAACCTTTATCACTCCATCCATAACCCCTCCATATCCTATATGCTCGTATTATCATACCATGGCTAATAAAATCATATTGGAAATGGATGAAACCAAAAATCCACAAAATCCAAGTTTCAACATCTCCCTTCTAAAATACACATTCCAAAAGAGAAACATTTAATCCAAATCAAAGAAAAATTCAAGAGGCCACAAGGCCCAAGATGAAAAAGTCAACAATCATGTGGATACCTAGGATGCTCATAAAAGAAATACTTTTCAAAGAAAAATCTCAATTAACATCCATCCTGCTACTCAACAAGCCTCATCTGTTCATACTTTATTGAAATCTCCATATATACATCCTTCACTCCCCCAGTCCACTTTTGATCCCTCTACTTCTTGTCCTAAAATTCTAGCACTCCATCTTCCAACTTTACTTTAAGTCCTTATATTTCTCTTCCTCCATTTTTTCCATAACCTCATTGAAAAACATCTTTCTTGGTACTTCATTACCTTTCAAGGTGTGTGCAAATGATGATCTTTCCATTTTCCTCATTCATTTACCCACAAGCCTTATGTCTTCCCATCCCTTATCTGCCATCTCCTGCCCACCATTTCGCTCCTTTTAATCCAATCTTTTTTCCACCAATCCTACCAACATCTGGGAGTAAAAATGCATCAATTTTTTTTTTTTAAAGTGTCCACTACTAAAAACTTGGCAATTCAAGCACCTTAGACAAGTGCCATGATGAAAACTTGGCAAACAAGCATCATGTGTAATCCCTCCATCTAAATGCTCTGCACACTTGGAGGCACATTCCATTACCCACCATACTCATCTCATCCCACTATACCAACCACATCTTATCCATTTCACCCACCATCCTTTTGGTGATAAAATTAAAGTCCACCTACAAATACGTGCTTTTGGGCATCCTTTTGGGCATCCATTTCCCATCAAAGTTTGTATCCACCTATCCTTTATCCACCCACTCTTCCTTCCATATAATCCCTCCATCAACCTCATCCATCCATCATACTTACCCTCTACCTCATTCACCTTTCACCTCCTAGCTTCCATCTATCTCCCTCATCCTCTTGTTGACCAATCTTCCATACTATCACATCTCTCATAAAACCTCCCCTTGAATAACATATAACTAGGGGCACTGTATTCCTTGGAGACTGTATCATATCCATCCTTCCATCAACCCTCCCATTCTAGCCCTATTTTCATTTTTTTATTCCCACAACTATTCATCTCCCAATCCCTATCTTTCCACATACCTCTATCCAACCTTCTACTAGTCATACCCCTTTTCTTCTATCCTTGCACTTCTCACCATCTCTCCATATTTCCATTGTTGTGTACATCCCTTTTCATTGGTATCTAGATACAGGCCATCCCCATATACCCCAATGTCATCCATTCATATCCTAATGCTCCAAACTACTCCACCATCCACTCCCCCATCCCATTGCACATCTTTCAACTCATACAATCACATTCTTAATCTTCTTCCCAACCTTTTTGCAAGCATTGGTCATACTCCAATCATCATCATTGGGATCCATCCTTTCCACCCATTATCTTCAGGTATATCATTCCCTTATCCATATCACCCTATCCATGCTCTTCTGCTATCTCTCATCTTGAGCTTTTCATCCACTATCTCCTTATCCTACACTTTATCCACTCTCAGCTCCTCCCAAGCTTTTCATATGCTACCTTCTCATCCCAATCTTTTTATCCCCTTTATCTCCATATCCCAAGGTTTTCCTCTATCTTCTTATCCTGTGTTTTTCCTTTATCTCCTTATCCCTAGCTTTTTATCTATTATCCTGAGCTTTTATCCACTATCACCTCCTCTTGAGCTTTTTATCCACTATCTTCCTATCCCAAGCTTTTCATCCCACTATCTCCTCATCCTAAGATTTTATCTGCTATCACTTCATCTTGAGCTTTTTATCCACTATCTTCCCATCCCAATTTTTTCATCCCCTCTATCTCCTTATCTCAAGCTTTCCCTCTATCTCCTCATCTTGACCTTTTTATCCACTATCTTCTCATATTTATCTCTCCTACCACTATCCTATCATGATGAGCTTCTTGTACATTAATCCCTTGTACATACTTTGGTTCATCAATTGTATATTCCTTACGTGTTAGTCCTTCACTTAGTACCATTGTATATCTCTCATCTCTTCGTGTCAATTCATGCTTGATCATTAATTGCAATTATCTTGGTTAGATGCTCTAGTGCATCCTCATACAAGATCCCTTGTCATCAAAATGTTTTCCTAAAAAGCTCTGATTGTCTGACTCATCCTAATCCTTGATATTACTAATAGATCCTTGTAGGATGCATCCTTCCTCTCATCTGATCTTGGTCCATTAGTATCCAATCCTACTGATCTCTTTGGCAAAAGGTTAACTTTTTCATGGATTCACATTTTCTTTCAATTTATTTTCTTTTTGAGATTTCAAGTTTGGTCCTTAAAGTATCTCTTCCAAGCAATTTAGGTTGTTCCCTACTTAAATTCACCATGATGTCTTATATCATGGTGTGCTACGAATGGGGCAATTCAAGAGCAAGGCTTTGATTAGGTCTCTTTCTTTTTAATTTTCTGCTTTTGAGTTAGTCAAATATGAGCCTTGCATATTACAAACATGTGATCACTTGTGGCTATATGGTGAACTTGGGAAATATTATTTACTTGTGGGTTACCTAGTATCATTTCCACTCTTATTCTTTTGAGATTCATGTGTGATGCTAGGGAAATCCTCGCATGTTTGTTTCAAGTCAATCCTATGTAATATTGGTATAAGGGCCTTGATGTTCTAAGTAACCTTGGCATATCTCCAATATTCCTATATCAAAATAAGTTCTCAACTATATGGTGGTGCTCCCTTTTGGGACACCCCCACACTCAAACTTCAATGGATCACTCCACACTCCCATCCTATCCAAACATCCCATCCTATACAAGCATTCCATCCTATCCAAGCATCTCAAACATCCCATCCTATCCAAGAATCTCATCTTATCCAAAAATCCCATCCTATCCAAGCATCCCAAACATCCCATCCTATCAAAATATCCCATCATATCCAAGCATCCCATCTAATCAATCCTACCATCATGATCCATCCAATCTATCAATCCCATGGTATCTAATCCTGCATCAATCATAATCATAGCTCCTGAATCAATCATAATCATAGCTCCTACATCAATAATAATCATAGCTCCTACATCAAATCATAATCATAGCTCCTACATCAATCATAATCTTAGTCATCACCAATCATAATCCTAGAATCATAATCTCCAACCCCAACCCTACCATCTTCCAACTCACTTCCTTGGGTTCAATTTAAAAATAGCCACTCAACCCCCCTTCCCCTATAACTAGTGTTCTTAACCCTTGGTTATCCTTGTGCACAAGTTTTCCCTCGTATCATTCTCCCATAGTGAGAGTATGAGCTTCCTTAAACCCCCTCTCTATCCTCCTACTCGCCTTAGATTCTCATACTTTTCAAGAAGTTGTTGGCCCTTTCCCTCTCTCCACACCACCTTCTTGAGGGGGATCATGCGGTCTATTCTCTCCTCTTCTACTTAAAACTAGGGCAACCATGTTGCTTCAAAAATTCTTCTTTGTGTCATTTAGATCTGAACTTCTTTGAAATAGTGTTGTTTCAACACTATGTCAAAGAGGGCAAAATATAGACACCCAAATCTGATTAGATCACTAGGTAATCATATTTAGTCATCTCCTAGGACATTATTGATTAAATATTTATTATATTAATCAATTAATCATCATCCCCTAGTTAATTAATTAATTTAATTAACTATAGTCCAATTGATAAAATCAAATTATAACCCAAAATCAAAGTATCAACTAAATCTGTATTCCTCTATTAAATTAAATAAATTCTCAAATCTATTTAATTTAATCACATATCCCTATTTTATTAAATAAATCATTTAATAAAATATCCAAACCCCTAAAACATCCCTGATCCAACCCATTCACCCATACTAAACTCACTTAAACTCCTAACTAAACCATCCCATCAAAGCTAAGCCCCTTGCCCCCTAACCCCCTTTCTAAGCTAAGTCTAATCCCCCTCCTAAACATGTGTAGAACTTTAAGAAATGGTTAAGACTTGCTAACCCAAGCCAAATTCAACAAGTCTCCCTGACCCTCTTACATCCCCCTTTATGACTCTTACATGCCATTAATGTCTCTTACATCTCTCTTTATGACTCTTACATGTCTCTTACATACTCAACCTCCCTCATTACTCCCTTTGGCCAACCCTTATCCCATCCTCTCATACTCATCTTCCTTGTGACAAGTGTCACTCCCTAATTGTAAAAAAGAGGTAAGGAACTGTATACTTAATGATTTATCTTACATCAATTCCTAACTTAGAATGTGCAAAAGTTCATATATCCATTGGAACAAAACTATGGGGAGAATAGTGCAAAATAATCATTTACTCATTGAGTGGAAAACATCCATAAAATTTACTATATTGAACAAGCATTACAATATGGACTAAGTATTCTAGATGTCAAACTAATGTATAGGTTGAGTTAGATGGAATTGAGCAAGCTGTGTAGTGAAGATTGAGTTCAAAAGTTTAGTAACAATCAAGATAGGTGGATTCCACCTGAAAAAGGATACAACATTTATGGAGACCCTAATTTGAATGAATGGGGGTATATATCAATGATTTGAAGGTATTTTACACATCTTGCATTCACATTTTGAGAGCGCAGAGAAAATTAAGAAACTTGAAAAACAATTTTAAAGCAATTGAAAGCAAATCAAAAGTGGAAGAGTGATCAAGTATTGATCTCAAGTTTTGTCAAGTTTTTCAATAAGAAATTTTTTAAAACCCTAACAAGAGAAAATGACATCTTCATCATCTACAATGAAGAATAAAGGAGAAGAGGTAAGAAATGTTCAATTGGTGAAGAGTGACACTTGTCCTCCACCTAAGTTTCATTATATTCCTCAAATTGACATGAAAAGATATTTAGTGGGTGTGATATTATTGATACCACCTAAAGTAACTATGATTCATGATGTGAAGAGATTTAACATGTGAAAAATTGGCAAGTTAGACACTGTGAGATTCATATTTTGTATGAGAAATTGTGCGATGAAGGTAAATTGAAGGATGAGTATTAAATTTGTAGTGCCTCTTGTGTTTGTAGTCTATATTAGGTTGTTATATTTTGATTTGAGAGATACTTGTTAATCATGTTATTTTTACATTTGAGATGACCTAAGGGTCAAAGGTTATACTTTGATTTCTAGTATCATAGGTGTCAGATTACTATGTTGTTTAGTTGATCATATTTGCATGATGATGCCATTTTGAGTTTACAGTATGTTTTATGATAATATATGGTTATCTGCTATTTTGACATATCTCTAATTTTGTTATGTGTTGGATTTAATGCTATGGTAATTTACTTCATTCTTGGTTTGTTATTCTTTATGTGAATGTGAGTGATGTAAATGGATTATTTTAGTATAATTAAAAAAATGGTTAAATTAGGTTATTTAATGCATTATTGCTTTGGCTATATTATTATATGCAATTGCACTTGATCGTGTGTTTTAGTGTGCAAGATTTACATCCCTGTTAGTAGCACATGGAGTTAGTGATTTAGATATTCATATTTTACCATGTCATCCATGTATGGTCAACATATCTCATTTAAGAGTTTTAATTAAACCTTCCAGTGATTTGATAAATCTAGACTCCTCTGCATTATGTGATTAGACCTATGAATGTGTTTGTGCAATTAGAGGTTGCATTGTCATGAAAGTTATTAAGGAAATTGTTGTGATTTTATGTTTTTGGGGCTTTATTTTCATTGATTTTAATTTATGGCAGCTTTTCCATATATGAATTCCAATTACTTGGAATAACCTATTTTTGTTTGGGTTGATTTGTGATTTAACTAGGTTTCTTGATTATTTACCCTAATCAATTATTCACTCAAAAGTGAATATACAAAGAGGAAATTAATTCCTCACTTCTCACTTTTGAAAATTATAAATTTGAGAGCTTTTTTCCAAAATCCTCTTCTGGAGGATTGTGCATTGTGAGAGTTATGGGCATAGGATCTTCACAAGATCGATCTTGTTGGATCTAGCTCAGGGAGATCTTGATTTATCATGACTTTTAGTAACTTCCATGAGATATTTATTTTATTTGGCTGATTCTCATTTTAGCCCTTTTGGCTGTTAGGTAGAGCTCTATTGTTTTTATGTTTTAATTCCATTTTTGTTTCCTTTTCTTGTAGTTGTGTGCTAGGAGGCTGAGAACTAGTGTTCCCCTCCATTTTTGATTGCTAGTTCTTCATGATTGGTTGGGTATGAATGTTTTTCCCAATTCTTCAGATGAGTGTTTGGAGTTTCACATGGTTATGTTGGTAATTTTTTGCATATGGTGTCTGAACCTAAATTTTATTGGATATTCATAGATTTTGTTCCCTAAGACCAAATGGGTTTTAATTTCAAAGTTTTTAAGTTTTGAGATTTTTACCTCGATTTACATGCCATCTAGTTTTCTTGAGTTTTCTTGGCATGATGTTGGTCATCGACTTGGATCATTTGTAAAATGTTAGTTAGACCATTGTTTCACTTTTACATTGCATTTGGATGTGTAATACATCTGTCCTCCTGAACTTGTTTTCAGTTGAGTGTTATTTTGCTGTGTTCTCATCCAACCCTTGTTTTATGATCTTCATGATGGTGGTGTGTCACACACGAGCACGTGCATGTATATTTGTCAAGTGACTTGTGAGGCTTGATCTCCCATTTTTATTTTAGTTGAGTTATGTTCATTTGGGGTTGGGTTGGAAATATGCATGCTTATAAGCACTCATCATTGGATGAGCATGGGTAGGGTAGGGTAGCACCATGGAGGGGGCTTCTATCTTGCAACCTAGTGATTATTGTGCCAGAGGGTTAGCATGAATAATTTTTAAACAAGTAATAACTAAATAAAATATTGGGTAATGAAAATAAGATAATAAAAGGACATAGTGTGAGAGCCTTCCATTGGGAAGTTGAGTCTGCATGGTATCGATCTTGGACTATCCGATGCCAAGCAACTCTCCATGTAGTAAGTCCATACATAGTTACTCATTGAGTATCTAACAAGGACCTATAGCACTTGCATTGTCTCATGTTTTTGGTTTCGGTCATCTTTATTGTCTAGTGTAAGTTTTAACCATGGATGTTTTCTTTATGTGTGTTTGTGGTTGGATCATTATCTCTATTAGCATAGTAGGAGTGGACCTATGGGTTTCATGTGGTTGGGAGGCATAGCTACCTATACCACTTCTAGGAGTCGGTCTAATGAGATGGTCTATTGTTCCAATGTGACCAGTGGTTGATGTTTCACTTGGTATAATCGAGATTCTAGAGTATGCTTCCTTGTCATTTATTCTTTCATTGGGAATGCTTGGATATCATGTTTAAATGATGCTAGTTTATCTAATGCATTGTTATATTGTGATGTTTAGTAGATGATTAAATAATATAATGTACCAAGTTGGAGTATTTATTGCTTTACTAGATTAGCATGTTAGATTTCCTTGTTCTTATGATGTTATTACATTTTAGTAGTGATGCCCTTGTAAGACAGCTCTGACTATTTGGTTGGCAGTTTGGGATGTTACATGTGGGGGATGGCTAGGACCTTCAAGGTCTCATGATACTACTATGGTTGGGAAGAACCATGCAATAGTTTTAATTTTTTTGTTCATTACGATATTGAGTTTAGTACATTTCCTTTATTTCTATGTTTAAGAGGGGTAGTCACTTTTTTGTTATGCCTTTCTGGTGTTCAAGTGTCTAATCCTCAATTTTTGGATCTGATACTCCCTGGTATGGAGGTTCTAACTCTCTTTTTATCCCTCTAACTATTTTTTGTAGCATTCTTTCATTTCTTTGGTGATAGTGTTCTAGTACTAGGTGATACTTATAAAGTATTGCATGCCCAAAGAAGAAGTATCATGTGATATTGGAAAGTATTGCAGGCCTTGAGGGAAAATATCATGTGATACTAGAAAGTATCACATGCCCATTGATGAAATGTCATATGACACTAGAAGAGTGTTGTGTGACCTTAGAAATAGTATCACTTAGTCCCTAGAAGTATTGTATGGTCTTTTGAGAAATGTTGTATGATACTGGTAAAGTATCACATGGTTGTATGGAAATGTCACACAACCTTGTGGAGAGAACTTGCTCAGGTGACTAGCGAGCACTTTTGACTTGACCAAAAGTTTTTGAGAGATTTTTGGGATACCCTTTACAGAGTTCTCAAACCCTAGTGTTTGACCTTTCAAATTCAGGATGTTTCAGATTTGAATGTGTTTTGTGGCTTTCGTAGTTTGTCATTTTTGTGTAGTAGTGGCATTAGGAGATATGTTGATGTTTGGTTTTTTGTTTAGTCTTTCGATGTGATCTTTGTGATCCTTCTATGTTGATTTTCATGTGCATCCATACTTGTTAAAAAAATATCTTGGATTTTATTTATCCTTGTTCCAAGGATCTTTGGGTGAGGCATTACAAAATTGTTGAGAGAAAAGGGTTAACTCATGCCCTAGATTTTCTAACAAATTTTAAAAATTGAATGGATTAAAGTTCTACTAAGTAGAATTCATGACATTGAGTTATGGATAGAAAATGGACTAGTTAAGATCATAAATAAGATGATACATGTTGTTATTGGTTACCCTACATTCAACAAAAGGAAGACAATGCAGTGCCAAAGCAAAGAAGTTGTCGAGGCAAATACCAAAGTTGAGTGGATGGACATGGCATGTTATTTTCTAACATCACTGATCCATTAATTGAGTTTTTTGTAAGAGTAATCTCTCATTATTTTTATTAGTCAAGTTGAATGAATAATGTGCCATGAATTGTAGTTGATCAGGCATAAAATATTGTGGTGAAGGAACATGAATATGATCTTGCCAAGTTACTATAGATGCAACTAGTAGAGAACTTGACATCAATCACGAAAGTGAAAAATTCAACATGTGATTTTGGATCATTGATTATGTCCATTTTCTTTTACATTCATAATTATTTTTCTTCTATTGGGGATATTGTATGGGAACAAGACAAACTTGCTACAAGGAAGATTATTGAGTACATAACTATGCAAGTTGGGAGAAAATTTTGAAGATTTTCTACATAGATATTTTGAAGATTTCAAGCTAAAGATGAGAAAGAGATTAGGGATTCCTACATCCTTAGTAGAGAAACATTATAATGATATATTTTTTTTAGTTTATACTAATAACACATTTGTATAGGAAGTAAAGTCAAGGATAGCCTAGCTTATACCTTTTCACTATGAAATTGTAAGTGATGATGTGAGTATAGAAATCACTAGAATATTAAAGGAAGAGATTGATGCAAAGGTCAAGCCCTTTACCAAATTTGAAGAAGAAAAAGCTAGAATAACAGTTGATATCAATATTTATTTTACTAGTATGAAGAGAAAGAAGATGATTGAATCCCTAGAAGAGAAGCTAGGCACACATTCTAAAGGAAAAGAACCTCTAATGTATAGACAAGGTCTTGGACAAGATCAAAAAATGACACTGATGCTAAGGAAGAGGAAGAGAGTGCAGAAAAATAGGGAAAATCCCTAACACTTATCACACCACCTATTAAGACTACCAAAATAGTGAAAACTACTAAGCCAAAGGAGAGGAAGGCTACAAATAAGATGACATCCAAGCCCATCTCTCCTCCTACACCACAAAGACTAATGACCAAGGTAGTAGTAGTAGCAAGTGTTGAGCCACTAGTTAAGAAAGGAGTGGTAAAGATCACAAAACCAAGTGGCACAAGTAAAGTTAATATAAAAGTGTCAGCCTTTATAGATTAAACAAAGAAAACAAGGCTTGTGATGTAGAAAGATATTGAAGAGGAAGATACATAGAGGATTGAGTCTGATGAACCTAATCATCACTGAGTCATTATACCTACAAAGTTGAGAACTATTGACAAGGTATGTGCCAACTTTAGAAACTATGTAGGACAATCAAGATTCAGATAAGTGAAGTATGAGACATTGAACAATTATGATAAATCTAATATAGAGGAATCCATGATAGAAATGATGGCTAACAATAAGCTTGCACCTATAGAATTGGAAAGCAATATTCCAAATGACTTGTACAGTAGACTTGATAACAAGTGGAAATAGGAAATAGAAATTGAGAGGAAAATAAGAGAAGGAACATTAGCCAATATTATGCCTAAAATGATAAATAAGAAAAAGGAAACAATTCTGGACAAGTACAGGAACTAATTTGTTCCTAAATTCAAAACATTCATGATTTTAAAAAATAAAATTGAGGGAGTTGTACAATAGAATGAATTATTATGGAAGATATTTTTTTAATTAACCACAAAAGGAGTTGAATAGTAGAAAGAAGTGGACACAATAACCATTGAGGATGTTCAGAGTCATAAGAAAGTTTAGGTATGTTGAACCCCCAAGGGTAATGTATCACCTATTCATGATACTACACCTAACACTCTTGCATTGCAACAAATAAGAGATTGTCCCAAGAAAGGAGAAGTACAAGTCCAAATTGTTGATTTCAACAAATAAATAAAGTAGATGGAACAACAAAAATAATAGGCCTCATAAAAAAATCATTGGTAATAGAGGCCAAGGAACCAAAAAAGGAGGCAGAACAAAAGAAGCAAGATCAAGAATTAAATGTAGACCAGTCTACTACACATCAATTAGGACCACATGTCTCTGGACCTCAAGATAAAGAGGCTAACTCTAGTAGTGTCAAGCAATGACACTCCAAAGAAAGGAAAAGGAAAGAAGAAAAATTATAGTTCTCTTAATAATATTGTTACATTGGATGAAGTAATTGAAATGCCAAAATTGGATCTAGACAATCTCACTTTTGAGAAAATTATTATCTTGCAAGACATTTTGAAAAGAAAGGAAAGGCAAGAAGAGATGAAAAGAGAACAACAAAAGAAATAAGTGGTGCATGATATCAAAGACATGTTTTTTGATGCCTTTGATATTTAGACCATTGAGGAATAGGCCTCCATTATCTCTTGGTGCAAATTTTTGAAAAATTCAACATTGAGGAAATTGAGGCAAATGAGAAACTTATGGCCTGGTCTCAAAAGAAATTTAAAAAGAGAGTATTAGGAAAAAAATTCTACTATCATTGCAGCCATAAAAGTAGAGCTATAGGCATTGGTATAGAATTTAGAAGAACGCATAAAGAAGGTACAAGATCTATAAAATATCCTTTGTGATGTGCCAAGATTTACAAATGTGTTTTAGGAAAATATTAAGAGGATTCAAGCTGACATGAAGCAATCAAGTAGCTCTATCTCTTATTCAAATGAATTAAGCTCAATGTATTATAATAGATTGTTGTTTACACAAGGGAGGTTGGTTGAGCTATAAAAAATAGATAGAAGAATGAGGGTCAAACTTATCTCTATCCAATCAATATACCTCATTTGGAGGTTATGTAATGAGAGCTAACTTTAGCAAAAGACATAGTTCAAAGATGTTGGTCTTAGATTGGTTTTGACAATTGAGTGTCAACACACTTAACCAATTTTCACATAGAAGTTGACTACATTATATGTGTCAAGCCAAAATTCCAATAGGTTCTAAGTGATCTTCAGGTGTTGAGTGAACCATATGAGCAATGATATGTAGGTGTCGATTCATAGTTGATGTCGAGAAAGTCAGAATGCAATAGGTGCCTAGAAAACTAGAATCATATATGTGTTGAGCACCAATAATCCAATATGTTCTGAGTAACACATAATCAACATATGAGTTTGTGCCTTCACAAACTTAGATGTAAACCATTTTTTGAGCTAACATAGAAGGATCTCGAGGGATATTAAAGATAAGAACAAATCTTTTATATTTTATATGCAATCAGCATGTAGCCAATAAGAAAAAATGGAGAAGGCATGCAACCAATAAGAAAAGTGCAAGGAATGAGCTGGAAATAAAGATCCAATATGCATCATAGATTCAATATGGATCATAGATCCATACCTAACCCTAAGTCTTTGGTATCTTTAAAAGGAGGACAGAATCCCATTGTATGTATGGAAGAGAGTAGTGTATGGGAAAACTATAGTGAAATTCAGAGCGAAGTGTGAAAAGACTTAGAGGAACAAAGTAGCATTGCATATCTAATTGATCAGAATAAAGAACCAACATCAAATAGATATCAAATCTCAAAGGATCAAGATTAGAATGAAAAAATCAAGTGCCTGAATTCAATAATCAAGGATTGTAAGCTATCAGATTTATTAGTATAATACTCTCTCACAATTTTATTAGAAGGAAAATCCTATGTTGATAGGTTAGCTTAATAGCTAGGTTGTAGATCCTTTAAAGAGGTGACAAAATATTTTAACAAGGTGACACTTCATGTAAAGTGTTTGTAAATCTTTAAACATGTCACTATTGATACAGTGTAAAGCCTTTAATAGGGAAAGCCTCTCACAGGGCAGACCATCAGAAGTAGTCAAACATTATTGCTATAGTGATTGTGTGGGTATCATCCCCACCCCAGTTTTACATTCTCATTTTGGAGGGTTTCTAGGTTACCAAATTTGGTGTTATGCATTGTGATGCATGTGTTTACTTTATGGTTGCTTAACATGTTTACATGCATGAATTTTATTTGTAGTTAAAAGTTTTTAAGGTTAAAAGTGTGATACTTCTAATTCACCCACCCTCTCAGAAGTATTCTTCCCATTAGATTATTCCAACAAAAGAGATCACAATCTTTTGATTGTTGATAGCTTGATTGACTTGGCAATAGATCTTGAGTTAAAGATTCATGTTTTGGAATTAGCGAGAACCACATGGGATCATGCTTTTTCCATGATTAGTCTAACCCATAAACCATTCTTTGACAAATATGGTTTGATTTCACCTAATCAACCTCAATAGTAGACATGAGAGTCAAAAAAAAAGAGGAAAATGAAATGGTCAAGGGGGATAGAGGATTTATATAAGAGAAAATGAAATGCAATGATGAGTTACAAAGGGCATAGAATGGTAAAGATACAGAGATATGAACCTCATAATGGAAGAAGAAGGTAGACAAGGTATAACAAGGCTACAATTAGACAATTTTTGAGTCATGTAAAGTATGTATTATATATTGTATTGTAAAAGAAAATTTCAAAGTTCTATAAGAACTGAGTCATAGGCTTATGGGGAGTACTACTATTTTTATACTTGTAAAGATGTAATCATGAAAAAGTATTTTTGTCACTAATATCAAAGGGGGAGATTGTTGGTATCTCTAAGCATTTTTGTCTATTAGTGTCTAACACTTAGTCATAAAGAAGGCAGAGTCTTTTGGTCATCACTATGACCTAGTTACTCTATATAGGACGAGTCATGTAAAGACTTGTAAATAATCATGTATAAGTCGAGCTTTATAGGAATCAAAAAAAATTTTGGTCTCCAAGTACTTTCATTATAAGCTGATCCTAGTGAATGTCGAGAAGATAGAGAACATAACTACCAATTTATATAGAAGGAGCCAAATAAGTTAAGGTCAATAAAAAATAGAAATAATAGTTATGGCCAAGCATTAAAGACAGTGTGTGCCAAGCAACACAGCAAGAACATAAAATTATGGAATGATACAAACTTTGAGGTAAACTATTTTGAGCCAACATGAACATGAAATTTGCTAATCATAGAGTTTGTTACAAAGGTTGTTACATATTTCAACATGGACCATTGATCCCTAGGAGGGATGAAAAACCAATCAAATAAAGAAGCAAAAAGGGAAGTGTCTAGAAGACTCTCTAGATATCTTTAAATAGGAAGATCCAAACCCTATTTTGTAATATAGAGTAAGATATGGTGAATGAGAATGTGAAGCATGTGAAGGAAGCTAAGTATTGTGTGAAGGAGTTAAGTTTTGGATGTTGCATGAGAAAGTTGTGAAGAACAGAGTTAGTGACCTAATGAAGTAGTGAAGGATTGAATAAAGATATATCAGATTAGAGATCAAATCAAAGATTAGAAGGATTAAATTTGTAATCAACAACTATAAATGAATACTAAAGGATTAGGTACTAAATCAGTTTAGACAGATTGAATCGGGGAAAATCTCTTCATAGAATGGTTTTTAAAAACCTTTGTAAATCTCCTCAAAAAATTCTTTACTTTATTGTAAATCTAAAATCCTTTAATCAAGGTAAGACCTAATAGTCTTGTAAAAAATTTAACTAAGAAGGCCCCTCATAGGGCAGATTGTTAGAAATGATAAAATTGTAGCCCTAATAGGCAAACTTTGTTACTCCAGTAGTGAAGATTTGTGGGTGTCATCCCCACCCTAGTTTTACCTTCACTTTGGAGGGTTTCTGGGTTACCAAAATATTTTTTTTTATGTATTTACATTTCATGGATGTGATGCATAGTGAAATTTATTTCAGCATTTGATTTTTCAAGTTATGTTATGCATAAACTATAAGAAGGTCAATATGGTGAATGTAGTAAAGTTTTTTTGAAGGATTAAAGTTTTATAGATCCTGATTCCACCCTCCCCCCCTTCAGTATCTCAGTTTCCCTATAAACTTCCAACACATGTAACTCGGCCTATCTTTCTAGAATAAAATATATTGATAATCAATATAATTGTGATCATGAAGTGCTAGAAGAAGGACATTTATCTTTGGACAAAATTCACATAGATGTTAACCCTACAAATATTATGATGAAGGATATGTGTGTTACAATCACCTAAAAATTGTATTCTAAACTAGGTGCCCCTAATCCTAATTATCAATTTAAAATAACCAAAGTCTTAACTTAAAGGCACATCAATTCTTATCATTTATCTAATTTGAGTATCAAATTGCATAAAATCACTAACTTGCAATAACTGTCAGAAATCTATAAATTCTTAAATATTGACATTAATTGATAATTAAATCATCCTAAACCAATTAATTTAATTTAATGTCCCAACACATTAATTAAATTGAACCTGTTTCCCAATTACACATGTAAAAAGGAATTAAAATGATTAAATTGAGTTGAATCTCTAAAAATATCAATAATTGAATTAAATATTCATAAATAGAGAAAATCCAATTAAATCAAATAAATATTCAATTATTTTCTCAAAATTTTAAAATTGATAAAGATAATTTAAAAATAGAGTTTAGGGAAAAGTGGAGTTGAAATCTAAAATATGAAATCAAAAAGTAAATAAACAAGTTAAGTGCATAAATAAAAAAGGCAAGTTATGTGAACCATTGCATCATTTCTATTAACAAAGGACTGGTTGATTAAGTTATCTAAATTAGATGGATTAGTTTACTCTCTTATCACTTTGTATCATGAAAGTGAATTGTGCTTCCACCTCTGAAGGTATCTGATCAATATGATGTGCATGGATCAAACTCAACACAAACTCATCCTTGGGACATATAAATCTAAAGCTCCAAACCCTCATATCTTATGTGTAATTTAAGAGTAAAGTTATAATGTTTAATTTTCTTAGTCGATATTATGCATCACTTTTATTGAGAACCATTGATGTTATTGATTTCATATAGATATAATTGCATTTTTATTTGATCATCTATGTTTCATTCTTATTATTGTGTATGAATCCAAAAAGATAGATTAATTGCATTCATACTAAATCCTTCATTTCAATAGTGTCTATAGTTAGTAAAAAGATTGAAAAATATGAGAGCATGATACTTGTATTGAATACAAGGTAATAGGTTGCTCTAATATGATTTCTTGCATTGCATTGATTATCTAAATGTATTAACCATGAGTCTAATTACTTATTGAGGTGTTGTGTTGCAACATCAGGAACCAATTTTTGCACACACATTTTTGGTGTTGACTATGGGGAAAGAAAATCAGATATTTAGCTTTATTTTGTGTTCATTTTCATAATTTTTGTTTAATTTCTGCACATGCTAGTGACATGTTGTCTAGCATCAAACCTAGACTTGTACTAGAGTTCACTATTTGAGTTATGTCATCCATTAACCAATCTTGAGTCATACGAGTAATTGAAAAATTTGAATCATCATCTGAGGCATGATCCTAATTCATATGAGAAACCATTTCATCATTTGGTAATAGTAGTTTGTCATATGATAGTTTACATCACATTTTTTTTGTCATTTCATTGATAGTGAGTGCTTCTCAAGGTTTTGATTTGCATTTTTAAAAATTGCTAATACTAATCCTAGATTGGTTCTCTGTGGTGATTTAATTTTGAATAGCCTTACACACTTTTGTAGGATGTATTGTCAAAGATGTTCATAAATAGACTATTGACAAATTATTTTGTGGGTTGCCTGGAAAATTCAACCAAACATTTTATCTAGTATACTACTTTTCATTTATAGGAATCAGAATACCTTTTAAGTTCATTCTATTAAGTGTTAGGGGTTTAAGCTCTTGGCTGTAAGGAAATATGCAACCAAAAATATTATTGTTTCCACATAACCAACAATATATCTAAAATAAATAATCACTTAAAATCCACATGCAAGTGAATTAACAACATACCCACAAAAAGTGTGACACATGATATACCTTGGGACTCCCTCATTGAGGGAAAAACCTATCCTCCAAAGCATTTTTCACCATGTATTATTCAGAAAAAAGTCATTGGAATACAATCATGGAATCCTTTAAAGCCATAGCTAAAACCAAACAATCCATGTGAACAAGCATGAATCCACACATCCCATGTCATGCTTCCAACCTCCACAAATTCCCCCTTGGCTAACCTGTCAAGATCTTTTTTGCTCGACTTTCCCTTTAGATTACCTTTTTCCTTTTGCCTCTACAACTAGCCTTGTGGTTTCTTATATAGTAGAAATCTTTCACAAAACCACCAAGTGGTATTACATAAATCATGTGCTACCAAACCCCTATCAACCCATATTTAATATTGGATATTTAATCATTTTCCCAATATTAAATAATTACATCAAATATTGTCACAATGTTTTAGATTAATGCAAAAATAGGTTTTGAAGGGACCTAAAACCCTTTACAAAAGCTAAAGATAAACATGAAGCATCACTAGGTTTTGCAAGGACCTAAAACCTAAAGTTCACCCCAAAACATCAAAAAACTAAGTTTTACAAGGATCTGAAACTACTCCAGTAAATAATTACAATACAACTCATCAAGAATATTCTATGGGAATCTCTACATATTTCACATCCATATAAGTTCTCCCAAGTGTAACACTACATAATAAAATATAACAATATTATGCAATGTGTGCAACAAAATATCAATAATCTCCCACTTGTTTTATGCATTGTATAAGATCAATTCATAGCCACATTAATTAACAAAGAGACAATCCCTCCTAGCACATCTACCATCATGGATCAAAGTATACCGTGTGCTCCATCCTAATACTTGCAACAAAATATAAGGATCCAACATGGGTGTGTGCACCAAGTTGGTGTACAAAAAAGTGGACACCCCAAAAAAAGAAAAAAATTCAATAACTCAATTGGGTTATTTAAATGAAATGTCAGCGAGACTTAGTATCCAAGCCTAGCCATAATACTTTAAAAAACCCAATCAGGTTTTGTAAACTATATATTTTCTCTATTGTCTACATTTGAGGGCATTTTTATACCCACAAATGGTAGCAACAGCATGGAGTACAGAGAAGAACATCAAAACCCAATTAGGTTTAGCATTAAAAAAAAAAAAAAATTATTGCATTTCCATCCATAGCACCTTGAAAATAAGGTAGGTCTTCATTGTATTTATTATTTATGTATTTTTTTATCAAATTTTGTAATGTTGTTTTGTAATTTATAAGTTTTTAAATTGTTTTTAAATTTTTTTAATATAGATGCATCAAGGAATCCAAGAAAATGAGGGAGAGATGAAAGATTACCTCCTACACAATCAAGCCCTCCACCTACAGTGGCACAACCATAAAACCCTCCACTTGATGTTCTCGTTCAACAACTACCACCTCATATAAACCCTCTACATATATAATTACATCATTTAACTAATACAAAAGAGGACCTCATAAACCACATCTCACAAAATAGTGCTAACATTACCCAAATGGTCAATAGATTGCGCTCATCTACAATTTCTCGCCACTCAACCCTAGCGAATACATATGAACAAATGACTCAAAATGCAAATGAAGTGTCTAGGAAGGTTACAAAATGGGGTACATAGAGGGATAGGTGTTGTGTATTTTATGTCAATGAGTTATCATATCAGTAAGTAAAAGATAAAGACATAAAGAAAGGTACTATATGTTCTCTTTTTACTGATCTTATATCTCGCAACTCCCTATTACACACAACCAAAACTTTTTCCTATTCATTGGTGCACTCATACTAGGATGAGATCATGTTTTTTCGGTAGGTGGTATATAGTATTTGACCTACCACCAAGTATTGATTATGAGGTGACTCTATATTTTTTGAGAAAGATATATTGTGAGTTCATCCTTACGGAGAAGCCAAATTACTTTGACATATGTTAGTTCCAGGGTAAAGGGAGAGGCTCTCTATAGGATAGACCTAGGGATTATAGGGTGATATCACAACATGAGAGGAGATGTACAAAAAAAAGAATGCCTCATGTTGTGCTCCCATCAATTTTAAAGGTGTCTATTGAATTACAAACTCTTCATACAACTGCATCATTGAAAAATGTTATCATTGAGCATGACTCTTAATTAGATGGTTTTCCTTCACCTATGGAACCTCGACCATAATCAAATGCACTTTTAGGGTCATCATAACATGTGAAAGCTTCATCATCATCACCTATGGCACCAAGGTCATCACAGCATGTCATAACTCCATCATCATCACCTTTGGAACCTCGGTTATCATAGCCTACGATAGCTCCATCAACATCACCTACACCACCAGTGTCATCTCCACTTGTTTCACCTACACCACTAGTATCATCTTCTCTTATGTCACCTACACCATCAATATCATCCTCACTTGTGCCACCTTCATTGCCATCACGTGCATTATTATAGTCTTCGGGGTCTAATCAACATTTTTGTTTTAGTTGTCAGCACATGTGTGATGGGATAGATATGGAGGCATCTAAGGATGGAGTGTCATCTCATCCATGTGTACATCATGGGAATACTTTTTATTCATATGGAGGTGGCGATTTCACATTCATAGATAATTTGATAGTGATGGTCTTTGATGGACAAGATACACATTTTTGTTTGTTTGAGTTTTGACATGATATTATTTAATCACCTAATTATTATAAAAGTAAAAAATTAAAAAATTATAGATTGATCTATATTGATATATGAAAATTATGCAATCCAAGGTGTAACAAGCAGTACGAGAACACCATAGAGTACTTGTTCTACTAGAGGTGCGAGGCTAGGAGCAAGAATACTTGAGGTAAAGTTTTTTAAATATTCTTAAAGGTACAATAATACATTGGCTTTAAAATGTTGTTTCTTAATTGGTATGATACTAACAACCCACTTGCAGATCCTCTTCCATCTCCTACCATCATTGAAACCCTCTCATTCATCAAATCCATCCAATTTCCATCCACATCCCTTGTTCCTAGCATTACCCAAACCCCATCTAATGAAGCTCATGAGTTTTGACATGATATTATTTAATCACCTAAACATCGTAAAAGTAATTTATTTATTTATTTTATAGAGCACTTTTGATTAATATGTTCAAAAAATGTGCAATGTAGGATGCAACTGTTGGAAATGATTGAAATAATCATAAGAAAAGTTGAGGGAGATTGTTGGAATAATAATGGAACTGGTAAAGAATGTCCTCGATCATTATTTTGTCATTGATGTCAAACTTGCTACTTGCAAGAATGACAATTGCTTTAGTGATCCAAATACTATCAATTAGTTGATTGTCAAGGTGGAGGCAATCAATAAGATGTAACTAGAACACCTAGAGAAAGGTTGAAGTTATGATGTTGTAATGAAGTACAAGGATCAGCTAAGCCATTGATGAAAAAGTGTATTTGATGATATACTATAAGATACAAAGAATGGGCACACTGAAACATATCTAAGTCTTTTGTAAATCTCAAACTAAGTTCATTAGAGAGAAGGAGCCGAGCAAGCTAGTAAGAGCTGAGAAAATTCCTAGTTAAGTGTCGAGCAAGTTCAGATGTCGAGCAGAGCCAAGTGCCAAGTGCTGAGCAAAACCAAGTGCCGAGAAAAACCAAGTGTCGATCAAAATCAAGTGCTGAGTAGAACCAAGTGTCGAGCAGGTATAGGTGCCGAGTAACACAGAGGTGTCGAGCACTAGTAACTCAATAATGCTGAGTTGCTGCATTATTTTGGAAATCAAAGATTCACCAGATCTAAGCCGACAAGGTTGTTATCTAGAAATCTATGAATTAAAAGGAAAATAAGAATGATGAGTTGGTGGCACAGAACACCATGTAGAACATTTTTTAAGATACAACTGGTGAAGTTTCTAGATGAGAACAAGATATAGGGTAGATACATTGTATCCTACCTAATCTATTTTGAAACCCTAAAATTGGAGAGGGAGAATTGAGTGGCAAAGGAAAATCAGACTTCTATATAAGAAGACATAAGTTAATAAAAAGAATAGAGGGGATAGTGAGAGAGAGAGCCATAGTCAAGCATAAAAGCATGAAATGCTGAAGAATGTGCTAAGGAGAAGATAGCACAGGACCTCTGTTTAGATAGACGACCACAAGGATGATTACATTGGCAAGATGATTAAGAAGACTCAAGAAGACAAAGCTTGAGAGGGAGAAAAGTAGTCAGAGCTGAAGTAATTGATGCCAAGCATAAGGATTGAACTGAAAGAGTGATCTAAAATCTGCAAAGTATGTTGTAAGTTATATCAGATCAAAAGACCATTATCGTTACTTTCTAGCAATTGTAACAGTAAGATAAATCCTATGGACTTAGCTTGGCTTAATAGCCATTAGATAAATCTTTTAACAAGGTGACATTCCAAGTAAATTTTTTAAAGACCTTTAATCAGGCCCATTCCTAACAATTTGGTAAAATCCTCTAACAAGGTCACATTTAACAGTGTGTTGTAAGCCTTTAACAGGGCAGGCTTTTAACAGGGCATCACTTCAAAAGAGTGAGAATCAAGTAACATGTTACTGGTGGTTTTTTCCAAATTGGGTTTCCACGTAAATCATTGTGTCATGTGTTGATCTTGAATGTTTTATCGTTGCATGTTGATTTATAGTAATTTGCTTATATGACTGATTTAAGTTTGAACAGATGAAAAGCGTATGGAATCATTAAAACTATTAAAAATATATTAATAGGGCATTTGGACCTTGAATAACTAATTCACCCCTCTCTCAGTTATTCTAAAGAATTCTAACAATTGGTATCAGAGCCTGACTGCTGATTCAGTTTGAAGAGACTACTAGCAGAAAAGATCAAAATGCCAAAAAGAGAAGTTCCTAAGCTCAACAAAGACAACTTTGTTGCATGGCAAAGTTTGATGAAGCTACATCTTGGATCCATAGTGGATTATGCCCAAAATTCAATTGTCATTGAAAATGTAGATCCAACAGGTGCTCCTACTGCAGAAGACATGAAAAACAAGCAAGAACACAACCAGACAATGCTAGAAATTGCCTCTGCACTCAGCTATGCTGAATTTGATGATATCAAAGGATGTGACACTGCATTCAAAATGTGGAAAGCCCTATCAGACATCTATGGAGGAGATTAGAATATACAAAGAGAAAAAAGAGAAAGTCTCAGAGGAAAATTTGATGACATGAAAATGGAAGAAAATGAGAGTGTTGCTTAGTATGGTGCAAGAATAAAGGAAGTGGTAAGTGCAATAAGATGCTTGAATAGTCAACTAGATGAAGATACTATTAATAGTAAGTTCTTAAGAACCTTGCTCCCTATCTATGCTATTAGAGTATCAGCAATACAAGAGCTAAGATGTATACCAGGAAATAATCTAAGCTTTGAAGGTATAATAGGTAGACTCACTGCATTTGAGTTATCTAACTTTGACAACTACAAACCTGAAAATGTTGAATCTTCTTTTAAGGCCAAGTTATCACTGAAAGATGTTGAACAGATGAAATCAAGGAAAGGAAGAAAAATGAAGTATGTATCTAGTGACAGTAGCACTAATGAGGAAGATGTGGAACAATTGGAAGCATTTCTCGCTAGAAGATTTCACAGGGGCAAAGAAAAGTTCAAAGGTAAGATGCCTATCATTTGTTTCAATTGCAATGAAGTAGGTCATAATGTTGCAAGGTGTCCACAGAAAAAGGACTCCAAGGAACGAAAAAAATACAAGAACAGAAGAGATGATGACAAGAGAGATTACAAAGAAAAAGGTAAGAAGTGTTATATTGTTGAAGAAAATTTTGATGACAATGATGATGAAGTTGTTTATGTAGCCATGAAGGACCTGTCTGATGAAGAAGAAGTCATAGCACTGGTGACATGTATAAACAAGAATGACAGATGGATCATAGACAGTGGATGCTCACATCACATGACAAGAGACAAAAGTAAGTTTGTTAACTTTACTCACTATGATGGAAATAGTGTTAGATTTGGTAATGATGCACCATGTCAAATAAAAGGAAAAGGTTCCATTAAGCTCACAGAACAAATTTCATGTGACAATGCATACTATGTTGAAGGATTAAACTACAATTTACTGAGTGTCTCATAGTTAGGCAATATAGGCTGCAAAGTGGAATTTGGAAACAAAACTGCAAAAATCTATGACAATGATGGTAAACTGATAGGAAAAGGAGATCAAACAAAGAGTAATTTTTTTTACCTTGATATGGATGATGTTTCTTGTCTACTTGCAAGATTTGATGATGAATGGTTATGGCATAGAAGATTATGTCATGTCAATTTTGATAATCTAGACAACATCAGAAAAATGAGGAAAGTCAGAGGTTCACCAAAATTGAAGAAGCCTGATAATATCATGTGTAAACAATGTCAACTAGGAAAGATGACAAAGTCAAGTTTCAAAAGCAAGAACTATACATCTAAAGAGAAACTTGAGTTAGTTCACACTGACTTATGTGGTCCAATGGAAATACAAAGCTATAGAGGAGATAAATACATAATGTTATTTGTTGATGACTATTCTAGGATGATGACTGTTATATTCTTAAAACAAAAATTTGATGCTTTTCAAATGTTCAAGTGGTATGTAGCTAGAGTTGAAAAGGAAACTGAAAAAAGCTTGAAATGCCTAAGATCGGATAGAGGTGGTGAATTTACATCAAATGAATTCAAGATATTCTATAATGACAATGGAATCAAAAGAAAAACTTCAGCTCCTAGAACTCCCCCATAGAATGGAATTGCTGAGAGAAGAAACAGATCTATAATTGACTGTGCCAAAACATTAATGATGGAAAAGAAAGTTGCTCTAAAATACTGGAGAGAGGCTCTAAGCGTATCTATTCATACACTGAACTGAGTACAAGTCAAGAAAGGTACAAATACAACACCTTTTGAATTATGGTATGGTTACTCACCAAATGTAAAACATTTCAAAGTGTTTGGTTGCAAATGTTTTATCCTTAAAGATGTTAGAAATGGAAAATTTGATGCAAAAAGTGATGAAGGTATATTTCTTGGTTACTCCACAAGAAGTAAGGCATATAAGTGTTTGAATATTAACACTAAAAAAATCGTGGAAAGTGCAAATGTAAATTTTGATGAGCACACAGAAGTCCAAGCTGAAATACCAAAGAAAATGGAAGAATAAAGAACCTTTGTATATTATTATGAAGGAATGATTGCTGATGAGGATGATGTCAATCAAATTGAAAATCAACAAGTGTCAGTTTTAGTCGATTCATAACTAGTGAATGTCGAGTTGCTTTCAGAAGCCGAGTTACAGAATGAAGAAAATGGACAATCTAATTCTGAAGATAGTACACATAATGAAGAACAACCTGAAAATGAAGTACATAGTGATCTTGAATCTGAAAGATCAAATATGGAAACAAGGACAGAGCCAAGATTATCCAAATATGTGAAAAGACATCACCCTACTGAACAAATAATTGGTGACAAAGATGCAAGATCAATGACAAGGAACAGACTAAGACATGAATCATGTCTAATCAACAAATCTGAACCCAAGACAATATACGGTGCATTACAAGATGACAACTGGTATAAAGCTATGGAAGAAGAAATTGATCAAATAAGAAAAAATAAAACCTGGAGTTTGGTTCCCAGACCAACTGACAAGAATGTGATTGGCACCAAATGGGTATTCAAAAACAAATTAGATGAGAATGGTGAGATTACCAGAAACAAAGCCAGATTAGTATGCAAGGGTTATGCTCAAGAAGAAGGAATAGACT
The DNA here is from genome assembly GCA_028749045.1 of Cupressus sempervirens. NCBI lineage: Eukaryota > Viridiplantae > Streptophyta > Pinopsida > Cupressales > Cupressaceae > Cupressus > Cupressus sempervirens. Next base: position 390,560,089 of record CM053783.1, read on the forward strand.
ATGGAGAAACATTCACTCTTGTTGCTAGAATGGAAGGAGTAAGAACTTTACTTGCATATTCTGTCTACAAAGATTTTAAAGTCTATCAGATGGATGTAAAATCTGCCTTCTTAAATGGTATACTAGAAGAAGAAGTCTACATTGAACAACCAGAAGGATTTGTTTATGGAAACAATAGGGATATGGTGTGTAAGTTACTAAAAGCACTCTATGGTTTGAAACAAGCACCTAGAGCATGGTATGAGAGACTTCACAAGTATCTAATGCAAATTAGATTTGAAAGAACTGATGATAATAGCAACATGTACATCAAAGCAAAAGAAGGTAAAGACATTATTGTATCTAAAATCTTTGTGGATAACATAGTGTTTGGAGGTAAGGAAGTACTTTGCAAAGGCTTTGCTGACAAAATGAAACATGAATTTGAAATGTCTATGTTTGAAGAAATAAAAAATTTTGTTGGATTGAAAGTATATCAACTCAAACATGAAATATTTGTTACACAATCAAAGTACATCAAAGAAATTCTTAAAACATTTGGATTGGAGGAATCCAAACCAGTCAGCACACCAATGGCCATAGGAAATAAGCTATCCAAAAATGATGAGTTAGCTGAAGTCAATCAAACAATGTACAGATCCATGATTGGAAAACTACAATATGTTGTACATAGTAGACCAGACATCGCATTAGCAGTTGGAATAGTGGCTAGGTTCTCTGCTAATCCTAAAGAAAATCATCTCATAGCAATAAAAAGAATAATGAGATATCTCAAAAGGAGTGATGACTTTGGTCTATACTACAAAAAGAATGGAAAATTTGAACTCAATGCATATACAGACGCAGACTGGGGAGGAAACATTGATGATAGAAAAAGCACAAGTGGAGGTGCATTATTTCTAGGAAAAAGGCTAGTTACCTAGACTAGCAAGAAACAAACATGTATATCTCAGTCCACTGCAGAGTCAGAATATGTGGCAGCTGCAGTCAATTGTGCAAACATTGTATGGCTCACACATCTATTGAATGGAATGAAAGAAGAAGTAACAAAACTGGTGATATTGTATTGTGATAATACAAGTGCTATAAACATATCCAAAAATCTAGTGATGCATGCAAAAACCAAGCATATTGCAATCAAGTATCATTATGTTAGAGAATTGGTAGAAGACAAACAAGTGAAGTTGGAATACATTCACACAAAGGAACAAACTGCAGATATCTTCACCAAACCATTGCCCAAGGATGCCTATGAATATCTTAGAGGCAAGTTGGGGGTTATACCCCTAAGTCAAGTAGTTTAAGGCAACAAGGAAGCTGCCTTGCATCAACAGGAATAAATCATTGAAATATTAATAAGTTGATGCAAAGGATGATAGCAGGAACAGACACTCCAAATCATTCACAAGCATGGTGACAGAGGGAGAAAAACAACAAGAAGCCAAAGCTTATATACTACATCTTTGTCATTTATGTCAAAGAGGGAGAAATATGCAAAAAACTGATCAATGCAAAGAAAGAGGGAGATATATATAAAAGAGGGAGATATATGTGATCAGTAGTGAAAATTCTGCAAGCTAACGTATACAATCTTGGTGGTAACTGAATTGATTACTGGATCAGTTTGGTTTTCCATCAATGCCAAAGAGGGAGATTGTTGGAAATGATTGAAATAATCATAAGAAAAGTTGAGGGAGATTGTTGGAATAATAATGGAACTGGTAAATAATGTCATCAATCATTGTTTTGCCATTGATGACAAACTTGCTACTTACAAGAATGACAATTGCTTTAGTGATCCAAATACTATCAATTAGTTGATTGTCAAGGTGGAGGCAATCAATAAGATGTAACTAGAACACCTAGAGAAAGGTTGAATTTATGATGTTGTAATGAAGTACAAGGATTAGCTAAGCCATTGATGAAAAAGTGTATTTGATGACATACTATAAGATACAAAGAATGGGCACACTGAAACATATCTAAGTCTTTTGTAAAGCTCAAACTAAGTTCATTAGAGAGAAGGAGCTGAGCAAGCTAATAAGAGCCGAGAAAATTCCTATTTAAGTGTCAAGCAAGTTTAGATGCCGAGCAGAGCCAAGTGTCAAGTGCCGAGAAAAACCAAGTGCTAAGAAAAACCAAGTGCCGAGTAGAACCAAGTGCTGAGCAAGTATAGGTGCCGAGTAACATAGAGGTGTCGAGCACCAATAACTCAATAATGTCGAGTTGCTACATTATTTTAGAAATTGAAGATTCGCCAGATCTAAGCCGACAAGGTTGTTATCTAGAAATTTGTGAATTAAAAGGAAGATAAGAATGATGAGTTGGTGGCATAGAACACCATGTAGAATTTTTTTAAGATACAACTGGCAAAGTTTCTAGAAGTGAACAAGATATAGGGTAGATACATTGTATCCTACCTAATCCATTTTGAAACCCTAAAATTGGAGAGGGAGAATTGAGCGGCAAAGGAAAATTAGACTTCTATATAAGAAGACATAAGTTAATAAAAAGAATAGAGGGGATAGTGAGAGAGAGAGCCGTGGTCAAGCATAAAAGCATGAAATGCTGAAGAATGTGCTAAGGAGAAGATAGCACAGGAACTCTATTTAGATAGACGACCACAAGGATGATTACATTGGAAAGATGAGGAAGAAGACTCAAGAAGACGAAGCTTGAGAGGGAGACAAACAGTCAGAGCTGAAGTAATTTACGCCAAGCATAAGGATTGAACTGAAAGAGTGATCTAAAATCTGCAAAGTATGTTGTAAGTTATATCAGATCAAAAGACCATTATCATTACTTTTTAGCAATTGTAACAGTAAGATAAATCCTATGGACTTAGGTTGGTTTAACAGCCATTAGATAAATCCTTTAACAAGGTGACATTCCAAGTGAATGTTCTAAAGACCTTTAATCAGGCACATTCCTAACAGTTTGGTAAAATCCTCTAACAAGGTCACATTTAACAGTGTGTTGTAAGCCTTTAACAGGTCAGGCTTTTAATAGGGCATCACTTCAGAAGAGTGAAAATCAAGTAGAATGTTACTGGTGGTTTTTCCCAAATTGGGTTTCCATGTAAATCATTGTGTCATTTGTTGATCTTGAATGTTTTATCTTTGCATGTTGATTTACAGTAATTTGCTTATATGATTGATTTAAGTTTAAACAGATGAAAATGGTATGGAATAATTAAAACTATTAAAAATATATTAATAGGGCATTTGGACCTTGAATAACTAATTCACCCCCCCCCCCCCCCCCCCCCCTCAGTTGTTCTAAAGAATTCTAACAGTAACAAGTAGTACAATAACACCACATAGTACTCATTTTGCTAGAGGTGCGACGCTAGGAGCAAGAACACCCAAGGTAAAAATTTTTAAATATTCTTAAAAGTACAATAATATCTTTCCATCTCCTACCATCATTGAAACCTTCCCAAGTTCATCAAATCCATCTGATTCTCATCCACATATCTTTCTCCTAGAATACCTGAACTCCATCTAATGAACCTCATGAGTTCATCCTCCATATACCCATCTGCATCAAGAACCTCCATATCACATAGGGTGTCTTGTAGGAGTGTGGAGATCATGAATTTCCACTTTTATTTCTTGACAATGTGCCAAAATTTCATTCGCATCTCTCTTTTCCTTCTCGATTTCTTTGTTTTCAATTTAGGCCTTGTAGTCTTTTTTGAGACCCATTTTTTCCTATCTTTCAACTATCCTTCCAATATCATCCTTCAAGTCCTTGTGTATTCTTTCTCTTCTATGATCTTCTTGTTGTTATTGTGCCTTATTTTCATTTACAACATTATCTCATATTTATAACAATACTCTTTACTATTTTATAAGACTTGTCAAGAGCTAAAATTTCTCAAATTGATGATGTCATGCTTTATGCCATTAACTTTGGCCTTGAGAGCTATGCAATATCATAGTTTGCACACCTATCAAGTTTATGATTTGAGTTGAACTCATGATGTGTCTTATTAATTCCTATTATGTTATATTTGTTTCTTCTTTAGGGTACTCCACATAGCTTGAGGTCTAGAGGAAAGGGAACGAAATCAACAAGAACACCAAAGCAAAAAAAGGTGTTAAATACAAAGTCAAGTTTATATTTTGAAATTTATTATGAATGAATGTATATATATGTACTCAATATTGATGAATATGTGTTGACTTTTTTGTTGTATATATCTAGAAACAATTTATCTTTATAGAATTGATGAATGCACCTAAGACTGCTAATGTTGAAGCAATGGAAGACATAAAATTTCATATTTTTGTTCTCATACATTTTAGGTTATAGTATGAATTTGTTATATATACATATTAAATAGTTGTATTTACAAATGAGTACATGTTTTTTTTAGTTTTTATAGTAATTATCAACAATTTGTCTTATTAACATGTGTTATTTATATTTTATCTATTACAATACTCTTTGAGACTTCATCCAAATCCTTTCCCATTTCATTTTGTTAGGAGTCCTCAGCATGAAAGACAAGGTCAAACACAACAGAGGCTAGAGGTATGTATGTAGAGTCTTATTTGAAGCCCTCTTGTGATCTCAATTTGGATTGCTTTTATGTGTGATAGAAATCCCTAATGCCTACTCTATATTTCTAACATCTTATTGCTTACCATATAGGTTGTGCCTCATACCAACATTGATTCATCAATGGTTGTGCCTCTTGCTAGAATGGGAGATCTAGCTTAGGTTACAATATGTTTTTAATTTTTTTACTCTATTTTGAATCCCTAATTCCACTCTATAATGATAACATTTTATTACTTACCATATAGGTTGTGCCTCATACCAGCACTGATTCATCAATGGTTGTACCTCCTGCTAGCACGGGAGATCTTGCTCAGGCTATAGTACATTTTTTTGCTTTTTACTATATTTGGAATCCTTAATGCTTACTCTACAATTCTAACATTTTATCGCTTACTATATAGGTTGTGCCTCATACCAGCATTGATTCATGAATGGTTGTAACTCCTACTAGTACAAGAGATCTAGCTCAGGCTGTAGTACATTTTTTATTTTTTTACTCTACTTGAAATACCTAATGTCACTTTATAATGCTAATTATTTATCACTTACCATATAGTTTGTGCCTCATACCAACATTGATTCATCAATGGTTATACCTCTTGCTAGCACGTGAGATCTAGCTCAGCCTATAGTACTTTTTTTTTTTTTTTTTTACTCTATTTAGAATCCCTAATGTCTCTCTATAATCCTAACATTTTATCGCTTACCATATAGGATGTGCCTTATACCAGAACTAATTCATCGGTGGTTGTGCCTCTCATGAGCATTGATTCATAGGTAGTTGTGTCTCCCATCGTCACTCTACCTCATCATTTTGTTAGGAGTTCCACCCATCGACAAAGAGGTCCATTGCCATTATCATTTAGTCCAATTGTGGGACAAAGAGATGAGGTAATGAACAACTCAACTATACATAATTTAGAATCCAATTTCTAGCTATTTTCATATTACTTATAGATAAGATATTTGATAGTGTATTTTAAATTTTCTTCTGCAAACACTAGGCGAGCCATAAACTACATCAAAGAGGCTCAATTTTGATGATCCTACACAATCATAGATATTGATAGTGATATACATATGTAGTTGTGGTCATCACATAACATTGACATATATTTGACTTTTGTATTGTATATACTCATGATTTGTATTGTGCACATTTGACATTTCTACTGTACTCATTCAACATTTGTCAGGTATTCAACTTTTGTATTGTATATATTTGAGATTTGTATTGTGCACATTTGACATTTCTATTGTACATTTCTATTGTACACATTCAACATTTTTTGGATATTTAACTTTGTTATTGTATTGATGAGACATAACATATTTTTGTAACTATATAATTGATATGACATAATATATTGTTCATTTTGATATACATTAAACTTGGATTTCCATCCAAATTGTTCAATGTGTGCATACAATCTTGTATTTCAACCTACTTTCTTGCAATTAATTAAAAACATGAATATCCATTATTTTATATAGAAAATGTAACATGTTTATCAAATTCATTATAACATGTAATCATATATCACTTATTTTGAGTTAATAAGACGTGAAAAGTACAAATTTGTCATGATTTTTGTATTTGTGTCAAAGATCACAGCCTGATAGTGCGTAGAGACCCTTGGGAACACTTCCATTTAGTGTGGTTGACATTGTCAAAGGGACATTGTGGCTAAAAAAATGTTTTTCTTAAGCTAAACCTAACCAAGCAGAGAAAATAGAGCAGATGATTCGATCCTAGGACCAACAATTTGAAATATACACAACCTTGCTCATTTTAACTAAGCAACATTGCAACTTTTGGCAATAGGCAACATAAAAATTCCGAATCCAAAAAAAATTGAATTTCTAAAAAATGAGATAGGTTGTTGTAGGCCTAGATAACACAATCCTATAGTACCTAACAATTTGTCAACACCTTGCACAAGCTCAGAGAAATGCCTAATCAAAGATTGCAACCTGATCATGCTTAGAGATCCTTAGGGGCACTTCCATTTAGTGTGGGCAATACTGTTGGAGGGACATTATGGCTGAAATGAGGTTGGTCCTAGCCTAAACCAAATCAATGGGAGCTAATAGAGCAAACAATTTGATCCTAGGACCAATGGTTTGAAATATACACAACCTTGCTCATTTTAACTAAGCAACATTACAATGCTCATTGAAACTTTTGGCAATAGGCAAGATACGAATGCCAAATCCAAAAAAATTTGAATCTCTAAAAACTAAGATAAGTGATTGTAGACCTAGATTACATGATCCTATAGAACCTAACCATTTGTCAATACCTCATACAATCTCAAAGAAATCCCTAATCAAAGATCACAACCCGATGGTGCTTAGAGGCCCTTTGGGACACTTTTTTTCAATGTGATACTATTGGAGGGACATTGTGGCTTAAATAAGGTTGGTTTTATCCTAAACTTAACCAACTCAAGCTAACAAAGTAGCCATGGATTGCTAAGAAAAGCAAAATCTCTCATTAGGTCCCAAGTTAGTCAGAAGTTTCTCAATGAGCCAAAAGTTGTTCAATAGGTTAAAAGTAATTAGTGATGGGAAACTAAGGTATTAGGTTACTTAATATATCTTAGTAATCTTAACTAGGGTCCTAGATGGACCCATTCGACCAAAAGATGTTAAGAGCAAAAATTGCTCAAAAGTTGCAAAGTTGCTTGAGAAACTTTTGCAATTTTTGCAAAAAGTTGCAAATGGTTTGGGAAATTGTAACTATCCATGCTTAGGTATATGAGCATAGGGAATATATTTTAGAAATTCTTTTGGGAACAATTGGAGAAATCTAAAATTTTCTCACTAGGTGGGGCTAGTAGGATAGTCTTAGAAGAGGCCAGTATGGTTGTGGGTGATTAACCATTGAAACCTATCAGTTGGGGAGTAGTGGATATTTTATTTGGAAGGTATTGATTACACTTGGAAGTTAGGAACACTTGCTAGAGAGATTGAGGGGTGTTGGGTTGGTTGGTTTGAAGGAACCCATAGAGCATGTGGCATAGTTGAATGCATTGATATGGAGATGAGGAAGATGATTGATGTTGTGGAGTCTAGTCAAGGTATTAAATGATGAAATCCACCATTTATAGGTCTATCATGTGGGTTGAGGACCTAGAGTATATTCTTTTGGAAGAAAGTAAGGTGTTATCACAAAACAAAAGAAAACAACAGTATTCTCCTAAGAAGATTTTGAAAATCCTCCATTAGCCTTTGCTTCATGATCTCCAACACATATACACTCATCTAGGTCATTTGGTCATTTCCCAACCAAAATTTTCACTTGGTTGTGCATTATTGACAACTTTTGTGAGAAATTGCCAAAATTGCACTTTTGCAACATTTGCAGTTTGCAACTTTTTAACAACTTTTTGCACTATTATGCACCTATTTCTCTTCTCATGTTTTGTATATGGTGGTTGGGTGATTAGTCACCCTTTATGACTCCTCTTCAATTCTTTGTAACTTTCTTGCCAAAAGTTTCTCAAGCAACTTTTGAAAGTTGCAAAGTTGCACAATGCAATTTTTACATTTTTTTGCAACTTTTCACCAATTTGATCAAACTACCTTCATATCATCTCAAACTTAACCACAAACCTTACCTATAGTAAAAACCTAACCCTAACTCTTCATAGACCTATTGACCTCATGATGCCATCATTATCATGCCTTGTGCCAATCAGAGGGCTATTTTAAGCCTAAAAAGGGATGACATTAGGTTTTGTATAACCTGATCAAGTTCTGTATTACTACTACTCTAAGGTATATTGAAGGAGGGAGGGAGTGATGGAGAGAATGAGAGAGGATGAGGATAGGATAAAGAAATAGAAGGGGATACAAAGAGGTAGAGGGAATAAGAGAGAGGGAGAGTGAATGGGGGTGTAAGAGAGAGAGAGATAGAAGAGGGGGGGGGGAGAGAGAGAGAGAGAGAGAGAGAGAGAGAGAGAGAGAGCGAGAGAGAGAGAGAGAGAGGATGGAGAAAGGATTAGTGGATAGGAGAAAGAGAGAGAGGAGGGATAGGAGAAAGATAGAGAGGGGATATAAAAGTGTGAGAGAGAGAGAGAGAGATTAGGAGATATGATAGAAATAGTGAGAGAGAGAGATATATTAGGGGATATGATAGAAAGAGTGAGAGAGAGATGGAGATAATGAGAGAGGGAGAGAGAAGAGGATAGGAGAAAGAGAGGGAGGGTATAGGACAAAGAGAGAATGTGTGTGTGTGTGTGTGTGTGTGTGTGTGCATGCACAAGAGAGAGAGAGAGAGAGAGAGAGAGAGAGAGAGAGAGCGAGAGAGAGAGAGAGAGAGAGAGAGGATGGTATGGAGAGAAGAATTAGAGGATATGATAGAAAGAGTGAGAGAGAGAAGGGGATAGGAGAAAGAGAGAGGGGGATCAGAGAGAGAGAGAGAGAGAGAGAGAGAGAGAGAGGGAGAAAAAGGGATATATGTGTGTGTGAGAGAGGGAGAGAGAGATTATGGGAGATTAGGGGATATGATAGAAAGAGTGAGAAAGAGGTGGAGATAAAGGGATAGGAGAAAGAGAGAGAGGGGATATGAGTGAGAGAGAGAGAGAGAGAGAGAGAGAGAGAGAGAGAGAGAGAGAGAAATATTAGGGGATATGATATAAATAGTGTGTGAGAGAGAGAGGGATATCTAGAGGGATGGAGAGAGAGATTAGGGATATGATAGAAAGAGTGTGAGAGATAGATAGAATTAAAGAGAGAAGGGGATAGGAGAAAGAGATGGAGAGAAGAATTAGAGGATATGATAGAAAGAGTTTGAGAGAGAAGGGGATAGGGGGGCAGGGAGGGAGGGGATAGGGGAGGGGGGGGGGGAGAGAGAGAGAGAGAGATAGAGAGAGAGAGATTAGGGGATGCAGGTTTCCATAATAGATCAAGATAATCACACTACTATTCCTCTAACAAAGGTACTCTATCCATTTTGAGAACTATCTATTCTACTATGAAAATACATTTGAATTGTCAACCCAAGGACGTAGGACTTGAAATGGGTCAGCACAATACGTGCTCCAAGTTCCTTTAGGAGTCTTAATACCTATGCTACAAGAAAGTAAAATGCATGAAAGGAATCTATACTACTAATACAAAATAGTAAACATACTTAGATTATCAATAGAGAACTGTAGAAACTATAGAAAAGGGAATTCTAAAGTAGTTAATAGTTCAAACATCCACTATGAAAATTTCCCACAAGTGTTGTAGGAACTTTCATAGTAACTATGATACAAGACTAACACAGTAAATCTATCTTAAATAGAAAATTACAAGAAATGATTCTACTCTACCTAAATCTATTCCACCTCCCATCTGGCCCCCCTTGGTTGGCTTCAACTAACTAAGAACACAACAAGTAATCTAAAATCACTTTCTCATAAGAATTCTTCTTTTGTTACATGACTGAACAATTTGTAAAGAACAAAGAAAACAACTTTGAAATCTTTGAATCCTCCACTAACTCTATATATATATATATATATAGAGAGAGAGAGAGAGAGAGGATTGGAACTTATTACAAAACATAGCATAAAAACTCATGAGCAAACATCATCAATAGAAAATAGGCAAGATGTCAACCATGACTTTTAGAACATTGATTGAGTAATAGAATAATGGTCTAAAAATAATGTAACAAGTCAACTTTCAAAAATAAATCCTTTTGTAGATGTGGCTTATCACCTAGAACTGACCTGTGCTTCTCATGCTATGACTGATCTTCATTACTCCTTTTGTAATGTAGTGCTTGCCACTCTTCACACCACTTCTTCATTTCCTACAAATTAAAAATATTCAAGAACATACAACAACATTTCTACTCTCTTTCAAACATTAAAACATAGCTTAAAACATTTATATGAAATACTACACTTTATATATAATATTAAGCAAGGTATTCCATATCCATTATCCATAAGTTTAATAGGCTCTAGCTACATTCATCATAAGTTCACAAGACTTTTAAAACAAGTATTTTGGAAAAAAATTTCTCATCGCTCAAAGAGGAAGTTTAGACTGTATAAAAACTATATCAAATTTGAGACATTAATATGCCTCATCATCTACCCCCACTATGCAAATATTTGTCCTCAAACATTGTACTTCTTTGCCATTGCTCTAAAATCTCCCATTGTTGTCTTCCCCTATTTCCCACTTCTGAAGGTGTAGAAGTACCCTTCGGATCATCTCCAATGCTCACCCAAGTGTTCTTCAACTAATGGATATAACCTTATAGGATTGCTTTCATGTAGGGGTTAGAGGGGTTAGAGAAGGGTAGGACATTGGAAGGTTAGTGGCATCCATAATTCTTTCCTTATTTGCCTTCCCAATTGCATGTATTTAGGCACTCTATTCACTATTGCCTCAAAATTAATAGGGCTATGTGGTTCAACCTTCCTGAAAGATTCTAGCAGTCAACTCCACCTATTTCTAAGCCTTGCAATTTCTCTCTATTGTGTAAAACTAGGAAGTTTCTAATATTCTTTGTTAACTTTTCTCCTTTCTTCAAACAGTTTCTCTCTGATTTCCAGTTTTGGCCTCCATAAGTTAGTTTGAACTAATCCCTTAGGAGGTCATAAGGCTTATTGGATTCAACCTAGAGTGATAGTGGCTCAGATTTTTTGAGGTCTCTATAAGTATCCAATTGTCTATCATAATTGGTTTCATTGTGTATCCATGACAGTAGTGCTCTTAAGTGAACATCCCCTATGTAGAGCAAGGGATTCCACTTTGTTTCTTGTGGAATTATGAAATTATGTAAATAGAGCTCACACAACAAGTTCTTTTGCCATGAGGGCAAAGTTTGATACACATTATAAAAATCTCGAGCATTCTTAAATTCACAATCAATATTTCTTATTGTCATCATCAATTGGAACAATAGAAATTGTTCTTTCTAACACATAGCATACACCCTTGGGGGTGATCTACAAGCTATAGCCTGATCAGCTAGCTTCAAAGCCTTATTCATTTGTTTCTTTTTCTTTTCTAGTGGTTCCTTTAATGATTCAATTTCTTCATCTTTGTCAAATATTACCTTTTGCATCTAGTCTCTCTCATGCTTCCACAAGACTTTCTAAAAAATAAAATGATTTTATAGACCAAACAATATTGACTAAGTTGTTGATGAGAAACATTCATTAGTTTCAGATTTCATCTTTTTTTCTTTGGTAACTTGTTGGAAATAAGATTTATAAGGTATAAGGGAGACATTGGAATCTTTAGAGACTGATGGCATGGCAGGTTGCTCATTGCTAGGTGCTTTTTCTAGAACATCAGTAGGATTTGATTTGCACATTTTTGGATTCTCTTGTGGTGTCTCCTTGACAAACTTAGCTTCATGTGTTTCTATGTTTTGGGGCTCTACATGCACAAGAGAATCATCTGTGACATTTTCAACTACTAACTCTGTTTGAGATTTTGAAATTGGGACATTTGGTTTTTCAATAGAAGTTGAAGTTACTCGACCTCACATATGAGGGCTTCTACATACAGGAACATTTTCAACTTTGACCACTTTATGGGTCCATTTTGGTTTAGGCATGATTGGCGTAGATGTTGTAGAATCATTTACTATAGGAACATACCTCTTTCTTTTTGTTACCTTAATAGAGGGATTTTGTACTTCCTTTTCAAGGTTAGGGCTAACCTTACTCTTGCCTTTACCCCTAGAAGAGCTCGGCATATCATCCTCTAAATTAGACTTAGCAAACTTATCAGGAGAGGGTTATTTTTCCTTCTTGGCTCGATTTTGAATTGGCTTTGTGCTTTCTTCCTCATTTTCTATGTTTTGAGGAATAGGGTTAACTTGTGGCTATAAGGTTATCGATTCAACAAATTATGCCCATGAAATAGGGGAAGAATCCCTAAGAGATCTTTCAACTATAAGTTTAATAAGGGCATGATGGGAAATAGAATTTGGCTTTCCTTTTTGGGTTTCCTTAGCACTGATACATAACATATTGTAAAGAAAGTTGGGAATATTAACTTGCATGTTATGCCTTATGCAACTAAGCAATTTTAATGATGAGCATGTCAATTTGAAAATCTACCTTCACAGTTTAAATATTTGATAATGTGGGTTGCTAGCTCTAGATATGGATGTGGAAGAGAAAGTCTCTTACATCCTTGTTTTGTAATGTCTAGTTGAGGGTCACCTTGCTAAGTGAGTTGTGCCCTTGAAGATCTAGCATCATGCTCATTTGGATAATGTTCCCCAATTGCTGGTAACTCGATGACCTTTGCTATCCTTTCCTCAATATCAACCACTCTTAATCCCCAAACTGAGGCTGCTCCTTCATCAAATGTTGTCATGAACTCCATTGCCACTTCTTGATTGAATTATATTAATTGTAAGAAATAACCAAGCCATCCACAAGCATGGAATCTCTAAACTGTTTCAATATCTAGGAGTAAAATATTATGAATGATTGTCTCATACCTCTTTAGCTATCCTCCCATCTTCAAAATCTCTAGTTTCCACTCTTGCTATTGTGACAAATTTTTTTCCCTCTTACTTCTGCAAAAAAAAAATTTCCCTGAGCTTCAAAACTAATTTTAAAAATGTCATATGTTGTTACCACTTCACATAATCAAAACACCTTTATTTCCAGCATGTAGAATAATGATGCATTAATGATGGAGAACATTGACGCTTTAACTAAAAATTTTCCCATAATAGCTATGAGTCCTTTCAATCATGCCAAGTACAAGAGATCTTTTCCCAAAAGTTGCAATAAAAGGTATGACAGATACAAAAATATTTTTAAAATTAATGAAATGAAAACTATCAGACTGCTACCAAAATACATTCTTTAATGTAGAAATGAGTAGGATAACATGGAGGTGATATTTGGAAATTACTACACTTTCCCTACCCCCCACTAAAATTTGACAAGTATCCTTACTTTAAAAATTTTGGCATGGGAAGGAGAAACTAGCTTAAGTCTTATATGATATATATAATGCACTATTAGCTATAAATATCAAAACCTATATTTTAAAAATGAATAAAGAGGAAAAGAAATTGTTGTACCTACAAATTTGTGATTGTACATCTGCATGCAAGTTGATGAGGTGGTAAAGGTTGATGATCAGAGAAAGTGTTGACAATTTTGTTTATTGAAAGCAAGAAAAATAGAGTGTGGGTGATGTAGAATGTGGGTGGATGGTAGATAAACAAATTAGATAGGTTAATATGAAGAAAGAGAAAAGTGAATGGAAGAATGGGGCCTCATATTTAAATGAGGTTTTATTATGAAGTTTCCTAAAATTCTATCATTGCATGGTCACAGGAAGAAGATCCATCTTGCCAATCTACCAATGATAGCTAATTTGTTCATTAAATACCTTATAGCTGAGTGATTAGTATGAACAAAAATAGGATATCCAATCACATAGTGTCTAAATTTTTTCAATGGATAGAATATGGCTAAAAGTTCTTTTTCTATTACTATGTAATTCAGCTCGGGTCCATGAAGGCTTTTACTAATATAGTAGATGGCATTCTCAAGATTAGCAGGATTTTTTCCTAATACAGCTCCTATAGCATAGTTTGATGCATAAGTATGAATATGAAATGGAATTGACCAATCTAGTCCTTGTAAAACTAGTTCCATGGTGAGAAGTTTCTTAAACTGCAAGAAGGCTTCATTGCATTCAGATGTCCAAATAAATCCAGCTTCCTTAGTCAACAATGTGTACAAAGGACTAGCTATTTTGTTGAAATCTTTTATGAAATGCTTATAATATCCAGCATGACCTAAAAAAGATCTTACATCTTTCAGTTTTCTAGGTATAGGTAGTGTTAGAATTACCTCTATCTTAGCCGGATCCACTTGTATTCCTACAACTAATATGAAATGACCAAGTACCACTCCTTCTTGCATGAGCATGAAACATTTTTTGCTATTAAGTGCCAAATTATGCTCTTTACATTGGATAAGAACCTTTCCAAGATTCATCATGGCTTCTTCAAAGGTGACTCCAAATGTTGTGAAGTCATCCATATATATTTCCATACAATCATGTGATATATCAGCAAAAATGTTAATGACAACTCATTGGAATGTTGCAAGAGCATTACATAGGCCAAATGGAAAAATAGAATATGTTAAAGTACCCTATGGGTATTTAAATGTGTTTTTGTCTTGGTCTTCAAGAGCAATACTTATTTGATTATAACCATTGTATCCATCTAGAAAAGAGAAATACTTTTTTTCAGCCAGAGTGTCCAGAACTTGATCTATGAATGGTAAAGGAAAGTGATAATTTTTTGTTTCCTTATTCAATTCTTTATAATCTACACAAATCCACCATTTCCCTCCCTTTCTAGGCACTATGACTAGGAGTGACACCCATCTACTATCAAATATAGGATAAATAAAACTAGCATCAAGCAATTTTTGCAATTCAATTTTAACTATTTCTCTAGGAGTTGGATTAATCCTTCTCTAGGGTTGATGGAGTGGTAGGCACCCTTCATTCATGTATATTCTATGAGTAAATAATGTAGGACTCAACCCTTTTATATCCCCATAGTCCCATGCAAAAGCCTTTTCATTTTTTTGAAGTAGCTCTGTTAACTGTTTCATATGTGTGGAAGATAATTTGGGATAGACATGAAGATTATGACATTTTGATAGCTCAACAATAGTGGTAGACTCAATTATGGAAGCTTCAAAAATTGGACTTGTATCTAGTTCACATGGTAAGAGTTGATGAATAATGTTTGCTTCTTTGAGCAAAATGCAATTCTAATTGCATTCCTCATATGTGGTTAACTCTAACATAGAACTATTAGATACATCTCTTTCTACCACACAAGTATTAGTAAGGATACTCTGAATTACTAAATCTTCTTCTTGTAGCTTTAGAAAAGACTATCTATGTAACATCATAAGCTATACTATAGAGTTTAACTCTTCTTTTTCATCTCCTAAATTTGGCTAGACATATGTGCTTAAATCTAGTTGTGGTTGTTCTGGAGGATATAAATCAAATTTCTTTGTTGCTTGACCATTAAATATGGTCATATTCCATGACCTACAACTTATATTTGCATCAGCTATGGCTAACCATGGTCATCCAAGAATGATAGGGTAACCAAATAAATTGACTTTGGAAGACAGAATCATGAAATCTATAGGGTACTCTAGAGAGTCTAGCTTTACAACTATGTTTTCTATCATCCCATCAGGAGTGACAGTAGAACTATCTGCAAGTTGTAGAATTGTTGGAGTAGCCCTTAATCCTTCTATTTTCAACTTCTTCATAGTATCTTTGGTCATGAAATTTATAGTAGCACCAAGATCAATTAAAGAATTTTTAATAGACTGACCATTTATAATCACATTCACAACTAGACTACTTGAATCAGAATATTTAGGAGTGATCAATTTTCCTAACATAATATCAACCAATTTTCCTACAACATGGACTGTAGTTGCACCTTTCCTTCCTCCCAGGCTTCTTTAGGCAAGCTTCTCTAATGGATTTTCCATAGATGGGAACATCTTTAATAGCTTGGAATAGGGGTATTTGGACATGCATGTTCTTTAATTGATCAACAATATCAAAAGATTGTTCCTTTGTTTGGCAAGGTTTACTTTGTATGTTCTTCTCTGGAAAAGGAGGTTCAACCACTGGCTAGGCTTGAGCTAAAATAGTGACATTAGTTGGGTCAACCTTTTTAGAAATTGGGGGTTTTGATGCTGCAAGAGTATCTGGTATTTCAATTAGAGGTAGTTTAGGCATTGATATGGTTGTACCAAATCTCAAATATATATTTACAATATTTGGAGCATAAGCAAGACATTGTTGAGCATCAACAAAGTACATGGGTTGTTGTGACTACTGGTTATTTGGATTTGGTTGAGGTTGTGTAGGTAACTAGGTCTACTTTTGAGGTCTAGGACTCGCAGGTGGTGGCATTAGTGTAGGTTGTTGAACTGGGGATGGTAATTGTGGAGTACCAATATTTTGGTTAGGTCATTGTTGAGGTCCTCTCCATTGATTTGTAGACTACCAATTCCCCTAGAGTGGTTGCCATTGGTTATGTTGGTTTTTCCATTGATTATTTTGTTGATTTGGCCAAGAAGGTTAGGAATTCTAAGGCCATTGGGGTTATTGTAGATTATTTTTCCAAGCATTATCACAATTAAGTTGACTATATTATGGAGGACCTTGGGTGTTATGGTTTTTCCATTGATTAACATATAGATTTGAATTTTGAAAAGGGTCCATAGGCATATCTTGACATTGGGCCCATGGACAAAATTGACCAACAAAGAATAGTTGCTCATCATCTCCATCTATCTTGATGTAGTCAGTTAGAAGATGTTGGTTTTCTACACTAGCAACCAATTTGCATTGGCAATCTTTCTTCTACTTCTGGCAATGGGGGGAGTACTCAGTTAGTTGTATTTCAACTTTTGTGTTTTCTTCTTTGTATTTATTGTGTTGAGATGTGTAGCAACATCATTTATAATATCCTACTTAAAAACTAAAAGCAGATTAGATATCTTGAGCTTTGAGATATGCCAACTAATTCCTTTGATAGTTGTAGTCTGGTGTCCATTTCCTTTCTTCATGGTTGATCTTGAGTAATTAAGACAAATTTTCTTGAGGTCATCCCAAGAAGATTAATACACATCCCCTCCAGCCATCAACTCTAATGCTTCTAGACAACTATCATTTACACCTCTCAAAAAGACTAACTTTTGTGAATCCTCAAAGAACACATGTTGAGGGTTCTTCTGCAGTGTATACAAGAAATGTGAAACATAGTCTTCCAATGTTTCTTCCTCCTTTTTTGATATTCTAAAAATATCATCTCATCTTAAATCATTTTCTTTGAAATACTCTTTGTATTTGTCTAGATATAGAGTTTGCATTTCATCCCAAGTTCCTATTGCATTGGCTCCTAAACCCATGAACCATCATAAAGCTGACTCTTTTAGTGTTGCTGGAAATAATTTGAGATTATAGGCATTAGTGTTGTAGTCAAAGCTATGATAGATTATGTCA